>OY730195.1:58593076-59197520 GCA_963422505.1 Pseudognaphalium luteoalbum | reverse complement strand
CCAGAACCTGAAAATGTAAATCTTGATTCGACCAATCAATGAAAATGTTTGTTTGGATTATTTCTCTGTTGATGACATTCTGGGCCAGCCGAGACCTATAGCTGTTGAATATTCGTGTTTTTGATCTATCATATATTCAGAGGATGGTCAATGACATTGGTTCGGAGACTAAACAAGGGGTATGTATTCGATATGGATGGACGATGTGTCGGTTGATGATGAACATTTGGGTTCAGATGAGCATTACGATGATGCACCTGTTATTGAGACAGATTCTAGTGATGATGAGGGGCCTGCTAAAACTTCTCATGGAGAATCTAGTTCAACTCATGCAGCGCCTGCTCAGGAATCTGCGTCAGTACTGCCAGCTCAAGAGGCACCTGCAACTGAATCGTCGGCACCTGAAAGTGAAACTGCTGAGGAAAGGACAGAAAGGAATAAGCAATGGTGGCCTCAAGGTAGATCTGCACAACCAGTACCAGTGACTTGCAAAACTTACAAGGTTCGTGGAGATTACACAGGTTTCATCAAGAGTTGGAAGGTTCGTCAAAGGATGATTATGATTAAGAGAATGGATGGTATTCGGTATTTCAAACTGAGATTCAATTAATTGAGTACGCTACCAAAGGGGGAGATCAACAGGTTAGCTCAGTTAAACTTGATTAACCTTGTCAATGATGATTATGCTAATTACATTCAGAGGGACATTGCGTCAAGAGGTTAGAACTAAAAGGTACAATAAGTTGAAGCTGACGCTGGGAACAAAGTATACTTACAAGAAGAAGCTGGATCCTACGACAGGTCGCCCTATGGTTAAAAGTTTCATTATCCACCGGCTGACTTTCTGACCGAAATACCTCTGGAGCATTTTCCTTATAATTTTCTACGAAGATTTGTTTATTGGGAACTTGATCCACATACTGGTGAAGCGGTGATAATATTCGTTCCTGATTCAGAGCCGCAGCTAGAATTTGGGGGTATTTGGAATTTGAAAAAGATTGTGTGTCGAGTTTTTGATCCTATGAGTTTGATAAATCTTCATGAAAAAGATTTGAGAAAACTCTTCGATAATAGGATTCGGGTAAATGAAAATAACGAATTCAATAAGAAGCTTGCAAGTCAATTTCAGAAGGTTGTTGAAGTTTGTGTTACTTATGGAATAAACGCAGATGGAAAGTTTCCTACGGGTTGGGTTTGATCAAAGACTTTGAAGATTTTTGAAGACCAAGCTGAAGACACGGGGGAGTTTGTTGATGCATATCAGTGTGTCTGTCAGTTGGTCTATCGAGTTGTAAAGTGTCGTTAGTCGTTTAATAGAAATATAGATTTTGTATGTAGCGACACTTAAGTTTTGCATTAGGAGACACTTGCCTTAGTGACGCATAGCGACACTTAGGTAAGTGACGCATGAAGGCGGTCACATGCGACACTGGCCAAGTGACGCATGTCTGCCATTTTGTGTTAGTATCTAAGCAAACCTACGGGTTTCTGGCTAGGGTTGACGAAACCCTAGCACCATTTGTCGACTAAACTCACTTGTAATCAATTCCAATACATTAGTTAAGCTAATAAACTCGTTTTGCTTGTTTAATCAATCGTTTTGGTTTGAGTTTATTATTGTTTCATGTGATTGTTTGATTCCGCCTTACAATCATTGTCAACTATCACTTAGATCCGAGGCAGAGGGAACTCACAAGTATTAAGGAGCGGAATTCCTCAATACACGTTATCTTACTATAACGAATAAGTTCGCGTTTAGGTTAACTAATACGTAGCTTTAAATGATAAAACGTCAAAGCCTAGCCTTTAGGTTTAAGTTTTTCTCTGGATATATTCAATTCGCAGGTTGCATAAACAAATGGCAAAAGTCTTATGTTTTCACGTAATGAAAACATATATATATCTCGTCTCAACTCGCAGCCACTGGGCCTGCGAGTGTACTTGACTCGCACACAGGCCCAAGCCCAGTTCAACTTGGCTCGTTGTCACATGTTGCTTCATGCGAGTTCAGATCTCATCTTGCATCGCCAAGCCTTGCGACTTGAGATCTCGATTCGCAGAAAATGTATTTGTTAAATACAAAATTTTGTCTACTATTAATAACAAATATTCATTTACAAATCTAAACCAATGTATTAACCTGATAACAATTATACTAGTCATATTACAAGCTAGATCTGTTGTCACAAACTATGTCTCAACAGACTCCCCCTTGACAATAGCTCTAGCATCTATGTCTTCAAATTATCTTTGGTTTAAATTGTAAATCTTACTACCTGCATAAATTTTCATCTTAATACAAGTCTTTATCATCATCTTATAATCTCTCACTAAATCACCCCATGCTTCTGTCGTAAAGATTCTGTTCTCATTCAACTTTAACAGATCCTTCGTTGACAAATTCATTAGGTGTCGATGGTCATAAACTCTAAAAATTTCACGTTCTCCACCCTCAACCTCATCATCAGCTTCAACCATAACAGCTTCTCCATTTTCTGAATCCACATGCCAACTCTTCATGTTTCCAAGTATATCTTGAGGCATTGTCTTCAACGGAACTTGTTGTACACATCTAACAGCTGAATAAATCTTCTTCCTTCTTCTCCTATGTTAAACCCAGAATTATCTAATAAACAATTCTATAAGCGTTGAATTATTATTGAGAAGTTGCGGAATCACACTCACTAATATTAAGAAGATCAAGAATTAAAGAATATGTAATTCACAATTGATTATCAAAAGCTTCAATCTTATTAATGATATAAGACGAATATACTTAAGTATTAGGGTTACAGAAAACCTTGAAGCTGCGTAAAACTAATCTTAACCTAATCTAGGTCTAAGGATCTCTATTTATAATACATAGAGTCCTATACAATCTCTAGTTATTATGGAAATCAAATCTATCCCATAAATAACTCTAACCGACTTATAAACATCAACAGTGGGAACAACTTACATTATACCAACAGCGGTAGTAAGTTCCCTTTACAGACACAAGTATACTTACACTAACGGTGGCACTGCTTCTCCAATTACACTAGCAGTGGCTAGTTCTTCAATCCTTCCAGCAGTGGCACTGCTTCTACAATAGCAGTGGCTGTCATTAAAGCGAACAGTGGCTAGACTTCAACACTTATCAAATAAGCTCAGATCCCAACAATCTCCCCCTAAACTTGATCAATCTTGCATTGCATTAAGTTTCTGCATTCAGCTTCATTCTTTTGTAGGAGAATTTTATCTTTTCTTGCTTACTTGATCTCTCTTATAGAATTGATTCATAATCCAGTAGATAATGTCTTTGCCTTTTTCAGTCTTCACTGCAACTTGCAATTTCTTTTCCATTAGTTGTCTCAACAGTACTATGCTCAGAATGTACTCTCTCTCTTCCAACATATACACATATTTACCATTCTTGAGAGAAATACACTGCACTCATGCTCTAGCAAAATGTCTCCAGTAAGCAACTAACTCAGCACACAAAAATATATCTCCATACATCTCAGGCTCAAACATCATTTGTATCCATTCCCACACATGCCTTTCAAGACTAGCTTTAACATTTTTCAAATCCTTTTCTAACCCAATCTTATACATATCATATACATCAAATTTGTGAATTCTTTTCAGAATATCCTGCATTGAAAGCTTACATATTGTGAATTCTTTTTCAAATCCTTTTCTAACCCAATCTTATACATATCATATTCATCAAGTTGTGAAAGCTTACAACTCCATTCTTTCTTTCAATCCTTATTTCATAAGCCATTTCTTCAGTTGCTATCAATACTGCTTCCCATCTGATAATTTCTGAGTATTCTTCACCATCTAAATTGATGTTTTCTGATATGTCAGGCTTAACTACAATCATCTGTTCTAATATCTCCTCATCCCTATCCAAATCACAAACATTATCATCCATCTCTTGAAATTTAGCAAATGACCTTCTAACACCTTCAATCTTCAATTTCAATTCCTTTTCCTTCTCAAGCTCTTCATCAATCAGATCATATCTTTCCTGTAATCTTCTTTGAATCTCTGCATCATCTTTCCTTTTCTTTTCTAATCTTTTCTTTGCTTCAGGATTGACATAAGGATTATTATCATACATCTTTTGCAATTGTTCCAGTGACATTTTCCTTAATTGACCTGTAGGAATCCTATCTCCCCTTGTTGGTTTCTTTGCTCTCATCTTAGCAGCTTCTTTTTCCTTTTTCTCCTTCTTCTCTCTTTCAATTTTCTTCTTTAATGCCATCTGCAGAGGATTACCCTTTTTCTTTTCTTCATAAGCATGATATACAGTATCATCATTTAACCCCTTTGCTTTCATATCTGCATACACTCTACTGGCTTCTTTAGTCATTTTTACAATCTGACCATTCTCAAGCATCACATCCACTTCGTCAACCTCAGATTCTTTCATCTTGACTGGCACAGACTTTTGAGATTTAGCAGCTCTCTTTTCAGTTTCAAGTCTTTCCTATTCATCCAATTCAGCCTGCAACCTCATAGCATACTCCAAGTCATGCTCAACATTCTGTGTCACCTTCTTCAACTTTGGCTTTTGCACCAATTTGCCCTTACCTTTGTCTTTTGGATCAATCTTTGGAAGCTTAGACTCAGGTTTGTCCACTCTAGATTCTTTGATGACAAAAGGTACTTCTGGAGTTCTAGCAGTGGTTGGTTTTGTTTTAACAGTGGTAGTGGTAGCAGTGGAAGTAGTTGTAGCAGTGGTAGCCACTTTAGCAGTGGGACTACTTGACTTTGATTTTCTGATCTCTTCCATCTTTTTAGCTTTTATGCTAAACAGTGGTACAGATTTCTTCCTGCCATATGTAAGCTTAGGATCTGATCTTGGCATTGACTCCCCCTCTGCCTCTGCATCATCACCATCACCTTTCATCTGTTCAGTTTCCATACTCACCACATCATCCACTGGTTATACCACCTCTTCACCATCTTCTACCTCAACAATCACCTCTGTCTCACCATCAACCCTCTCATCAGTCTTTTGCATAACACTTTCAACAATTTCAGTCTGTATATCATCTTCCAAGACATCAGTGTTAACATTAGACATAACATCTGTTTCACCCACAACTTCATCCACATGATCATACATAAACACATCATCATCAACCATCTCTTCTGCATTCTTCTCCCCCTTTTTGAAAGTGTTCCTCACCAATAAAGCTTCTAACACAGCAAGCCTTTCCTTGAGTTCATCAATAACTTTCCCCTGCTCATCAATCTTAGCAGCTTGCTCTGCAATTTTAACATCTTGAGCTTTATTAACCCTTTTCTCCCTCACCAATTTCTCCCAAAGTAAATCAACTGCCTCTGTCAATTGTACATTCATTAATTCAATGTGAGATCTAGTCTCATCATCATTAGAGTGTGACCTCCTAGATGAATCATTGACAAAAACATCTTCTGCCTCATGCCTAGCATGGTCAACAGAAGTTCCCTTTTTCTTGGTACTGGGACCTTCACCTGCTTCATTACCCGTAGGTTCAGCAATAGAAGTTGCCTCTGGTTGGGTCTTATTGATGTTACCACTGCCCTCCTCTGTCAGTGGACTAGAAGGAGTAGTGGCAGCCCTTCCAGACTGACCACCCATCTCCTGTAGGGTCACTTGTTGTTATAAAATATATGGCTGAGACAAATGAGCAGCAGGAACCTCACTTGCCTGTTTTCTTTTCTTTTTCTTTGGCTGTAAGTGGGTAGGTTGTTTGGTCCCTTGTTTTCTTTTTGTACCCCCAATTAGTGTGTGTTCAGACTCAGTTGGTAGTACTGGCCTGTCACCAATTGGTTCAGATGTAGTTGGTGGTACTACATATGTGGTGGAAGGAGCAGGAAGCATTGTAGAGAATAATGTTGTTTCCTTTCCAGAAAACTTCTTATTGGTATTCTTACTCATCTCTGTAAAAGTTCTAGCAGAAAGAGTACTAACACCAATAATAAGTTCTTGTGCAACTAAATCAAAAATTTATTTATTTAAAACAAGTTGCACAAATCTAGGATACATAATAAACATATCCTTTTTTCCTTTTGTTATATTTCTGATCATGCCTTCAAGAATGTATTTAGAAAAATTAAATTTTTGACCCTTAGCCAAACACACAAGTGCATAGGCTATTTGGGTACCAAATTTATTAAAAGCAGTTCGTTTGGATGACAAGCAGTGGGGAAGTGTATGTATTAAAAATTTCCATTGAGGACTAAAGAATGATTTAAAAAATGTAAAACGTGTGTAATCACCCTCATACCCCATTAATCTAAGATTATCATACAAATCTCTGTCATCGATAGAAGATATACCTGAAGCGTCATCAAGAAGAAGTACTTCTCGAAGAGAATCCTCAGATATCACCACTTTGGTTCCTTGAACAATAGAAACCACTAGACGGTTGCCCTCAATCACTTCCAATCGGGCATTCTTCCAAAATTCGTTCAAATGACCCCTGGAAACCCTTGGAGATACAGTAAGCGCATGAAATATATAACTCGAGCGCAGAAAATCCACAATTTGTGTGAAATTTTGCGCCGATGAGGGTTTCATCAAAAAGACGATCATATTGTGTTCTTCATAAACACTTAGTGTAAGATCAGTTGAAGAAGAAGCCATGATGGTTAAATCGATTGTAGTAGAAGTGAGGGTTTGATTTGAAGTTTAAACGCAGTGGTTATGGTAAAAATAAGAAAGCGTGATGAAAAATTGAAGTGTTCAAAGTTTATATACTGTTAGTCATAAGAACAGAGCCAAGCCCGCACAATGGTAGATGTTTTTCCCAATTTACACCGAAGTCAACTATGCAAGCTCGTAGCATGTCTTCCAGTGTTTGAATTGTTCGTTCATTTTGGCCGTCGGTTTGAGGGTGGTATGCAGTACTCATATCAAGACGGGTACCCAATAATTTTTGAAGTGATTGCCAAAAGTGAGATGTGAAACGACTATCCATATCTGAGATAATCGAAATTGGAATGCCGTGTCGAGAAACAATTTCTTTGATGTAGATTCGGGTAAGGCGTTCCATTTTATCGGTTTCTTTAATTGGAAGGAAATGGGCAGATTTTGTGAGACGATCGACGATCACCCAAATGGTATCGCAACCGCTTGATGACTTAGGAAGCTTTGTTATGAAATCCATGGCGATTTGCTCCCATTTCCATTCAGGAATCTCGGGTTGTTGGAGTAAACCAGAAGGTTTCTGATACTCAGCTTTGACTTTTGAGCAAGTAAGACACTTTCTAACGTATGTGGCGATTTCAGCTTTCACATTCGGCCACCAATAAAATTCCTTGACGTCGTGGTACATTTTATTGGATCCCGGGTGAATAGAATATTTGGACTTGTGAGCTTCATCCATCACCAAGTCTCGCAGGTCTCCAAAAATGGGTAACCAGATTCGGTTAGAGAGGTACCTAACTCCGTTAGGTTTGATTTCAAATTGTTTATTCATGCATCGCAAGGCTTCATTTTTGATGTTATCGGGTTTTAGAGCTTCGAGTTGAGCAGTGAGAATCTGAATGTTTAGATCATTATGAATGGTCATACTGAGGGCTCGGACTCGAAGTGATTTTGTTCGTTCTTTTTGACTGAGGGCATCGGCAACAACATTTGCCTTACCCGGATGATATTTGATCTCGCAATCGTAATCGGTAAGCAACTCGACCCATCGACGTTGCCTCATATTGAGATACTTCTGATCGAATATGTGTTGGAGACATTTAAGATCGGTAAAGATTGTGCACTTAGTGCCATAGAGGTAATGTCTCCAGATTTTAAGGGCAAAGATGACAGCCCCAAGCTCGAGATCGTGAGTGGTGTAGTTCTTTTCATGGATTTTGAGCTGTCGTGAAGCGTAAGCAATAACTTTGTCTCGCAGCATCAGCACGCACCCGAGACCTTGATGAGAAGCATTGCATTATACCACGAAGTCATCAGTGCCTTCGGGTAATGATAGAATCGGAGCACTGCAAAGCTTTTGTTTCAGAAGTTGAAATGCTGACTCTTGTTTATCAGTCCAATCAAACTTTTTATCTTTCTGAGTCAGTGTCGTGAGTGGTTGGGCTATTTTTGAGAAATTTTCGATGAACCGACGATAATACCCCGTCAATCCCAAGAATTGGCGTACCTCGGTCGGAGTGGTTGGCGATTGCCGGTCTTTGATAGCCTCGATTTTTGATGGATCGACATGGATTCCTTGACTATCGATGACATGTCCAAGGAATTGAACGGTTTGCATCTAGAGCTCACACTTAGAAAATTTAGCATACAGCTCTTCGTGTCTAAGTAGCTCTAGGATGGTTTTGAGATGTTGTGCGTGTTCTTGTTCGTTTCACGAGTATATGAGGATGTCGTCAATGAAGACAATGACAAACTTGTCGAGGTAAGGCTTGCACACCCGATTCATAAGATCCATGAATACAGCCGGTGCGTTGGTTAGACCGAATGGCATCACTTGAAATTCGTAATGTCCATAACGGGTTCTGAAAGCAGTTTTTGGGATGTCGGTGTCGCGAACACGTAATTGATGATAACCTAATCAAAGATCGATCTTTGAATAAAAACTTGACCCTTATAGTTGGTCAAACAGGTCATCAATACGAGGGAGTGGATACCGGTTCTTGACAGTTAGCTTGTTCAACTCTCGGTACACATTCGGAAAGAACCGTCTTTCTTTTTGACAAATAGGACCGGAGCTCCCCAAGGTGAAGAACTCGGCCTAATGAATCCTCTTTCCAGGAGTTCCTGTAATTGGTTGGACAACTCCTGAAGTTCGGATGGGGCTAAGCGGTACAGTGCTCGGGCCACAGGTGCGGCACCTGGCATGAGGTCGATTGAGAACTCAACCTGTCTTGGTGGTGGTAGACCAGGTAGTTCTTCGAGAAAGACTTCTGGAAAGTCTCAAATGATGGGCACATCCTCAAGTCGCTTCTCCTCCGACTTTTTCTCCATGATATGCGCGAGGATTACTGGATTACCCTTTCTCAGAAATTTCTAGGTTTTCAAATAGGACATGATGTTGAGTCTCGTCCCACCGGTCTCCCCCTGTATGACCAAGGTTTTACCGACGGTGAGAGGAATACGAACGATTTTATCGTAACAAATGATTTCGGCGTGATGCTTGGACAACCAGTCCATACCAATGATGACGTCGAAGCTTCCAATTTCAACAGGCATAAGATCGATTGAAAAGGTTTCGTTGACTAGGTATAAGGTGCAATTAGGTATCACACTATCATTTTCTATGAGTTTACCATTTGCAAGTTCAATGGTGTACTTAACATCTAAAGCAATAGGTGCGATATAAAGTAGGGGGCAAAACTCATCAGAAATAAAGCTTCCATCGGCACCAGTATCAAACAGAATAGAAGCAGATAAGTTGTTGAGGAGGAACATACCCGTGACCACATTCGGGTCCTGACGGGCATCCCCAGAATTGAGTACGAATGCTCTCCCCCTTGCGTTGTAGTTGTTCTTGTTGTTCTTCTTGTTTTTAGGACCTTCATTTCTGAAGTGTCCCACTTCCCCACACCCAAAGCAGGATTTGGGTTGTCTGGCATTGTTGTGAGAGGTGTTGTTGTTGGATTTGGGGGCTCGGCAATCTTTGGTCAAGTGCTCGTACCTCCTGCAGTTGTTGCAGAGAGTACTGCATGGACCGTCATGGTGGTAGTTACACTTGGAGCAGTATGGCCTGTCCCCAGTGTATCCACGCTTGGGTTCAGAATTTGTGTTGTACACTTGGATGGCATTGGGTTTCTTGTTCTGGTTATTGTGGGGTTCGGATGATTTGCGTTTGTTGTTGTTGTGGGAGGATGTGCTGGATGTCTCACGGCTGACAATCTTAGCCATGAGGTCATGTGCCAACCGGATTACACTTTCAACGGTGGTTGGCTTTGATAAGGCGACGTTCCCCTGGATATTCTCCAGGAGGCCGCGGATGTAGCTTTTGATGCATTTTTCCTCCGGATCAACCAAACCCGGGCATAACAAAGCGAATTGCTGGAATTTGGTGGTATATCCAGCAATGTAAGTTCCCTGCACTGTCAAGTGCCAGAATTCTTCCTCCAGACGGTGCAGTTCTTCTTTGGGACAGTATTTTTCCTTAAGTTTTTTCTTCAGTTCAGCCCAAGGAAGCTGGTTTGCTATCTCGATGCCCACAGAGTTTGCGTGGGTGTTCCACCACGTAAGTGCACCTTCCTGAAAGGTGTAGGCAGCAAACTTGACTTTGTTATCCTCCGTACAGTTGCAGAGGTTGAAGACGGATTCCATACGTTCAATCCACCTGATTAGACCAATAGCACCTTCCGTGCCTTTGAAGTAGAGTGGTTTGCAGCTAAGAAAATCCTTGTAAGAGCAAGGTTTGATAACTAGGGTATTGACTGGGGTTTCGTCATTGCTTCAAGGGTTTCGAGGTGAATCCCGAGCAACCATAGCATTAGCCACTGCTCGAGATACGATAGCAGCAAGTTCGGCATCATTGTAACTTTTCTTCTTTGGCAGCATGATTCTTCAAGAGAGAAACAATAGGCACATGAGAAGTTGTACCAGAATGATAATTTGATAGATGTACATACATTAAAGCGGTAATATACAACATCACAAAGTGAAAATTAACAATGTAAGATAGTCGAGAGAAATTGTCGATTGATATTACGATGTTAAACGATTACAGAAAGTTTCGAGTTACGTGTCCCAAAAGTTACAGGATTAGATTTTTAACAAAAGGTACCGGGAGTTGTTACATCTGGTCGAATTACATAGGTCCTATGAAAGCATGATAAAGTACAGATTTAGCCTAAGCTAATCCTGACGTAGATAGAGTTGTGGTAGTAGTGCAGTGAGATGGTCCACAGATTCTGCGAGTCTGCTAACCATTCGGAGGGCGTCCTCGGTTTCCCTTAGACGTGTCTTGCACTGATTCAGCCTTGATTGTAGGACGGAGATTTCGTTTCGGTTTCCAATCACTTGGTTGTGGACAACCTCCATAGCTTCGATGGTTTCACCCAGACTGTTGTCGAGAGTGTCCATGTGGTTGACGGTATTTTCGTGATCTTCAGAGACTTGATTGATACGTTCGAGTGATGTGAGTCTCCAGTTTTCATTGGTTTCTTAAAGTTCGATATCCATAGTATTAAGTCGTTGCTCGTGATGGTGTAGCCTAGTGGTTAAGTCCGACAAAGTGGAGTGAGTGGGGTATGGGTCAGCTCGAGGCAACCTGGTGTCCCTCTTAGCCACCCTTGGGTTTCGTGATCCATACAGATGAGAGCATGACGAATTGGGTGGTGTGTTTGCTATTCTGAGACAAAGCGTTAGAAAGAATGGGGCATATATCCATATAATACATATATAATATAGCCTAAGATATTGAGCGAGAGCGAGGCCTATCTATGTATATATGTATATATCACATAATAGCCTAAAGTGTCTAACACAGACATGTTTGAGTCCCGGTTTCCTCAAGGTCAAAATCAACTAGTGTATCTTGTTCAGTCATGACTCCTTTCAGATCTCACATCATATTCTTTTAATTGTACATAGTTGATCAGGCTACGTTAAATTAAATCAATACAATGTAGTCACTGAACCTAATCATACTTAGTAAGGAATACTGCCTAACGGTCATAGTCTAGGCCCACTAAATGCAACCTAGTTCACTATAACCTTAGGCTTTGATACCAATCTGTCGCACCCCCAAATTCGGGTTGCGGAAGAGAATCGGGTCGGGGCGCGACTATTATTTTAATCGCGTAAATGTTGTTTGTACGATGCGAATTTGATTTGAAATATTATCAAAATAATATTTTTGGATATAATAGTGTTATTAAATAATACTATATTATTTAATAAAATTGTTCACCAACGTCCGTATTAATTGAATCGAACTTGCATTCGATTTGAAACTTGTACGATTAAATCAAATCGCATACTTGTATATATTCATCAATATATATTTCGTTACATTAATTAGCCTAACACATAACTAATTACATGTATTAATAATTGATTAGGCACTAATTACTAGTCCTAATTTGGTGGGTGTCACAGATTGGGATTAGCACGAAATTAAGTGAATGAATAATCAACTACAATTTGACTTATCATAACCAGTCTGTTCACAATCAATAATGTAAACAAATAATCTCAAGAGAAACGGTGGTTCCTAAGGACCCTATGCCGGGTTGCCCTCTCAGAACACTTAAACCAACTGCAGGCCAAAACAGTGGTCAAACCGTTAACTTATTACTAATCTTCATCAACACATGTACACAACCCTATGTTGATCAACAATAGTAATTAAGTTCAACCTTCCATCAAGTTGACCTCTGAATTATACATACTTGCCCAATGGCCCAAGTAATCACACAATCAACTCATACTAGCGTATTATCTCAACTAAACAGTCTATCAATAGTAATATATAATTACTAATTGCAATCAAACTGTCACAACCAAATCAAACTGTGAGTTTCAAATCCACTCAACTGATTGTCTCAGTTTACTTACTCAGCTGTCTTATCTCGCTGAGTCCTCTGCTAATCTGAGAATAACAATCAAATATAAGTTAGTCATATTTTTCATAATACATAACTTATATTCTTATATCATTCAATAATTCAATACAAGATTGCTAATACATAACAATTAACACGCATGTTGAAGTTACAACAAAAAGTCACAAAACATCATGTACTACCCGCCGGGTAGCCTAACTACCCGCCAGGTACTAGGCCTACCAGCCGGGTCAAACCCAAATCATCCGGGTGAATTAAGGTTTCATGGTAACATAATTCAAAGGCGTTTTAAACCCTAGAGGAGCATTCGGGTTCCCGGTCTACCCGTCGGGTTCCCTCATTTGATAAACTACCCGTCGGATACCAACCCCTGCATCAGAATCTTCGCCCAGCCAATACCATAACCTGGATTTTGATATCCCAAACTCTCAAATCAGTTTCTAACATTAATTTCTACAGCAATAACTACCATATATCATCATATAGTCGTACATATCAACTTTTCAACATCATATATCACTTCAATGTTTCTAATTCAAATTCATATATATATATATATATATAAAGCAAGAGATCATATAACTTACTTTCTTGAATTTAACAAGACAATAATGATGAAGAGTTTGATGAAGAAACAAGATCAATCACAGCTCCAATTTTTTTTTTTATTTCAACTTTAAGTTTCTTGTTTTGTGGTTCTAGGTTTCAAAGAATGGAATAACTTTCCATTTTGGGAAAGTGAAAATAAATAGGTTGGCTCAACTTTTAACTGACTTCGTATCCACTTAAAATTAGTCCCCTTCTAAACATATTGTCTGGAACCTAAAAACCATTTGCGATAACAATTACTTTATTTTATCGTCAACTGTAACAGTTTAAAACAGGTAATATTTTACTATTCCCAATCAAACAATAATATCAAATAATTTCTAACACATTTAAATAATCAATTTAAATAAGAAATTACCAGACCAGTAGAGAGGATGTTACAATACTTGTAATAAGACCCTGTGTTATCCAAACAATAGCAAACCCAAGCCCAGTCCAAAATACAACTGGCCTCTGAATCAACAATGCCCAAAGGCAATACATCAAGTGATCACATAACCACCTACTCATCATGTATCATATTAGACCAACAGTCTATCAACAGTATTATTACTAATAAACCATATAATCATGGCAACTGAATCAATAATAATATGTTTACCCATTGTAACCAAACCTGTTACAACTAAATCACACTGAGGTTTATAGATCCACTCACCGAATACCTCAGTCATCCACTCAGTAGTCTAATGTCACTGAGTCTTCTGTTTATCTGAAAACACAACAGAACAACACAAGTTAATCACTTGTCCCAAGGTAGATATAACACCATTCCAATATGTTTACCTCAACAATTCTCTAACATACTCAATTCATATAAATTAACACATTCATCACAATTATCAACATGTCAACACCTTTAATAACTATAAGCTTCATAGTCACTAGTCACAATCATCTTTAGTAGCTACAACATAATACTACAACCTAAACAACATGATATTTAATTCAATTATCATATTTGTTGACTTATCACTTAGTCATGACTAATTACCATGATAATCACTTTCAACTTCAAATCAAATAAATTGTCACTAATCAACTTGGTTAAACCATTACCAAAGTTATCAACTTCTACCATCCACAATTCATCAAACTCATCATTATCAATATATTCTCAAGAACCCTCTTGAACACTTAATCAACTTACACATTTTATCTTGAATGATATTAAGCATCATCATTAACTAACCATATTATCTTTATTAACAACAATTATCAATTTATACATCATCACTCTAAGCTTTTAAGATCATCATTCATGAATAACCAAGTAATTTATAACTTTACTCATGAACATATATCAATTTCAACATTTCTAGCTTAGAGTTTCACTTATAATCATGAACTAACTATCAACTAACCATTCTAACATGATTATAACCTTTACTTTATGAACAATCAACTAAACCCATCACTTTATGTATAATCAAACATGAAATTCTTTAACTCTATGTTAGGGTTTAGTTAGAAATCATGAATTAATCCTTAACTAACATCAATTTAACAAAACCAAGCTTCAATTTCGGATTTTAACCCATCAATTAGTTAAAACCCCAAAACCCCCAAATTCTAGGTTAAATACACGAAGAACACATAATCATACCTTGATTATAATGATGATAGAAGTTTGAATTCGTGTTTAGCAACTTCAATTTGATGTTTTTCTCATGAATTGATTAATCTAGGGTTTTATGTGAATGTATATGTATGTACGGTATGAATGTATATGTATGTACGGTATGAATGTATGTATATAGATATATGATGAAAATAACAAACTGACTCAAAATATGAGTCTATTACATAATTATTCAAATTTCATTCCCCGTACTTATCATTGTCTGGAACTTAAAAACCATTTACGGGGAAATATTATTTTATTTTACCGTCAACTGAATTAATTTAACACAATCAATAATTTATTAGTCACAATAAATAATTCGACTCTTTTTTCCATTTATTTTCAAATAACACAACGAACCTATTTTCTGACACATTAAATAATACTTCACCGTTAGAAAATATTAAAATACTACCAGACCCGAGGAATTGTTGATGCATCTTTGAGTGTCTGTCAGTTGGTCTATCAAGTTGTAATTAGTGTCGTTTGTTAAATTAATAGAAATATAGTTTTTGTTAATGCGACACTCGTGTTTTAGTTTAGGCGACACTTGCCTGAGTGACGCATAGCGACACTTGATTAAGTGACGCATAGCGACACTTAGGTAAGTGACGCATGAAGGCGGCCACATGCGACACTTACATAAGTGACGCATGTCGGCTGTGTTTTTAGTATAAATAGAAACCTATGGGTTTTAGGCTAGGGTTGACGAAACCCTAGCACAATTTGTCGACTTAGTACCTCTGTAATCGATTCCTATACTCAATACAAGCTAATAAACGAGTTTTCTTTGATTGAATATCATTATTTCGGTTTGTGTTTGTTAACATTAAGTGTAATTGATTGATTCCGCCTATCAATTACTGTCAATTGTCATCTAGATCCAAGCGCTAGGCACTTTCAACTGGTATCAGAGCCTTGCGGTGATAATATTGACTTTTGGAAGGTATTTAGAATTGATTTCGGTTTTTGCTTGATTCAAGAATCACGAATTCTTACAGATTTTGAGGTGCAAAGGAGTATTACAGTCGAAATTCATCAATATCAACAGGTTTCGTCCATTAGGGATCAACGAATTTGAGTTTGGTTTACGAAAACTCGAATTTTTTAGGGTTTTGGGATTTTGCAGCCGTTTTGCGACACTCGATCCGTCACTTGGCTGCGTCACTTACTGCGGCACTAGCTAATCCCAAATTAGGGTTATACCGTCACTCGAACGCGTCACTTGAACGCGTCACTTATGGTTTATACGACACTTAACTTAAGTGTCGTCTACCCTAATCCACCGTCACTTACGTGCGTCACTGTTGCACGTCACTTGACATTTTAGCGTCACTTCTTTTAGTGACGCCTTTTGATTTCCTCGCGTCACTTCCTTTAGTGACGCCTTTTAATTTACTGCGTCATTTTTACTAGTGACGCCTATCTGTTTAACACGTCACTCGAGTACGTCACTTGAGTACGTCACTTGCTTGATTGAGCGACACTTACTTCTAGTGTCATCAGTTACTTCGCCCGTCACTCGATAGCGTCACTTACCCAGTGACGCTATTCGTCGCGACACTTCAGTGCGTCACTTACTAAGTGACGCCTTAAGTACTAACTTTTTTTTCGAGTTCTTGTTTTTGCATACATTTTCAGGTATATCTTCAATGGCAACGGATAAGGAAGATATTAGAGGAATTCGAGAAATGTTAAAACAGGGAAATGATATTGGTTCAAATAATAAACCTCCTCTATTTACAGCAGACATGGAATATGCTTATTGGAGGGATCGATTTGAACAGTTTGTGGATTTTCATTGTCCGGAGTTGTGGGGTCCATTAAAACAAAGATATGAGGCTCCTGTGTCTGAAGGAAACTATCGCGGTGTTCCTCCACCCAAATCTTTCACTGCTATGACTCCTCAGGAGAAGAAAGACTATCAACTGGAAAGGAAAGCACATTCAGCTATCTGTATGTGTTTGACAAAGGATGTCATGAGACTGTTTAAAACTCATGACATAACCTACGATTTATGGAAAGCGATAGAGACGAGGTGTGGGGGAAATGAGAAATATAAGGAGGCAAAACTGGAATTAATTAAAAAACAGTATGATTTATTTGACTCCTTACCAAATGAGACGACGTCTGGACTGTTTACTCGATACTCACAACTAGTGAGTGAATTGACTGAAGGAGGATATACTCTCACTGCACTTGAGATTAATAAAAAGTTATTGGATGTTTTACCAAGTGCATGGGATGTGAAAGTTCAATTCTTGAAGGAAAATCAAGAATTATCTGGGATGACTCTGGATCAGCTTATAGGAGTTCTTCAAGCCCATGCTATGGAATTGAAAAAGAAGGAGTGCAAGTCAACTGGATTCGTACAAAATCCTTCACTCTATGGAAGCCAAGTAAACACTGGTAAGAGTTATGGAGGAATGGCATTCATATCGGATACTAATCCTTCATCCTATCCAACTGGGGATACTCATGCAGCTTACGTTTCTGGTACTACCTGCACGAATCAAGGAACACAACAGCAGGTTTCATCATCACCAGCAATTCAAGAGCAAGCTGCAATTTATACAGCTTTTCTTAGTTCTTACAAAGATTTGGTTACTCAACCAAATACTACTTTGGAAATGACCAAAGAAGACTATGCTCAATTGGATGATGATGACTTGGAGCAAATGGATTTAAACTGGAATATAGCTATGATTTCCAGAAGGGTTCAGAAGTTTCTGCAAAGAACAGGCAGGAAAAGCTTGGACGGTAATGGGAAGACTGGGTTTGGGTTTGATAAAAGCAAGGTTCGTTGTTACAACTGTCAGAACCTTGGTCACTTTGCAAGGGAATGTGAGAAACCTAGGATGCCGTCGTAAGGTCTTACTAAGCCGGATCCACCAAAATCAACTGAGAAAGAAGAATCTAAATCATTGAATGTGGATAATGCATTGATAGTTTTTGAGCCAACCGCTTTTGATTGGAGTGCTCAAGCTGCAAAGTTTCAATGTCTGATGGCTCATATCACACCTGAGGTACCTACTGAACCCACTGAGCCATTTAACTGTGTTTCGTGTATTAATTTGACTGAATCTCTTGAGGTCTATCAGAAAGACAATCAAAATTTGCGGGACAAGATTGTTAAACTTAATGAATCTAATAATTTTTTGTTAGAAAATGAAAAACTTTATGAACAACATCTTGAAGCTCACAAATTAGATACTGAAACCTTTAAAGCAAAGGTCTTTAGCCAACAAGACGCAATTAAAAGTTATCTTACTGAGATTGAATTGTTGACTAAAGAATTATCTGATTTAAAAGATGAGTTTGAAAATCATAAAAGTAAAATCTTGGGTTCAACATCCGCAACACAAGTTTTTAATGAGATTGTCAGTAAGCAAGGGACAACTGGCAAAAAGAAGGAAGGTCTTGGCTATAACCAAGTACCACCACCTTCTAATGCTGAATACTGTCCCTCAATTACTAAACAAGGTCTTGAAGAGATTTCAGTCGATTATACCAAATTATATGGTATTAAGGCCAAAGAAGCCAAGCTTAACAAACAGTCAACGGAGAAAACCAAGAGGCAAGAGTATCCATTGCCTCAGTTTGTTAAAGCTGCAAGTGAGTCTCAAGTTCATAATGATGACATTGTTGAGATAGAGGACATTACTGATCAGGAATATCCTGAGTTTAAGAAGGTTGCGGCTAAACCTGAAAAACAGATTTTGAAAGTTGAACCTGTAAAAAAGGTTCAAAGTACAAAGGAAAATAGAGTTTTACATGTGAAACTTCAAAAGTCACCGACAAATGTTTTAAAACAAAAGGTGACAAGTGAAAAGGTACATGTTGATAAAACTTATGCCTCAACTTCTAAACCAACACAAGCATTATCTAAAACGTGTACAACCTGTTCATGTTCAAAAAATGCTTCGTCACTTCCTGTGGTAAATCCTCCGTCTCCACAATTTCAAGAGACTCGTTCTTGTTTCTACTGTAAGAAACAAGGACATTTGATTCGTGCTTGTCCCAAACTTTCTCATCAGCGGTATGGGAGAGATATGCCTAGGACATCTTTCTACAGAAATTCTTTTGCAAAATCACCTCCTAGGCATCACTCTGACTCTCCCAAATCTGATAAGAAAGTAGTTAGTGTTGGGCAAAATCCTTTGTTAAAACCAAAGCCCAACACTATTTCAAAGTCAAATCCCGAACCATCAAAGGTTTGGAAGTTAAAGGAGTCCACTAAAGACTCACATGTCATCAATAATAACACATCAGATTCAAAATCTGACTTGTTTAAAAATAAAGTTTTATCTGATGTGCTTATTGTTGATGACTTTGGTCGACCTAAGTCTGTAAAGGCTTGGGTCACCGTTTCTCACTAATCTCCTCATTTTTTGTGTTGCAGCAGTCTGAACGAATAAAAGATAGTGAATGGTTCATGGACAGTGGCTGCTCGCGACACATGACGGGTGATGTGTCTCTCTTAGTGGATATTAAACCATACGCGGGAGGTCATGTTGCTTTTGCTGGAGATACGGGAGGAACGATTTCGGGGAGAGGAACGCTAACCAATGGAAAGGTTAGCTTTGAGAATGTAAATTATGTGGCCGAGCTTCAACATAATCTGTTAAGTGTATCACAAGTTTGTGATAAGGACTATACCACATCCTTTACAAAGACTGAGTGTGTCATATTGAAGCCGGGGTATGTCATTCCAGAGGAATGGGTGGTAATGCGTGCTCCTAGGAGAAATGACACTTACGTAATGAACATGCGAACCGTGGAGACAACCAGCGAGTACACTTGTCTCCTTTCGAAGGCTTCAGAAAAGGAATCACTCCTTTGGCACAGACGAATGGGACACATTCATTTCCGAAAAATGAATTTCCTAGTCAACAACGACTTGGTTCGTGGAGTTCCGAAACAGTCCTTCGCCTTGAAGGATGACTGTGTTTCTTGCCACAAGGGCAAACTCCACAAGAAGTCCCATAAGTCTAAGGTTGTGAATTCCATAAATGCTCCATTAGAACTACTGCACATGGATCTTTTTGGTCCTGTTTCTACAAAGAGCATAGGTGGTCGCTCGTATTGTCTAGTAGTGACAGATGACTACTCACGTTTCTCGTGGGTATATTTTCTCGCAACAAAGGATGAGACAGCGGGAATTTTGGTCTACTTGTTGGATAAGTTGGCAAATTTGTGCAACTTAAAAGTGAAAAGACTGCGGAGCGATAATGGAACCGAATTCAAGAACTCAACTCTTGAGTTATTTTGCGCCTCTAGGGGTATTGAACATCAATTCAGTGCTCCTAGAACACCTCAACAGAATGGAGTTGCTGAACGGAAGAATAGGACAATTATTGAAACTGCTCGTACTATGTTAGCGAATTCCAAATTACCTATTATCTTCTGGGCCGAGGCAGTTAATACTGCTTGCTACGTTTTGAATCGGGTTCTTTCGGTTAAAAAGAAGAATAAAACATGTTATGAGCTCTTCAACAATCGCAAGCCGAATCTGCAGTTTCTGGAACCGTTTGGATGTCCTTGCTTGATAATGATTACCAAAGAACGTGTCCCTAAGTTTGGTGATAAAGCCGTTGAAGGAATTTTTCTCGGATATTCGGTCAACTCTCCAAATAAACGGGTATACAACAAATCAACAAACGAGATAGAGGAACACTTTGAGGTCAAATGCCTAAGGTATACGGAACCACCTCAAGGAACGGGTCCGGATTGGTTCTTTAATTATGGGACACTCTTCAGTTCCTTTAATGTTCCGGAGGACGATGATACAGAAGAATTAATTACAATGCTTCATGGACTAGATGTTTTTCAACAAACATCTGATTCTCTTCCTCCAACATCCAATCCGATTCCCGATACGACATCCACTCCATCACCTACTCCAACACAACAAATGCCTGCACCCACTACTTCATCTGCATCTGTACCTACACTCACACCACCAACTACAACCATTCCGTCTTCTTCAAACACTGTTAATGCCATGGATCTTCCGGATGATCCTAATATGCCTCTCTTAGAGGATGAAGAAGACATGGACTATTCTCGTTTCTTCACTAATGAAGAGAACGAAGATGCTTCTGCCACTGCAGGTGATTTGAATAACTTGGAATTAAACCTTGTGCCAGATGCTATTCCAGTTACTCGGATTCATAGGAATCACCCAATTGACAATATCATTGGTGATCCCCATTCATCTGTTCAAACGAGACATCAGGCGAAGCAAACTGCTGAAAATAAAGATACTTCAGCTGATCAGGTTTTGGGATTTATGGTAACTGTTAATTCTTGCCATCTTTCCCAAACTGAACCAAAGAAAGTTTCGGAGGCCTTACAAGATCCATCCTGGGTCGAGGCCATGCAAGATGAATTGCAGCAATTTCACAAGCTGCAAGTGTGGACGCTAGTTCCATTACCTAAGGGTGCCGATCCAAAAGGTACTAGATGGGTATATCGCGTCAAGAAAGATGATCGAGGAGTAGTCACGAGGAACAAAGCAAGATTAGTTGTTCAAGGGTATACTCAAATTGAAGGACTTGATTATGATGAGGTTTTTGCCCCTGTCGCCCGATTGGAGTCCGTACGTATCTTTTTGGCCTTTGCATCATTTAAAGGGATTCGCGTCAAGCAACTTGACGTTAAAAGCGCATTCCTTTATGGTCAAATTGATACGGAGGTTTATGTTCAACAGCCTCCAGGTTTTGAAGATTCGGTGCATCCAAATTATGTCTATAAGCTCAATAAGGCATTGTATGGACTTCATCAATCTCCACGCCTATGGTATGAGAGGCTTGCTACTCATCTGGTGAACAATGGTTTTACTCGGGGCAACATCGACAGCACTCTTTTCACAAAAGGAAAAGGAGATGATTTGTTATTGGTTCAAGTGTATGTCGATGATATCATCTTTGGGTCGTTGAATGAGGCTCTATGTAAAGAATTTGAAGAGGTCATGAAGTCAGCCTTCGAGATGAGTGCAATGGGAGATCTCACCTTTTTCCTTGGTGTGCAAGTCGAGCAGTCACCCAAAGGAATGTATATTCATCAGTCAAAGTATGTCAATGACATGTTGACTCGATATGATATGCTTACTTGTAAACCTTATGGAACTCCCATTGAGCTCAATCATAATCTTGGACCTGCTGATGATGATGAGGACTGCAAAGAAAAGGATTATCGTTCGATGATTGGTTCTCTTATGTATCTCACTACCTCAAGACCTGATATCGTCTTTGTTGTTTCTCTTTGTTCAAGATATCAGGCACGACCAAAGGTTTCGCATATGAAGGCGGTGAAGCGGATTTTTGGGTATTTCAAATATAGACCTTCACTAGGTCTATGGTACTCCAATGAGAAGAACTTCACTCTCTCTGCCTATTCCGATTCAGATTATGGTGGCTGCAACATCAATAAGAAGTCTACGACAGGGGGATGTCAGTTTCTTGGAACTCGCTTGGTGTCATGGCAATGCAAAAAGCAGACTACGGTTTCTACTTCCACAGCTGAGGCCGAGTACATTGCTGCTGCTAGCTGCTGTTCTCAAGTTCTTTGGATTCAGCACCAACTGCGCAACTACGGGTTACTCTTAACTTTAACTCCTATACATATTGATAACACTGCTGCCATATCTATCACACGCAATCCCGTACAACACTCTAAAACCAAACACATAGAAATTAGGTTTCACTTTATACGGGATTGCTATGAGAAACACCTCATTGACCTTGTCCATATTGACACCCTGAAACAAAATGCTGACTTATTCACTAAGGCTTTCTCAAGAGCCCGATTTGATGAATTAGTCAACATGATCGGTCTAAGGTTTTTTACCATGAAAAAGTAATTTGTGACTTGGATATGTTTAAAAGTACTGTTTTATTATTAAAAAAAAAAAAAAAAAAAAAAAAAAAAACGCAACAGCCACTCTTTATACTTTCTAGTTTTAAAGAAATGCAATGTTGCTACATTTAAAAAGACGTTGAGGTTGTGTCTGTAAACAACTTGGGATATGATAGTACATCGGGTGACATGCATGAATATGGCATTTTTAAGGTTTATCTTTGATGTGTCAGTAGATTTATCTGACGTATTAAAAATAGTTTTTATAAACATTATCTTCATCATACGATATATTAGTAGGCATGTTATATAAAACACTTTGAGAAGTCTTAAGAAGCTTAATCTATAATTGTCTATTTCAAGTGGTACACCATTATTAGATGTATGACAAAAGTCTTAATTTCTTACTGATACTAGACATGTTTTTGTGAACGATGTTTATATGATTTCATTTGGGGGTATATATTGACAGTCTCCTTTGTTATACGTAAGTATAGACCTGGTTTCTGTTAATATATACTTTAAAATTAAGCAAACACAAGTCAAAGTGCTTGAAAAGTCTTTAAAAATTAAGATACCTTACAAGGTCGCCAAAACGGTTTGACCAAGTTTGGTTTTGCTTAAACCTGGATCAAGTTATGTCGCTCTGTTGTACGTACGTACAGACCTGTCACCGCTGACTTGATTCTTAATATTGATTTTCTTATATTCTATCTGTAAATGGAAACATGGTCTATGTTTTAAGTTAAGATGTATATCTATGATGGGAACCACAGCGAAATAAACATACCAATAATAATAAAATACCTCTTAGCTGTACGTATAACATGTTTAAGTGGACAAATATACTAATAATCGTTTTTGAAATAATTTTTATATACAGTATTTTTTAGTATGTCAAGTAAATTTAAATAGGACAAAGATACTGATAATCGAAATAACACTTACTGTTCCTAATAAATGCATGTTATTCCGATATGATCCCTAATCAGACTTTATCAACTCCGTCATCAAAAAGAATGTGTTAATTCTCTAGTGGTAAATTTAAATAAATAGAGTGAAGAGGTTCCCTTATCTCTGATCCAACGGATTGTTATATCAATACCTACATGTGGTATCTGTTATAAGAATAGTTGTTAATTTACATTTTCTTGTATACGTTTTCTTTTCTCTAAATTAGTGTCATTTTAGCTATTATCCAAGTTACAGTTACATTTTCAAATTTGAAATACCGAAAGCACATCGCGAAAATCGCTAAATTCACAAATTTTTCACTAAGTAGGAACTACGCGTCACTTTCATAAGTGACGCTCCCAGTGACGCTTTCGATATAGCGTCACTCACTTAAATGACGCAGCTAGTGCCGGGTTAACCATCACTATAAGTGCCGGGTTGAGTGACGCATATAAGGGTCGGTGTATAAATACCCTTTCCCCACGACACTCAACCTCACCACTTTTCAAATTCATATACCGTCACTAGCTCTGACATACCGACACTCGGATTGTCTCTGCGTCACTCGATCTGTGCATTTTTCGTTGATTGGATTCTGCATCCTACGGTGTTTCCTTGCATTCTACTGCCATATTCTTATTCCCCTCACTCCTACGAATCATTTGGTACCAATCTTAACCTTTTTCTCTCATTATTCTTACTGTAATTTTAAGTTAGGGTTACGGTTAGGGTTTTCTTTGAAAATCGTTCGATTAAATGCTTGTATGTTTGTGTTTTGATGTAATAAATGGTGTGTTTTATTCGTCTATACCTAGCGCACACCATGGTTTCTTTGTTTTTGAAAAACCCTCAATTTTGATTTTGGGTATGAACAGTGCACGATGATCTTCATCGTTGCGACACTTCCTGCGTCACTTACCTTAAGTGACGCTCTTTGGTAATTTGGTAACCTATACCGTCACTACACAAGTGACGCTTGATTGTGCGTCACTTCTTAAGTGACTCATGTAGTGACGCATATACTTGTTTTAATTGTTTAAACCGTCACTCCTCCCAGTGACGCCTTTACATGCGTCACTACTCCAAGTGACTGTCTAAGTGACGCTTATTTATATCCGTCACTTATACCGTCACTTCTTAAGTGACTGCCTTAGGATACCGTCACTAGGTTAAATGTCGCATGTTCTTCATCCGTCACTTTGCAAGTGTCGTATACTTTAAACCACCAATTTCAAACGTCACTTACATCAGTGACGCTTGATAGCGTCACTTCCAATAAGTGACGCTACACATTGATTTCAATTTTACACACTGTACATTACGACACTTCCTAAGTGACGGTAGTGGCCATGCGTCACTTACCCTAAGTGACGCCTAAAGTCAAAATTTGTTTTCCAACCTTTCTGTGTTCGGGTTAACTTTCTAACGTTTTCGGTTACTTTTCTTTGTATTTTTAGCTTACAGATGGCCGAGTTACAGAACTATTATCGCCGTACCAACACCCGACACAATATTACGGCATTCCTTGAGTCTACTCATGCGAATTCGGCGCCATTCAGGCCTATGATCGAATTTCTACGCAGATCGAGGATCTTTTATGCGATTACGGCATCGACCCCGGTATATATGAACCAAATAGAGGAATTTTATGATCATGCCGTGATCAGGGTTCAGGGTGATGTTCCCCGCATAGTTTCGAATATGTTTGGAGAGGAAATCGAGATCACCGAAAACTCGATTAGACGGGTTTTACAGTTCAATGACAACTCCACGATGCCCACCATCTTCCCCACCACGTTTATCTACGGGGGACTTCAAAGGATGGGTTATCCGGCAAACCAACTCTCGGACTTCAGGAAACAGTACCTCTGCAGGGTATGGAGGTATCTGTGTCATATTATTATAGTTTGCTTATCTCCGAGAAAGGGAGGTTATGATGCGGCGAGCCATCTTACTCTGTCTCTCATGTTGGCCCTGATATACAATAAACCGTATAACTTCAGCGGTTATATTTTCGGCAACATGGTGGAGAATATACGCGCTGGAAAGGACAAATGGCTGCAGTATCCTCGATTTGTCCAGCTGTTACTGAATGATCTCAATCTTGAGATTGCACCAGATCAGCGATCTCCTCTTGTACCGACGCCGATGCTGCTGCGAGTCTTTAATGACTGCAAGCTCGCGCCAAAGGGCGAGCCAGTTTTGGCCGATCGTGATCTCTTCGGGCACGTAGTAAACGAAAACTACGTTGCGCCGCACGATCATGGTTTTTTGGATGATTTCGTGCCTCCGATAAACGAGGACGACTTAGTTGATGCCAATATCGCTCAGGACCTCGATGATATTGAGCACGTTGATCGGGTTGAGGTCGATTCCGATGATGGTGGGCCCACTCCTCCGGATTCTGAGGGTGATGTGCCACCACAATCAGCTTTAGATGGGATTCAATTGGCTGATCCCCAACGCTTTAAGCGTATTATGCGCCGGATTTCGGCTGGTCGGGTTCATATTCCGAGAAATCCTGGCAAGCGTCCTGCTGGGTCGTCGCCTTCTTATGCTGAGTTACCCTTACGTCGACGCCAGCGGACTTCGATTGTCCTTGAGGAGCCAACTCGTCAGCTTTCTCCTCAGCCTGCAACTATTTCTATTCAGCAGGTTTTAGCTCAACTGGAGCTTTTGTCCAAGCGTTTTGATGATCAACAGGCGATCATTGCAGCTCAAGCTTCACAGATAAAGGACTTAGAGATTAAAGCTGCCACAGTGGACTCTCTCCAACAACAGATAACGACTATGTCTTCTAGGTTGTTAGAATTGGAGTCAGTCACACTTGTTTCGGGGGAGGATAATTCTAGGGAAATAGAAACAAATGTAACTCCTTCCCCTGAACCAGAAAATGTACTTCCATCTTCTACTATCAATGAAAATATCAGTTTAGATTATTTCGTGGAGGTTCAAGGTCAGGCAAGACCTATCGCGGTAGATTATTCATTCGTAGATCTCACTTATTTGCAAAACTTGATGAATGAAAATGATACGATGCCTGAGGAAGAGGAAATGAATGATCCTGTAGCAGAGGATTATTTCTTTGAGGAAAATGACGAAGTTGAAGTTGAGGGGGAGCAACTGCACAGTGATGAATGTTATGATGAAGCTCCTATTATAGAATCGGATTCGTCTGAAGATGAATCAGAAAAAGAGACGAACGAGCCATCAACTTCTACAACAAAACCGGATATTGTGCTCAAACCGATTATCGAGGTACCGGTTACGTGTAAAAGCTACAAAGTTAGATCTGATTACACGGGATTGATTAAGAGTTGGAAGTTCGATGAGAACAACTCTGTTTTTATGATAAAGAGAAGTGACGGCATTCAGTACTTCAATATGAAGTTTTATAAAATAAGTACTTTGCCGAAGTGTGAGCTTCAAAGGTTAGCTCAGATACCCTTGATCAACCGATCACGAGATTCACGAGCAGATTTCTTTCAGGTGATCATACGTCGAGAGATGAATAGTAAAAAATATAACTTGATAAAGCCGACGTTGGGTATGCGATACAAGTTTAAGAAGAAGCTTGATCCGATCACTCGTCAACCTATTGTGAAGATGATCTATCCACCAGCAAAGTGTCTACAGAAGATACCTTTGGAGATCATCCCGATAGATTTTTTGAATAGGTTGGAGTACTGGGAATATGATGATATTACTGGTGAAGCTATAATTGTGTTTATTCCAAAATCGGAACCAGATACGGATTCGGAGATTATGAATGTAGAATCGGAGGTTGAAGAGAAAACAGCATGGGATGTTGTTCAACCTAAGAAAAGGTCTACTTGGGGTCTTAAAAGAAAGATATTTTGTGTATTCGATCCGTTGAGTTTGATCAATCTCTCTGAACATGATATGAAAAGATTACATCAGAATAGGATTCAGTTTAAAGAAAGAGACAGAGCTGAAGCGATTAAATTTCAAAAGGTTATTGATATTTGCGTAGCCAACGGAGTACATGCTGGTGGTGTATTTCCTGCTGGTTGGAAGTGAAGATGAAACGACTTAAAAGAGTTTGAAGATTTTGAAGACCAAGCTGAAGACACGGGGGAGTTTGTTGATGCATCTTTGAGTGTCTGTCAGTTGGTCTATCGAGTTGTAATTAGTGTCGTTTGTTAAATTAATAGAAATATAGTTTTTGTTAATGCGACACTCGTGTTTTAGTTTAGGCGACACTTGCCTGAGTGACGCATAGCGACACTTGATTAAGTGACGCATAGCGACACTTAGGTAAGTGACGCATGAAGGCGGCCACATGCGACACTTACATAAGTGACGCATGTCGGCTGTGTTTTTAGTATAAATAGAAACCTACGGGTTTTAGGCTAGGGTTGACGAAACCCTAGCACAATTTGTCGACTTAGTACCTCTGTAATCGATTCCTATACTCAATACAAGCTAATAAACGAGTTTTCTTTGATTGAATATCATTATTTCGGTTTGTGTTTGTTAACATTAAGTGTAATTGATTGATTCTGCCTATCAATTACTGTCAATTGTCATCTAGATCCAAGCGCTAGGCACTTTCAGGAATGGATGTTACAAAAAGTCTCGCAAAAAGTTTTGCAGAGGAGGAAAGTCGCGAAAAATGGAAGTTTCGCAAATGAAGAAGTTTCGCACAAGACAAACTTTCGCAATAAACTCTCACAGTCAGCCTTCCCAGTTAAACTTTCGCAAGATTTCAAAGTTTCGCACTTTTTGAAAATCCCGCGTACAAGTATGAGTTTCGCACATAAACGGTTATTAAGGAGTTTAGCAGCTATGACGACTTTCGCACAGCAGCAGATACGTAAAGTTCAAAAATCAAGTAAAACTCGTTTAATCACTCGAATTTTGTTTCCAAACTGATCATAATCAATTCTGTAACCATAAAATGGTCTAAAGCAAGCAAATTTCCCTTGAATTGAACTTGAATTCAAGAAAATCATTGAAATCCGAACGTATACATATAAACCGAACTAAAAACTCCAAAATTCTTCAAATTAATCCATGATAACATTGAATAAATTGCTGCGTAATGTTCCAGAAATGTTCACTGACCAAATCGATTCAAAATCATAAGCTAATTCAACTTCAAATGAAATCCGTAACTCACGAACACAAAACCAAACGTAAATGCTTCATATTTGATCTCCAACCACGTGTCTAAACCTTCAAAAAGACGCTCCTGTGATACCACTTGTAAATGCACGCCTCAGGAATTCTATAGCTGATCGAATCAAATACACTTGCAGAAATAATGTATTTGTACGTAAACGTGAATCAAATGAATAAACGTTAATACGAGAAGTAAATAAAAGATGTGATCTTTTATTATTTGTCAATGAAGCTTACAAGTTACTAGCTTGAGAGTGCCCCTGACGTTGGATCTAGATGACAATTGACTACAATTGAAATGCGGAATCAATCAATTGCACGTATTGCTAACAAACACAAACCGAAACAAATGTATTTGAACAAAGTAAACGTGTATATCAGCTTGTATAACGAATTGGGAACGATTACAAAGTGGTTTAGTCGTCAAATGGTGCTAGGGTTTCGTCCAACCCTAGCTTGAAACCCGTAGGTTTGTATTTATACTAAAAGTCTGCCGACATGCGTCACTTGTGGAAGTGTCGCATGTGGCCGCCTTCATGCGTCACTTACCTAAGTGACGCTATGCGTCACTAAGGCAAGTGACGCCTAACCTAAAACGTAAGTGTCGCATATAACAAAAACTATATTTTCACTATACGACTAACGACACTTATTACAACTCGATAGACCAACTGACAGACAACCTAATATGCATCAACAAACTCCCCCGTGTCTTCAGCTTGGTCTTCAAAAATCTTCAAAATCTTCAAGTTTAGCATTTAGCACCAACCTTCTGGGAATGTACCTCCAGCGTGTATTCCAACCTTCAAACATATCTCGACTACCCTTGTGAACTTTGAAGCCTCTTCTAAATCAGCTTGATTGTACTGAAGTTTATGCTTGTAGAGAGCTTTCAAATCTTTCTTCGTTAAGTTAATTAGGCTGAGCGGATTGAAAACACGAATTGACTTTCCCACAAATTCCTTAATCGGCCATTTTCCCCAAACATCCTGTGTTTGTACCACAGCTGTCTTTGTAGAATACTCGATTACGGCTTCCTGAGTTACAGAGTCAAACCACCAATACTTAAGATCACGTAAGAAATCCAATGGCAACTCTTGTAAGGGAACAGTCTTAAGACTAGCAGCTGGTGGATAATGATATTTCACGATCGGTTGTTGAGTTCTCAAATCAATCTTCTTCTTGTATGAGTATCGAACTCCCAGCTCTGGTCTGATCCACAAATACTTCTTGCTATAAATCTCCTTTCTCAAAATCCTCTGAAATAGAACTCCTCGAGTGTCTTCAGAGTGATTAACGATATTCAACTGAGCAAGACGATTTAATTCAACCTTCGGCAAAGTGCTAATATGATTAAATCTCGGTTTGAAGTATTGCACGTCGTCACTTCTCTTTATCAGAATCAAAAAGTTATCAACATCGAACTTCCAACTTCTGATCAACCCAGTCAATTCACCTCTAACCAGATAAGTTTTACACGTTTTCAATTCAGGTGCAATTGACTTATAAACCACTTGCGGTTTCGAAATTCCAGAAGATGTAGATGCGGAAACTGATTCAGCAGTAGATTGTCCCATTGGAGGTTCTTCCTCATCCTCGGAAGAATCTGTTTCGATAACCGGAGCATCAAAATCAAATGCTTGAGCAGGTTGCCTTAACACTGGCTCCGGTTCACGTTCAGGTGCCGGTTCTTGATTAGGATTATCCATGTATTCCTCATCCGACCCTGGAACCTCAGCATCCATCTCAATATCATCGGGATCAAAAGATCTATCAACTTCATCAAATCTATTAACCAAACTCTGCAGATATGTCAGATTGACATTTGAGTAGTCGGCTGCAATCGGAGTCGATTGTCCCGGAACATCAACAAAATAATCTAAAGCGATATTTTCATTTAGTTCAGAAGATTGTACATTTTCTGGTTCAGGAGGAGGAGTTACATTTGTTTCTAACTCTCTAGGAGTATCCTCCCCCGAAACAATGGTGACAGACTCCAACTCTAAGACCCTAGATGACAGATCCGTCACCTGAAGCTGGAGATTGTCAACCTCGGCAGCTTTGAGCTCTAAATCTTTAATCTGGGAAGCCTGAGCAGTAATGATAGCCTGTTGATCATCAAAACGTTTCTGCAAAAGCTCCATCTGAGCCAAAATCATCTGAAGTGATGGCATGTCAGACGGTGGTGGTGGTTGTTGTCTCTGAGAGGTCGGTTCCTCGATAACCACCGAAGTCCGCTGGCGTCTTCGATGAGGTAAATCCGCATACGAAGGCGAAGACCCAGCCGGACACTTACCTGGATTCCTCGGGACGTGGACCCGGCCAGCAGAAATCCGTCTCAAAATACGCTTGAAGCGTCGAGGATCCGCAAGTTGAATTCCATCAAAAGCGGATTGTGGTGGCACATCACCCTCAGAATCGGGTGGAGTGGGCCCACCATCATCAGAATCAGCCTTGACTTGGTCAACACGATCAATATCATCTAAGTCTTGAGTAATATCAGTATCAACCAAGTCGTCCTCGTTGACCGTAGGAACGACATCATCCAGAAAGCCATCATCACGCGGCGCAACATAGTTTTCATTTACTATGTGCCCGAATAGTTCGCGATCAGCCAAAACCAGTTCGCCCTTTGGCGCGAGCTTGCAGTCGTTGAAGACTCGCAATAGCATGGGCGTCGGTACCAAAAGAGATCCCTGATCCGGTGCAATCTCAAGGTTCAGATCATTCAGTAAAAGCTGCACAAACCTTGGATATTGCAGCCATTTATCCTTACCTGCTCTTATGTTCTCCACCATGTTGCCAAAAACATAACCACTGAAGTTATACGGTTTGTTGTAAATCAGGGCCAACATGAGAGAAAGTGTCAAGTGACTGGCAGCATCGTAACCCCCTTTCCGTGGAGATAAACAAACAATAACAATGTGACACAAGTACCTCCAAACCCGGTAGAGATACTGTTTGCGGAAATCAGATAGCTGATTCGCTGGATAGCCCATCCTCTGAAGTCCCCCATAGATAAACGTGGTTGGGAACATATTGCGCATTGTGGCGTCATCGGGGAACTGAAGAACCCGTCGGATAGAGTTCTCAGTAATTTCTATCTCCTCCCCGAACATCGTAGAGACAATTCTCGGGATGTCGCCCTGAGTCCGGATCACCGCATGATCATAAAACTCCTCAATTTGGTTCATATAAATCGGAGTCGATGCGGTAATAGCATAGTGAATCCTTGATCGTCGTAGAAACTCTATCATCGGCCTGAACAGCGCCGAATTCGCGTGCGTAGACTCCAGAAATGCCGTGATGTTGTGTCGAGTGTTGGTACGGCGATAATAGTTCTGTAGGTCAGCCATCTGTAAGCTAAAATACAAACCAAAAATAACCGAAATCGTTATAGAGTTAGCCCGAACACATATAGGTTAAAAAACGAAATTTAACTTTAGGCGTCACTTATGGTAAGTGACGCATGGCCACTACCGACACTTAGGAAGTGTCGTGTTATACAGTACTCAAAATTAAAATTGAAGTATAGCGTCACTTAAGGTAAGTGACGCTATCAAGCGTCACTGATGTAAGTGACGTTTGTATTTCGTGAGTCAATGTATACGACACTTAAGAAGTGACGGGTGAAGAACATGCAACATTTAACATAGTGACGGTATCCTAAGGGAGTCACTTAAGAAGTGACGGTATAAGTGACGTATAGACATAGGCGTCACTTAGACAGTTACTTAAGGGAGTGACGCATTATGGGGCCTCACTAGGATGAGTGACGGACTTAACAAATAATTCAAGTATATGCGTCACTACAAGAGTCACTTAAGAAGTGACGCAAGAATAAGTGTCACTTATTAAGTGACGGTATGGGCTTTCAAAATTACCAAATAGCGTCACTTGAGGTAAGTGACGCACGAAGTGACGCAACGATGAAGATCATCGTGTCACTGTTCATACCCAGATTTCAAATTTGGGGGTTTTCAAAATTGAAGTTACCAAGTTGTGCGCATTGTAAAAACGAATAGTACACTCGTTTTATAACCATAAAACATTATCAAACAAGCACCAAATCAATCGATTTCAATCTTACCCAAAAACCTGTAACCCTAAGTTTAAATTACAGCATGAATAGCGAGAGATAACGGTTAAAATAAGTACCAAATGGTTCGTGTGAATGAGAGGAACGAGAAGATAGCACTGGAATGCACGAACAAGCCGTAGAAATCACGAATGGATCGATGAAAAACGCACAGGAGAAGTGACGCAAAGACAGTCTAAGTGACGGTATGTCAGAGCAAGTGTCGGTATAAGTGTTTGAAAAGTGGTGAGGTTGAGTGTCGTGGGGAGGGGTATTTATACACCAACCCTAGTATGCGTCACTCAACCCGGCACTTATAGCGTAGCTTACCCCGACACTTACTGCGTCACTAAAGTAAGTGACGCAATATCGTATGCGTCACTGGCAGCGTCACTTATGAAAATGACGTGCAGTTTACTTTTAGTGAAAAAGTTGCGATTTTATCAATTTTCGCGTTGTGATTTCGGTACTCAAATTTGAAAATGTAACTGTAACTTGGAGAAAATCTAAAATTAAACTAACTTAGATAAAACACATACAGGATTGTAAATTTACAACTTAGAAAAGTAACACATTCTTTTTGGTGACGGAGTTGATATAGTCTGGTTAGGGATCATATCGGAATAACATGCATTTATTAGGAACCAGTAAGTGTTATTTCGATCATCAGTATATTTGTCCTCTTTAAATTTACTTGACATACTAAAAACACTTTTTATAAAAATTATTTCAAAACGATTATTAGTATATTTGTCCACTTAAACATGATACACTTACATCTAGGAGATATTTTATTATTATTGGTATGTTCATTTCGTTGTGGTTCCCACCATAGATATACATCTTAACTTAAGACATAGACCATGTTTCCATTTACAGATAGAATATAAGAAAATCAGTTTTAAGAATCAAGTTAGCGGTGACAGGTCTGTACTTACGTACAACAGAGCGACATAACTTGCTTCAGGTTTAAGCAAAACCAAACTTGGTCAAACCATTTTGGCGACCTTGTAAGGTATCTTAATTTTAAAGACTTTGCAAGTACTTTGACTTGTGTTTGCTTAATTTTAAAGTATATATTAATAGAAGCCAGGTCTATACTTACGTATAACAGAGGAAACTGTCAATATATACCCCCAAATGATATCAAATAAACATCTTTCACGAAAGCATGTCTAGTATAAGTAAGAAATTAAGACTTTTGTCATACATCTAATGATGTTGTACCACTTGAAATAGACAATTAATGGTTAAGCTTCTTAAGACTTCTCAAAGAGTTTTGCATAACATGCCTACTAATATATCGTATGATGAAGACAATGTTTATAAAAACTGTTTTCAATACGTCAGATAAATCTACTGACACATCCAAGATAAACCTTAAATTTCCATTTTTATGCATGTCACCCGATGTACTATCATATCCCAAGTTGTTTACAGACACAACTTCAACGTCTATTTTTAAAATGTAGCAACCTTGCATTTCTTTAATACTAGAAAGTATAAAGAGTGACAGTTGCGTTTTTTTTTATTTTTTATTTTTTTAAATAAAACAATACTTTAAAAAACAATCCAAGTCACAAATTACTTTTTTGTGTTAAAGAACCTTAGACCGATCATGTTGACTAATTCATCAAATCGGGCTCTAGAAAAAGCCTTAGTGAATAAGTCAGCATTTTGTTTTAGGGTATCTATATGGACAAGGTCGATAAGGTGTTTCTCATAGCAATCCCGTATAAAGTGAAACCTAATTTCTATGTGTTTGGTTTTAGAGTGTTGTACGGGATTGCGTGTGATTGATATGGCAGCAGTATTATCAATATGTATAGGAGTCATAGTTAAGAGTAACCCGTAGTCGCACAGTTGGTGCTGAATCCAAAGAACTTGAGAACAGCAGCTTGCAGCAGCAATGTACTCGGCCTCCGCTGTTGAAGTAGAAACCGTAGTCTTCTTTTTGTATTGCCACGACACCAATCGGGATCCAAGGAACTGACATCCTCCTGTTGTTGACTTCTTATTGATGTTGCAGCCACCGTAATCTGAATCTGAATAGGCAGAGAGCGTAAAATTCTTCTCATTGGAGTACCATAGACCGAGAGTGGGTCTATATTTGAGATAGCCAAAAATCCGCTTCACCGCCTTCATATGAGAAACCTTTGGTCGTGCCTGATATCTTGAACAAAGTGAAACAGCAAAGACGATATCAGGCCTTGAGGCAGTGAGGCACATTAGAGAACCTATCATCGAACGATAATCTTTTTCTTTGCAGTCCTCATCATCATCAGCAGGTCCAAGATTATGGTTGAGTTCAATAGGAGTTCCATAAGGCTTACAAGTAAGCATATCATATCGTGTCAACATGTCATTGACATATTTTGACTGATGAATATACATTCCTTTGGATGACTGCTCAACTTGCACACCTAGGAAGAAAGTGAGATCTCCCATTGCACTCATCTCGAAAGCTGACTTCATGACCTCTTCAAATTCTTTACAGAGAGCCTCATTCAACGATCCAAAAATAATATCATCGACGTACACCTGAACTAGTAGCAAATCATCCCCTTTCCCTTTTGTGAAGAGAGTACTGTCGATGTTGCCCTGAGTAAAACCATTGTCCACCAGATGAGTAGCAAGCCTCTCATACCATAGGCGAGGAGATTGATGAAGTCCATACAATGCCTTATTTAGTTTGTAGACATAATTTGGATTCACCGAATCTTCAAAACCCGGAGGCTGTTGAACATATACTTCCGTATCAATTTGGCCATAAAGGAATGCACTTTTGACGTCAAGTTGCTTGACACGAATCCCTTTAAATGATGCAAAGGCCAAAAAGATACGAACGGACTCCAATCTGGCGACAGGGGCAAAAACCTCATCATAATCTAGTCCTTCAACTTGAGTATACCCTTGAACAACTAGTCAAGCTTTATTCCTTGTAACGACCCCTCGATCATCCTTATTTACTCGATATACCAATCTAGTGCCTTTTGGATCAGCACCCTTGGGTAATGGTACTAGGGTCCACACTTGCAGCTTGTGAAATTGCTGCAGTTCATCTTGCATGGCCTCGACCCAGGATGGATCTTGTAAGGCCTCCGAGACTTTCTTTGGTTCGGTTTGGGAAAGATAGCATGAATTGACGGTTGCCATAAATCCCAAAACCTGATCAGCTGAAGTATGCTTATCTTCAGCAGATTACTTTGCCTGATTTCTCGTTTGAACAGTAGAATGAGGATCACCAATTATGTTTTCAACTGGGTGATTCCTATGTATCCGGGTGACTGGAATAGCATCTGGCACAAGATTTAATTCCAAGTTGTTCAAATCACCTTCAGTGGCAGAAGCATCTTCGTTCTCTTCATTAGTGAAGAAACGAGAATAATCCATGTCTTCTTCATCCTCTAAGAGAGGCATATCATGATCATCTGGAAGATCCTTGGCATTGACAGTGTTTGAAGAAGAAGGGATGGCAGTAGTTGGTGGTGTGGGCGTAGGTACAGATGCAGTAGAAGTAGTGGATGTAGGTGCAGGCATTTGTTGTGTTGGAGTAGGTGTGGGCATTTGTTGTGTTGGAGTAGGTGTGGGAGTGGATGTCGTATCGGGAATTGGATTGGATATAGTAGGAAGAGAATCGGATGTTTGTTGAAAAACATCGAGTCCATGAAGCATTGTAATTAACTCTTCTGTGTCGTCGTCCTCCGGAACATTGAAAGAACTGAAGAGTTTCCCATAATTGAAGAACCAATCTGGACTCGTTCCTTGAGGTGGTTCCGTATACCTTAAGCATTTGACCTCAAAGTGTTCCTCTATCTCGTTTGTTGATTTGTTGTATACTCGTTTGTTTGGAGAGTTGACCGAATATCCAAGAAAAATCCCTTCAACGGCTTTATCACCAAACTTAGAGACACGTTCTTTGGTAATCATTATCAAACAAGGACACCCAAATGGCTCCAGAAACTGCAAATTCGGCTTGCGGATATTGAATAGCTCATAACACGTTTTGTTCTTCTTCTTAACCGAGAGCACCCGATTCAAAACATAACAGGCAGTATTAACTGCCTCGGCCCAGAAGATAATAGGCAGCTTGGAATCTGCTAGCATAGTGCGAGCAGTTTCAATGATGGTCCTATTCTTCCGTTCTGCAACTCCATTCTGTTGAGGAGTTCTCGGAGCACTGAATTGATGATCAATACCCCTAGAAGCACAGAATAATTCGAGAGTTGAGTTCTTGAATTCGGTTCCATTGTCGCTTCGCAGTCTCTTCACCCAGTCAATTTCACAAACCGAAACAATTGACTACAATTGAAATGTGGAATCAATCAATTTCACGTATTGCTAACAAACACAAACCGAAACAAATGTATTTGAACAAAGTAAACGTGTATATCAGCTTGTATAACGAATTGGGAACGATTACAAAGTGGTTTAGTCGTCAAATGGTGCTAGGGTTTCGTCCAACCCTAGCCTGAAACCCGTAGGTTTGTATTTATACTAAAAGTCTGCCGACATGCGTCACTTGTGGAAGTGTCGCATGTGGCCGCCTACATGCGTCACTTACCTAAGTGACGCTATGCGTCACTAAGGCAAGTGACGCCTAACCTAAAACGTAAGTGTCGCATATAACAAAAACTATATTTTCACTATACGACTAACGACACTTATTACAACTCGATAGACCAACTGACAGACAACCTAATATGCATCAACATAGCTCGAATTCTCTCTCACTCAAACTCTCTCTAAGATATGAAAATGAAAGGCTTTTGAACCGCCCTTAAGCATGTTATACTCCCTCTGTCCCAAAATTATTGCCCACCAACAAAAAACACATAGTTTAATAAAAGTAGGACCATAGTAACTTTCAACCAATTAAATAGAATCTTCAACCACTAAAATTTTCTCCTATTGGTTGAAATGAGAAGTGTACAATTATTTTGGGACATCCAAAAAGGGAAAGATGGACTATAGTTTTGGGACGGAAGGAGTATTATATACTTGTTCCGAGCCATAATCTATTATCCACATTTATTTTTATTTTGTTGTCACAAAAAAATTGTCCATTTGCATAAAATAACTATTAGAAATTATTAAATTATCTATTCTACTCTTTTTCTTATCAAGGTTGTCAAGATTACGATAATGATTGTAGGATCGTACGATCTTACGATCCAACCAAGGAAAAACGTGCAGGATCGGTCGGGAGGTAAGATCGGAGTAGGATCGTAGGATCATCGTAAGATCGTAGGATCATCAAACGATCTGATCCTGCAAATGTGCTAATTTTTTTATTATTTTTTATTTAGAATTGGAGTTATAAGGCTTATAAGTAGTCCAAATCTTATCTCAAAACTTATCATACATTTGTTTTCAAGCTCAATTTCCCATTTATTACCAAATTAACCTAAGATAAATGTTTAGAACCGCTAATACGACGATTGGGAATTTTCATTAGCAATATGCTCTCAAACTTTGGTGCAATTGTACCATGCCTCTATTTTTTATTTTAGCAAGTTTATCTTTCGAGAAATATATGTTGACAAATTGCATCACTTCAGTAATATAAAAGTTTGAATGGTAGATTAATTTCTCTAATAGTAGTTTGCTACAAGAATTTAGATATCTTTGAATAATAAAATCATATTTCGGTTGTATCTACGATCTCGATCTCGATTTTATGATCCGATCTTGCAAAGGCAAAAACGATCCTACGTAGGATTTCGATCTTGACAACCTTGATTCTTATCACTCCCATTATTTATTTCTTAAACATTTTAGTCAAAGTTGTATTAAATAAGAAGTAAAATTGACATTTATCAAACATATTTTAAATAAATAAAAAAACGTTGAAGAATATTAAAAATGTTGGAGGAGGGAGTATAACATTCAAATAAAATTGCTTATGAACTAAGGCTACCTTGTATCAAACAAACCACACAAACCGAAATAAAGTAACATTTTTACTTGAAATTTGCAAACTTAACAGGTTAACTTTGTTAAACATAAACTGAAATAATAAATTGAACAAGATGCTTGTTTAAATGCTGGTGCCTTGTTTAAAGTCGCAATGTTATAGTTCTGCAAATACTGTCGATTTGTATTTAGTTGTTGTCCATATGGAATTGACAGATCCCAACACGCGTGAACGCTAACATCAATCCACAAGGATCTTTATTGTTTAACAAAGGGGTTACGTTGATTCTCGTTTGAGACTTGTAAGTGCATATAATATATAGAATTCGTAGTGAGAGATTGGTGAGTGAGAATTTTCGTTTTTCTTAATAAAATGGAAAATAACAAAATAAAAGTCTAAATGAAACTTATCACTTATCAACTAAGGGGTTACGTTTGATTCTGGTTTAAAGTAAGTGCATATAATGTACATAATCCCATGGTATGGGATTGATGTGTGAGGATTTTTGTTTTTCCTAATAAAATGGAAACTAATAAAATAAAAGTCACCTGGGGTTACATTTGATTCTCGTTTGAGACACGTAATCGAATATAATGTACAACATATGCGGTGCGGATCGATGTGTGAGGATTTTTGTTCCTAATAAAATGGAACATAATAAAATAAAAGTTTCAATGGGACATGGTCATGTAAAGAATTCAATTGATCTGCTTCTAAATCATTAAATTAGAGATCTAGTGCGAGTGTGTGACTAAAATCATAGTTGTAAAAGTGATCGAGTTTGCAGATTTCATATAAGAAATGACAATGACGATATTATATTACTCTATCCATCACGAATTTATTGTCCACCTTTTCATTTTAGGATGTTCCAATTTTATTGTCCACTTTATACTTTCAACCAATCAAAATATTTGATTGTGGTGAGATATAAAATTACTACACTTTTATTAAACTATGTGCAGAATAAGATCAGGAGGGATGGAGTATAAAATAACCATTTATAAATACAATTGACGGAGCTGTCAATGAGCTCGTACCCCAAACCTTCTTTTTGACTTCATTCTTCCCCATGCCTCTCTCCCTTTGCCCCCTACCCCCATCTTTTATTACATTAATTTATTTTTTTATTTATTATTCTTCCGTTTCAATTAAAATCCTATACGCCGATTATATTATTAAGCTTTAGAAATTTTTAGCAATAACATTTGTCGTAATAAAATTAAAGTCTTTTAAAAACTGTTTTTTTTTTCCTTTATTCAAATAAAATTTGAAGGGAATTGATAATTTGTCAATAAGAATAAAAATTGTGGTTTAAGTGAATTTAAAGTTTTCTTATTTAATTTAAATAAAAATTATAATTAATACACGGGATGTTCTCTGAAACAATCCTTTCATATATATATATATATATATATATAATATATTAATATTAATATTAATTATGATTTTTAATAATTAATAAAATTTTAAGTTTAATAATTGTCTTAGAGACGGTTTTAAATATAATTTCCCGAATTTGAATTACAAAGATGGTGAGTAGAGGTGGTTTCAGCTCCCTTATCAATTTTCTTACACAAATCTTGATGTAACTCACGTGTTTTCCATCTCCGTATACCCATACGTAAATCTTCTCTCTCCAATTAACTTTTCGATCTATAATTACATCAAAATTCGTGTTCCTTTGTGTATTTCACTCCTTTTGACCAGTTTTCATGAATCCCATCAGCTCTGATTTTTGTGAGGATTCATGACTCGAGTTGCATCAAAATCGTCCAAAGATACAAAGGAATTTGTATATATACAGTGAAATTAACTAGTTGTGCATTGTTATCCAGGAATTTGTAACTGGGTTCAAATTATAGGCGGGTTGATAAATTAATTTTCTGGGTTCTATCGAGCACCGTCCCTGTTGGTGCTTAAAATGAGCCGAATCGGAGAGCTAATGACTTTGTTTATGCAGGAAAGTGAAGAAACAACGAGGAGCACGAGAACAATCGTTGACTTCTTAAGGGAAAGGACAATAACAGACGGATCAGATAGATTGAGGCGACGAAAAAGCCTCCAAGAACGGCTTGGATTTAAAAACATGGTTTGTTGTTTATCAACGTGGGGGCTAGGACCATCAACCATGAGCATCCAAGGCGACGATGATGATGATGAAGATGACGTCACGGGCTCAATAATCCATGAACAAATCGATGATCTCAATCTCACCCCACTGAACACCAATTCCAATCAAGATTGCATCTCCCCATCACCACGAATGAATCTCGCAGATGCATTGGCTGCAGAACGTCACCTCCGCTCGACGGCTGAAGACGTGGTCGCAAACAACGACGACAGTTCCACAGCGGGGGTGGGGACACCGTCGCGGATATCATTGATGAGACTGTTGGAGGAAACAGGCGGTCAAGATGATGCTGAGGAAAATGAAATACTAGTTCAGAAGGGAGGTTTGGGTAGGGATCAAGTGTGTTGCGTGTGCATGGGAAGGAAGAAGGGTGCAGCGTTCATTCCATGCGGACACACGTTTTGTAGAGCGTGTTCGAGGGAGTTATGGTTGAACCGAGGGACTTGTCCGCTTTGTAATCGATCCATTCTCGAGATCCTCGACATATACTGATTTTTATGCATCCGTTAGATCTTGTTATAAATTTCATTTTTTCAAAACTCAATAAATATGTTCGGTTCTTGCAAGTTAACAGAGTTGAAATGAAATTCGATCAAAATTGCGTGCTCCCGACAGCTCCATCCTGTTTTTTCTTTAAATTTAGTTAATTCTTCTACCATGAAAAACGAAACTGTAGAACTTTAAAGTTAGTTTTGATTTTTGGAACACAGCAAGGGTTTTTTGTGTTGTTACAAGTCCAATCAAACAACGAAACATTATCATATTTGAAGTTTTGAACTAGGCATGCACAAAAACCGGTTTTGGGCAAACCCGACTCGACTCGACCCGAAACCGGTTTTGGTCAAACTTGGTCAAAACCGGTTTGACCAAAACCGGTTCGGGTTCAACCCGGTTTTGACACCCCAAGGCCCCAACCCGACCCAACCCGGTTTGGGTAGGGTCCAAACCGGTTCGGGTTTAAAACCGGTTTCAAACCGGTTTTTTTATATAATTCCGTTTTCGTTCGATCGTTAAGCGTTTTAAGGAAAATGCATGTTTTGGTCGATTTTTTTTCATTGAAATCGTAAAACATTAATAATGAAAACATAATTAATCATTAACCTAACCAAAAGGCCTCTAAATCTTCTTAAAAAAAGTATTTAATCGAAAAAGTCTATATAATTCATTTTTAGTTCGATTGTTAAGCATTTAAAAGAAAATTAATGTTTCGGTCAATTTTTTTTCATTCAAATCATAAAACGTTAATAATGAAAACATAATTAATCATTAACCTAACCAAAAGGCCTCTAAATCTTCTTAAAAAAAAGTATTTAATCGAAAAAGTCTATATAATTCATTTTTCGTTCGAGCGTTGAGCGTTTTAAGGAAAATCAATGTTTGGGCCAAATTTTTTTCATTGAGTTCGTAGAACATTAGTATAGAAACATAATTGATCAATAACCTAACCAAAAGGCCTCTAAATCTTCTTAAAAAAAATTATTGAATCTAAAAAGTCTATATAATTCTATATAATTGAAAGTGTGTTGATACATGCAAGGAACTTTTTACTAAATTCAAGGAAACATGTGCATAAAAAGTAGTACTGTAAGCATAGAGAGTTTGTACTTTTCCGTGAATTAAGTAAAAACTTCCTTTCATTTATCAACTCCGAAATAAAAATGGTTCGAGCGTTATGCTTTTTAAGGAAAAACAATGTTTGGGTGAAATCTTTTTTATTGAATTCGTAGAACATTAGTAAGGGAAACATAATTGAACAATAACTTAAACAAAAGTCTTCTAAGTCTTCTTAAAAAAAATATTGAATTGAAAAAGTCTTCATAATCTTTATAATCTTCATAATCTTCATTCTTCAATTTTCATCAATTCTTATTAATCTTCAAGTCTTCAAACATCTTCAAAGTCTTCAAAAGTCAAAATCTTCTTCGGATGTAGCCTCGCTGAAGCTTGATCAAGCGCAATTTCTTCATCGGAAATTGATATTATCACACATTCTTCCACCTCGATATTGTGTATTTCTTCTTCATATTCCATTTCACCTTCAAGACTTGAAACATTTTGTATACGTTCTGCGGCGTCCAAGTGATCCTTCAAGCAAATGCACATCTCTAAGGAGGCCAGTGTGAGTCTTGTTCTTTGTATGGATAATACCCTACCACTAAGAGAAAATGCGGATTCCGAAGCTACCGTAGAAGCTTGGACGGTTAGTAAATCTCGGGCCATGATGGTTAGAACGGGAAATTGAGATTCCCTCTCTTTTCACCAAGCCAAAATATCAAATTGTTCGAACTCATTGGGTAGAATAGTGGACAAAAAATCAGTTCCGGTATATCTCCCATATTCGCTAGTGGTGTTTTGGTTACCTTCACCCCTTGTTCGTTTATGGTTTTCTTGTCTTAAAGAATTATATAAGTTTAGCATCGCATTGTTGGAAGAAGATGAAGCAAACATTGAGTTAACCGAACTAACGGGCACATTTGTTGTTGAATCATACTTTTGAAAATACACGCCAAATAAATCTTGTAAACATTTACTAAAATTCGTTTTTGCATCTAGTGAAAACGTTGGGTCCGCGTCATTCAAATCCAAATTGTGACAAATGCTTTCGATAAGCATTTCCACCCCGGCAAGGTTCAAACACGGATTCATTGCGGCGGAACAAGTAATTACCGGTGGCATTTCTTGAAAATATTTTCTTAGTTTTTCTATCATGGGAGCCACCATCTTTTCAAATAAAGGACCTTCATATTCGTATTCGTTTAGTTTTGTAGTCATTAACCAAATTTGATTAAGTACCAAATGACTAGTGGGATAATAAACACCCGATAATAAAGTAGTCGCGGTTTTGAAAAGTTTAAGCAAACCGGTTATCTTTTTAATAATCTCCCAAAATTCGTTTGGAAATGGTGTTGCACGACCTTTTGTAACAAGTTGGTCATGAAAAACTTGTAAAGTGTCACGTTGGCGTAAACCACAAACAAACATATGGTAGATCGAATTCCATCTAACGGGCATGTCCTAATTAGGGGTTAAGAAAATGGAATTCGTTTCCTTACACAATTTCATATAAGATTTGTATCTAGCTTTACCCCTTTGAAATACGTCTTGCAACATAGTTTTATAAGCGGTTTTTATTTCGTCTATTTCTTCAACCGCTAGTCCGGCTTGCACAACTAAGTTAATAATATGTGCAACACATCGACTATGAAAGAAAATGCCCCTCAATGGTGGTTGGTATTTTAGAATTAATTTTGAAACGGCGAGTGTATTATTACTCGTGTTATCAAATGAGATTGCAAATACTTTTTCTTCCAATTTAAACGTTTTAATCACACTTCGTAACATGTAAAATAAGTTTTGACCCGTGTGAGGATACTCAAAGTGTAACATCCTCGATTTGGGCTTAGTAGAAATACGGTATTTTCATTACTTTCTTGTATTTAAATTGTATTTAGAAATAATTGGTATTATGTGGATAATTTAAATTAATAGATCAAATGATCAAATGAGTTATTGTGTTAGATGAATTATTAATTGTTTTAAATTAATTTAGTTGACGGTATAATAAAATGTATTTCTCGCAAATAGTTTTTAGGTTCCAGATAATAAATTTAGAACGGGTATAATATTACACTGTCTTATAACCATGCTCATAGGAAATGTCGACCCTTTCTTCAGTTCTTCCATTGTCTCACACCTCAAGAACACACACACACACACATTGAAGGAAGGCAACATCAATCAACTATTTGAAGCTGTGATTTTGTATTTGCAACTGAATTCACCATCTTCTTTTTCACCTTGTTCATCTAGTTTTCTTCCTTTCCATTGTAAGTAATTGTTTAGTGTTCTTGAGCTCAATTGATGAGATTAAGTAGAAAGATTGATGCATGTATAATCCAATGTGCTTAAATGAATTGTAGTTACTGAAATCATCATCTTGTTCTTGTCTTGAATGCAAATTTCTAGGTTTGAATGTGTGAAATGGGTTTTGGTTAAATTAGGTTGAATACATGATGCATGTACCTAAGTTGAAGTTTGATGATGTTATTTTGTTGTTGGGTTATGTTATAAATGCTACTTGAGGTCCATTGCTAGATGATTTCGTGTTTGGTGATTGAATTGTGTGAAATTGGAGTTTTTGGTTTGTGCTGTGTAATTGCAGGTCTGAGACCTTCGTTTAAAACGTGCGAACCCGATCCAGCTACCTCGCTCGGATCGCGTTCCACAGTTAAAATTGGTCACAAGTACGTTTTTTTCTTAGGAACGCGATCCTGACCCCTAACCCGGATCGCGTTAATACGTGTATTTTGCCACAATTTGATTTTGTTCTATGGAACGCGATCCAGCTCCATATCCCGGATCGCGTTTATAAGTGAAAATTTGTAACAGAATGTTTTGTACAGTGGAACGCGATCCAGCCACTCCCAACCCGGATCGCGTTTGCTAGTTATAATCTGACGAATTTGACAACTTGTGACTTATGTACCTATGTTATTTAACTAGTAATGAAAGTATAGTATAATCGATTAATTGACATTATATGCATGGTTAGATTGTAATAAACTTGATACAAGAATCTAATTCGGGATTTGATTTTGTTCTCAGATAAACCGAAGACTCAATAAGATAAGACCTTTGAGTGGAGACGGTGATCGTTAAGGGTGAGTGGATCTTAGACTCTCAGTCTAAGTTAGTTGTAACAACATGGTTACAACGGGTAAACTGGGTATATTGCAGTGATTGCTTAGATAATATATTGCCATAATGGTTATCCCTTGAATGATTATTGGTGTCCTATATGTTATGATAAATGAGGACTATTTGAATTGTCGGGGGGTCAACTAATGTGTTGGGTTTGGGTACTATTACTTTGGACAACGTAAGTGCTTTGTACATGTGTTGAACACTGAAATTATGTTGTATGTAGTAATAGTACCAAACTATCGGTTTAACCTCTGATTTGGCCTTCAGTTGGTTTTAAGTGTTACTTGAGGATCCACCGCGGCATGAGGGTACCTCAAGGACCACCGATCCTTCTTGAATTGTGTGTAATGCTTGCTGTAGACATTTGTTAAGCTAAATTAGATTGATAGTTTTGGATCCATTCACTTAGCTTCGTGCTAATCCCACCTCACTACTTCTTGCAGGGATAGCTTTTGATTGTGGGTAGCTTGAAGTATGGGATGAATGGGATGTTTGATAAATCTACTCTGATTTAGATATGTTTGGATTAAACATTTTGTATCAGATTTTAATATAACACCTAAGTATGTATTTAGCAAATTATGATAATTTGGTATTAAAGGTTGTACGTATTTTGGGTTGCACAATGGAAATGTATTACACGTATCCTATGATGTATTTTTAAATGTTCGCTTCCGTAATGAAAAAAAATGTCTTGAGAATTTGCAGGGTGTTATACAAAGTCTTCAAAAGCAATGGTACGTTTCATCATTTGCCAAGTTGCGGGATCAACCCAATGTGCGGTAACACAAAGATACGAACCGGGCAAACCATGAGGAGCCAACCAAACGTCGGTTGTTAATGATACACTTGTATTTAAATTTTCAAAACCGATTTTTAGTTGTTTTTTAGCTTCTTTCCACAATTTAAGAGCATCGCGTTTAAGAGTAGTACGACTTACATTATTATATCGCGGTTGAAGTGTATTTTGAACCACCCTAGTAAACCGAGGGTTATCGAAGTGGTTAAACGACAAAGCTTCTTGAATTACAAAACCCGCAAAAGCTTCTCGACATCGTTCCGCATCATATGTAAAAATCGTTCCATCTCGTGACATCGAAGATTGACCACTTGCTTCCGGATTACCTTTGAGTCCCTCACAATGCTTCTCGGTATGATTTTTCAACGTTGTGTTGGAGTCGGGTTTGAAGAATTTCCGACAACGTTTACAATGTGCCTTAGTTGTACCATCCGACAACAACACTTTGTCGTAAGCACCCCACACCTCCGGATTTCTTTTGTTGGGCAATTGTTTCACAATAGTTGGTGCATTTGATGAACCAAAACAATGGGAAGCCGAAGAGGATTGAGTTGCCATAAGAATATAGTATACGTTTTTGAGTTTTTTGAGTTTTTGTAGATATGTATGAGTGTTTAGAAGTTGTGAATGAATCTATACTCAAGCATTGTATTTATAGTGAATTTGGAATGATAAAAATGTAAAAAAAAAACAAAAAAACGGCTAGAAACTGCATGCCAACGGCTAGGAAACGGTCACAAAAAAAAACCCGGTTCCAAACCGGTTTTGAAACCGGTTTTTGAAACCGGGTTGGGATAAACCGGTTTTAACGGTCAAAAGTCCAAACCGGTTCCAAACCGGCGGGTTGGGTCAAACCCGAATCGGTTTGGGTCAAAACCGGTTTTGACCGAGTCGGGTTCGGGTTTAATTCGGGTCGGGTCATGGAAACCGGTTTTTTTGTGCAACTCTATTTTGAACCATGTAGTTGACTAACGCTGAATGTGTCTAAATATATGCTAGTAATAAATAATAAATAATATACTAACTAGCTGGTAACCCGCGCAATGCGGCGGGAACATATTTAAAATTTTGATGACACATAACGAAATACCATTTGTAAATTCGATTTAAAATATACAACTTAAATCAAACAGATAATAATAATAATATGAAGTAACATGATGAACAACACTTGAACAAAAAATCATAGCAAATAAAAAACACCGCATGTCTACAATGTGTGCAAAATGTCATATTCATATAATGACGTGAAAAAAGTACGTAACAGATTATTGAATATATATTAAACTTCAAATAACAAAATCTAAGTGCACATGAATAGAATGACTTCACATCGTCGAGTATGATATCATCTGTAATAATAAGAGATATGTTAGTTTACGGATGATGAAATACGGAGTAATATAAAAACCATAGTAGATAAAATTATACTCTGTATGACACTCTTCGTTTTTCTCTTTTAGAAAGAATATACAAAGAAGGGAGTGTTATGAATTGAATTTAGCCACTTTAAATATATTATTTGTTGAATTATAAATACTCAATTATTATTAATCATATCAGTTAGCAAACAATAAAACCAATTAAGTCATTTGCCTATTTCTTTTCAAGAAATTTGTTTAAATGAATAGAAAGAAAGAAATGACAAACCTGTTATAACTTTAGATATAGTAAAATTCTGAGATAGTAAGATTATTAGGATTTAAGAGTATACATTTTTTAGAAAGTGAAACATGATTATTGGAAATTTTGAAAAAAGGAAAAAAAATAGTATTGGATTCCACTTTTGTCTAGTGAAAATGGTTTTTGGGTCCAGCTGATTTGTTGCATAACTTTTGATAAACCATTACTGCAAGATTCACTTACCTAATTTTATTCAAATATTTTAATATTAAGAAAATTATCAAACCGAGCAATTAATACGGAGTAACCGAGTAATTGACTTTAGCTTCACTTTTATTTACGTCTCAATTCACAATAATAATACCTTTGCTTGGGTGATTAATAATAATAATAATTCTTGTTAAAAAATGGTGTTGCCGATAATAATTTGATAATAATTTGAAATTTGTCCCCTTGTTTATACTACAATGAAATAACTTTACCACCATCATCAGCAAAATTGCCACCGTTAATAGCCATCGTATCACACGTTCCTTCTCTTACAACAATGGCAGCCTCTGCTACTGGATCCTTGCAATTATCGTTATAGTAGTTTTTTCCTTTCTAAAATCACAATCGAACTATCGGATCGTCATACCAAAATTAAAAGCAAATACAAACACACACACACAAAAAATTCCACAGATCCAAGTGTAGTACAACAAAAATTCAAGATCCAAACAAATCATTCAAACAAACAGTTAGAATCCGGGCATATCGTTCAAACAAATCATTCTTGCCAGATCTGCCACTCACTTTTTGGGGTCGTGTGGCCATGTGAGTTTCTTTGACAAAAGCTCCGTTATTCTGGCCAACAAAATCGTATTTCGGCCAAGCTAATCTGAAGACGACAGGGACAAAGCTAATACGATCGGTTGACACCCCCATCGAGAAACCTCGAGCGACTTTTGATCTTGATAGCGAGAGAACGGACAGTCGTTGTGTGATGGTTGGGTGCGGTGGTACAATGGTTAGTGTGGTGGTTAGGCGTAGTGGTAGAATGGTACGTGTGTGGTGGTTGGTATGCAGTGGTTGAATGGTGGGTGTGGTGGTGGTGAGTACATAGATGAGAGAAAATCAAAAAATGACTAATGTATGTGTGTTTGTGGTGTGGTAGAAAATTATTACTCCGTATATAAATAGTATAGATTGTAAAGAATAGTGTTAGGGGTATTATAGGGATTTCCGATATCTCTTTTCTCAACTTTTAAGCCAAAAACACAAAACCCTTAATAAGGGGTGTATATGTATATGTCTAATTCATTCCAATATGTATATCACTTGTTCGATCGCTCTCTTTTTTCTTACGGATCGATCATTCTATACTATCTACCGATCAAACAAATTTTTAGGCACATGAACCATGCACATTGCATATATTAAACTTTATCAATTATTTTAAATAGGAATTGAATTAGTGTGGGGGAATGTAATTACATAACTTTAACTCAAACTCTGCTTTTATTTAAGTATTTTGAATGTAAATTTTTTGTTTCATTGTTCTTTTTAACAAGACAGAATTACATGGGTCCTCTGGTTTGTTTAAAATTGCATTGGTAGTCCTTACAACTTTTTTTGACACTGATCATCTCTGTGGTGGCATGATCTTGCGAGGGTAGTCCCTATTGCTAACGACCATTAACTAAGTCCGTTAAAAGTGATCATGTGCATGACATATGAGGGTAGTTGGGTAATTTCCTATACTTTTTTCATTTAGTTTACTTTTTGTAATTCATTACAACTCCCACACTTATATCTCCAGAAAACAAATACTCCGTATTATAACTCCCATCATTTTAACCTTCTATACGCTGCCATCAACGACCACTAAAAAAATCAATCACTCTGAAACAATAAAACAAACTGAAAAGCAAATACAGAAAATCCAAATCCAAATTCAAATTTTCAACTTTTACCAAATAACAAATAAAAAAATATATGCAATATCAAAATATCAAAAACATTCATTTCCCTATTTATTGAATCTACAAAACAGATTGTGTGAATTTTAAGGCCATAAAATTCTGTCCATATACGAACTTAAACTCCGGCAACATCGAACTTTGATTCCCACCACAAACATTCAACTTACAGATCTAGGTCTTCAATTCCGTCGACCTCGTTTAAAACCGCCATTGGTTTGGCTTGAATCTCGTACCAAAGACCCAGGTGCGGAGCTAGAAGGGGCATGGGGCAGTCGCCCCCACTAAAATTCTAGAATTGTAGGAAAAAATAAATTTTTTAAGGTTATTTGTGATTGTTTTAGAGTTTTGCCCCCCAAAATGATAGGAAAAAGAAAAAAAAAATTTTTGCCCCCTATATAAAATTTCCTAGTTCCGCCCCTGCAAAGACCCAATTCGTTATTGTCGTTTCCTATGGCCGTTCTCAATCTAGAATCATGAATGGTATTTAAGTGTAAACGAGCCATTAAATGTTCGAGATCGGAAGATTATTCAATAGAGATATGACAATCGCGACGACGATGGTGGCCAGCAAGATGACTGCGGTGATGCAGTAGATGGCAGTGGTGGTGGTTCAACACGGCGGGGGTGGTGGCGGTTCAACAAGGTGGGGGTGGTGGTGCTTCCGCATGGTAATGGTTAATGCTGGCAAATTCTGCCCATTTGCTTCACATCTGGGTAATTCTTAGGGGTGTTCACTATTTCGACAAACCGAATTGTCCAATTGGACAATTTGGATTGGACTATTTGGTTCGGATTATTTGGTTTTTTGGATCGGTTCGGTTCAAAACCGAATATTTATTTTGGTTTTGGATTGATTTTGGTTACCATTGTAAAAACCGAATAGTCCAAATTAACCGAATTGTAATATACTTTAAAAATATTTTCAACATATGTACAAATTAATTGAGTTAATCACCTACTATTATGTACCACAATACCATTATTAACTTTATTAATCATTTATCACATAAGTCTTGACTATATTATAGTTTTGACTTGCAAGTTATTAAACTTTTGTCAAGAACTTACGAAACGTGACAATTAGTTTTGTTTAATATTCGAGTTTTTTGATTTTGTTTTAATTTTTTCTATTATCTATATATGAGAGCATAAACCGAATAGTAAAAACCGAATAAACCGAATAGTAATTCGGTTCGGTTCGGTTTGGTTTTTTTAGTTGTTCGATTCGGTTCAGTTTCAATTTTTCAAAATCGAAAACCGATCGGTTTTATCTATTAGGTTCGGTTTAAACCGAATTAACCGAATGAACGCCCCTAGTAATTCTGGGTATAATGACATAAAGTTTGAGTTTTTATGGACCGGGAAAATTTTGTGAATGAGCTTAATTAGGTAAAACTCAAATCATGAATGGATCAAAATGGGTGACCATCATTAATTTTTTTTATATTATATAGTTAAAAATGTTAACTTATTTTGAAAAATATATATATTTTAGTGAATTATAACATTTTTTTATGAAATTTTCAAATAGCCCGTTATGACCCGAGCCCGTTTAGACCCGCACCCGATTAAACCCGAGCCCGTTTATACCCGCGTCCGTTTTGACTCGTAACCCATACCCGCCTAACCCGCCCATTTTGCTAGCTCTAGTAACGGTGAATTAATGTTTATTGTTATAGGGTTTTGTGAGTGAAATAATGATAGATTTGTTGATTTTATTGTCTGTGTGATTTAGATTGATTTTGACGGCCTTCACAAATGAAGATGATTTGTGAGTTCTTAGTTGAGGATAAGAATAAGAATTAATAAATATGTGGAATCAAACCATGTGAATAAGTACAGGGATGGAAAAGATATAGGAGATTACCAAACTACCCTCACATGTCCTGCACATGACCATTTTTAACGAACTTAATTAACGGTCATTAGCAATAGGGAGTACTCTTGCAAGATCACTTAATTAACGGTCACTAGCAATAGGGAGTACTCTTGCAAGATCATGCAACCACAAGGATGACCAGTGTAAAAAAAAAGTTATAAGGATTACCAGTGCAATTTTAAACAAACTACAGGGACGACCTATGTAAATTTGTCTTTTAACAATGTGTAAATATAACTGGGACTAACACAGTTTAGTTGTAAGAATTCTTTATTATAGTACTGATGGATATGTAGTTGGATTCTGTTAGTGCATACATGATTAAATTACATTGTTAAAGCACTTCTTTATTAAGATATTACAAAATGAGAGATGAGATCATTAGATTACAATAATTGTCTAAAGAATTTGAGGATCAATGATATTGTGTCATGTATACAAAGAGTATACTTCATATGTATAAAACTCATTTACCCCCAACATCAATGATCTCACAAACGACAAATTAAAACTTTTTAAAAATTGCATCATAAAATTCAACGTTTTCTCTTCTTCGATTTATCATCCCTCGAGGCATACTTTTGACGAGTTTTTTTTTATTCTTTTCTGGTGGGTTTCACAATTTACCAACACATATAGTAAAGTGTTTCTTTTAGGGTTTAGGGTTTGGGTTTGATGTTTAGGGTTTGGAGTTTAGGGTTTTTGCCAAAACTCTGAACCTCAAACCCCTACCCCTAAACCCTCTTTGATAGGGTGTTGATATATACAACATTTTTAATTTATTCATACACCAAAACATGCATTGTAGTACTGTATAGTACTACATCCTAATGCATAAAAGATGGTGTGGGAATAAAAAAAATGTGTTGTATTTATCAATACTCCTTTGATAAGATTGGAAAGTCATTTGGAAAATGCTATTTTGACTTTATCGGGTCAAATTGGTATAAGTCAAATATGTGGTGAATATGGATTTAATGGTAAGAATCGTAAGATTATAGGTGCAAAAAAAAACCGGTTTACAAAAAACCGATCAAAAAAACCGCAACCGGTTTTTACAAAAACCGGTTTTCAAAAAACCTAAACCGGTTTTAGGAAACCGAACCGGTTATCACCGGTTTAACATATGCACGAGAACCGGTTTTTTACCGGTTTAAAAACCGGTTTTAACCGGTTTTTAAAAAAAACCGGTTTTTTTAAAAAAAATTTCAAAACGGCTACTAGCCTTTGGGAGGCGCGGGGGTGCTTTTTTTTGGCCGTTTTTTGAACTTTTGGGGGTGTTTTTGCCCCCTCAATCACCCTATAAATACTAGTAACAAGTTTAGCTTCAAATCACACCATTTTCTATCCTATTCTTTCATATTCTCTCATATTCTCAATATTCTATATATATACACTTTTATTTTCCGAAATGGAAAATACATATTCTCAAGCTTCCGGTTCCGGTTCCGTTGCTAGCAATGCACGAAAGAAAAGTTACACAAATGAAGATGTCGTGCATGTTAAAACAACGACCCGGAACCAAGAAATATGGGTGAATTTTGATTTGTGTGTTATGAATGATGGGGCGAGTAAGGCTCGTTGCAAGAGATGTGGGAACTTTTATAATGCCGCATCAAACTCCACATTACGAGCTCACATGACCACGGCTTGTAGATCGATTAGTCAAGATCCATCACAAGCGACACTTGGTTCGGATGGTGGGGTATTTATATACGACAATGATGCTCTTCGAGAAGATTTTACAAAGTTTGTCATCCAAGAGGCACTTCCATTCAACCACTTTGACAACCAACGGCTTACGAGTATCATCAAAAAGAGACTACAACCGCGATACCAACAAGTAAGTCGTACTACCCTTAGAAACGATGCGTTTAAGTTATGGAAAAATGCTAAAAAAGATATAATTGATGGTTTTCTAAACTATAAACATGGCGTTTCTATTACTTGTGATGTTTGGACCGCACCACATGGTACGGCAAATTCTTATTTAGCCGTTACGGCCCATTGGTTTCATCCCGATTCTTGGTTACTAATGAAACGAACAATTGCTTTTAAATTGTTTGGTTATCCACATACGGGATGTAACTTGCGAAAAATAATAAATGACACTTTAATTGAATATAATTTAGACGATAAAGTTTTTACAATTTCACTAGACAATGCGTCAAATAATACAAGAGCTATGAATTTACTAAAATTACGTTTTAAACCATGTTTAAATGGCGCTTTTTTTCATTCTCGTTGTGTTGCTCATATTATTAATTTGGCCGTGCAAGCGGCATTAAAAATATGTGATAACTTACGTCAAAAATTTAAGAATTTATTAGTAACTATATATAGTTCAAGTAACGAACGTCAAGCTAATTATAGACGTTTTCGTGTACAATGTGGTGAAACTCCCCTAGGCCCATGCTATGATAATAATACTAGGTGGAATTCTACTCACACTATGTTTGAAAATATTTTAAGACAACGTGATACTTTAAATGCTTTTAATACGTTGTTAGTTGATAGAGGTAAGTCCGTGGAAGTAACCGATTTTGAATGGGATCAACTTTATGATTTGACTAATTTTTTAGTAGTTTTTAAAGATGCTACTACTATCCTTTCGGGTGTATATTACCCAACTAGCTCCTTAGTTCTAAACCAAGTTTTTATAATGACCGAAAAATTGAAAGAATTAGAACTTTCGTCATTTCCAATTTTTAGAAAAATGGTTAGAGCTATTAAAAGGAAATTTATAAAATATTTTGGTAGCATGCCTTTGGTTTTTACTTGTGCCGCCGCACTAAATCCAACTATAAATGTTGGCGGCGTACAACGTTTACTCACGACTATTTTGGAAAATTTAGATTTAAACTTAACCGACGACCCAAACTTTATTACAAATGAAATTATTAAATTTGACAATGGGTTTACACAACTATTTGAGATTTATGCAACAAAAATTGGTTACCAACCAAACCCAATTGTTGATTCCATGCGGGCGGGAACATCTCGGGCATCATCGAGTGACATAAACATAAACCTTTATAACACTTTACTTGAAGACGCTACAAAGCGTCAACGAACATCGGCTCCAACAAGCGAATTGGGACACTATAAGTCTACAAACTTTTTAACCACTTTAAGTCCCGAGGCTTTTCGTAATTTTGACATTTTGAGTTGGTGGAAAGAAAGAGAAGTACAATTTCCAGTTTTATCCGCTATGGCTCGGGATTTATTAGCCGTCCAAGCTTCGACGGTAGCTTCCGAATCGGCTTTTTCTACTAGTGGTAGAATCATATCGGAAAGAAGATCAAGACTAACCGCTGAATCTGTGGAAGTATGTGTATGTTTGAAAGATTACTTGGATGGGGTAGATAGGATACAAAATGTAACAACGTTGGAAGGCCCACTATTAGGTAATGTTGAAGAGATTATCCAAGATGAAGAAGTCGCATTAGGGATATCACCTCCAACGACCGAATTAGATGAAGGTGAGTTTGAACCATTTGAAGTTGAATCCGTAGATGAGGATGAAGTTTGGGACGAACTAAGTGGTTAAGTGTATCCGGGTGATGGCCATGCCGAAGCTCGATATACTTTACCACACGATTACATTTCCGGGTGATGGCCATGCCGAAGCTCGAATGTATTCGTATTCGTATTTTATATTTTTAGTTGTAATTGTATCATTCAAATAAAAGTTATGTTTGTATGTTTCCGTTTTTAGTTGTAATTGCATTATTTACATTTCCAAGTTATGAAGACTTTTTCGTTTCAATTGTTTTTTAAGAAAGACTTATATAAGACTTTTGTTTAAGTTCTTGATCAATTATGTTTCCATTACTAATGTACTAACATTCCAATCAAAAAGATTTGGCCCAAACGTTGGTTTTCTTGAAAACGCCTTACGCTATTTCGGTAAATTCTATTATAGACTTTTCTGACAAAACATTTTTTTTAGGAAGATTGGTAACACTTTTGGAGTAGGTCTTGATCAATTGTGTTTCCATTACTAATGTACTAACATTCCAATCAAAAAGATTTGGCCCAAACGTTGGTTTTCTTGAAAACGCCTTACGCTATTTCGGTAAATTCTATTATAGACTTTTCTGACAAAACATTTTTTTTAGGAAGATTGGTAAGACTTTTGGAGTAGGTCTTGATCAATTATGTTTCCATTACTAATGTACTAACATTCCAATCAAAAAGATGTGGCCCAAACGTTGGTTTTCTTGAAAACGCCTTACGCTATTTCGGTAAATTCTATTATAGACTTTTCTGACAAAACATTTTTTTTAGGAAGATTGGTAAGACTTTTGGAGTAGGTCTTGATCAATTATGTTTCCATTACTAATGTACTAACATTCCAATCAAAAAGATGTGGCCCAAACGTTGGTTTTCTTGAAAACGCCTTACGCTATTTTGGTAAATTCTATTATAGACTTTTCTGACAAAACATTTTTTTTAGGAAGATTGGTAACACTTTTGGAGTAGGTCTTGATCAATTGTGTTTCCATTACTAATGTACTAACATTCCAATCAAAAAGATTTGGCCCAAACGTTGGTTTTCTTGAAAACGCCTTACGCTATTTCGGTAAATTCTATTATAGACTTTTCTGACAAAACATTTTTTTTAGGAAGATTGGTAAGACTTTTAGAGTAGTTCTTGATCAATTACGTTTCCATTACTAATGTACTAACATTCCAATCAAAAAGATTTGGCCCAAACGTTGGTTTTTCCGAAAACGCTCAACGCTCGGAAAAAAACTCAATTATATAAAAAACCGGGTTGGATCCGGGTTTACAACCCGAACCGGTTGGAAACATTTATACCGAATTCGAATCCGGAAAAAAAACCGAAAAAAAATAACCGGTTAAAACCGGGTCAAAACCGAAAAAAACCGATTTCGAACATTTAAAACCGAAAAAAACCGATTCCGAAAAACCGAAACCGAAAAAAACCGAAACCGATAAAAAAAACCGGTTTTTTAAAAACCGGTTTTTAAAAAACCGAAAACCGAAAAAAACCGATTTTTTTGCACCTCTACGTAAGATACAGGAGTTTAAAAATGAGCAGTATATATGTGGCTTATATGTGGCTGAAATTTGGGCTCCAGGTATTAAAGATGGGCTGGAGAGTAGTGGGCTGCTTTATAATGCAAATGGTGTCAAATTAGTGGGCTGCAAAAATAGAGGTAATTTCTGGAAATGTCAAAGAGCAAATGGGGTGGAGGTGCATTTGTGCAGATAGTAAAATCAAGGAGATGGAATTCAATAACTGTTGATGGGCCGATGATTATGTTTGATTGAGCTATGTCCAATAGAAGTCAAAGAAAGCTGGATTATTGTGGCAGTGGGCTTCAGCGTAACAGTTTTGGGTCGTGGATTGCGCTTAGGAGGATGAAGTGTGATTTGAAGACGAAAAGATATCAATTTTGTGATAACATTTTGGACAAGCGATTTTGTTTTCGTAATTGTATAAAGTTTACTTTGGGCGTTTTAGTTGTTATAGTTTTTGATGTATATGCTTGGGATGTGCATTAAAAATCATCCCCTTGAGTATGTCGAAAGTAAGTGTATAAATACTTTACTTTATTTTTAATATAGTTTTATGTTGGGGTACCGTCCCCTTTAACCAGAAAAATACCCTAAACGCTAAATCTTACTAAACCCTTCTAACCCTAGACCTACTAAACCCTAAACCCTTCTAAACCCTAACTCTACATCATAATAAACCCTAACCCTAAATTAAATATACAACCAATCGCTAACACATGTGTTGATAATTTATAAAACCCACAAAAAATTAAAACAAATCGTCGAAAGTTGCCTTGAGGGACGACAAATCGAAGAGGAGAAAACGCTGAATTTTGATACTACATTTTAAAATCAAAATCGATTGATAAATCAAGAATATTTGTTAAAAATACATCAAAGTGTGTGTATATATATATATATATATAGAGAGAGAGAGAGAGAGATAGAGATAGATAGATACTAGTCTTGTACCCACGCAAAGCAGCTACACCGAATAATTTTTGACGATTTTATAATTTTTTTTGGTAGTTTGCAGTTGTTATCGGCAATTCCTTCAATATTTAGCAATCACTAAGGTGGCATTTGGTTCGCAAATTTAAAATCATGGCGTTTGAAATAAAGGAGGATCTGAAATACCCAAGGTTTTTGCATCAAATTTGTTTTTTAAGCGACAATGTTTAAAAGCATCTTCATTATAATTTAGCTTGATAAATTATTTTCGTTTGAGATGTTTGATCATGCAGCAAATGGATATAGTTGTAATGAACTATGCAAGGTAAATAAAAGGTTATGAATGTGAATATGGGATATGACATCAAGAAAATCAGTATAATTAACTAATTTTACCTTCACTATACATTGCACGTTTTTCTATTTCAAAATTTAAACTCAATGTGTTACATAGATAATGAGACCAGTGGCCATATGAATGTCACTCAATCTCAAAGCTTTTACCAACAACATTTGTATTTTTCAAATCCTCCACATCTATTAATATTTTCAAGAGGTCCCTTGGTCTATAAATGTACTAATATTAATGAAGATTAACAGAGGATCGCTTTATCAATCTGTATAATGAGTTTACATATATATTACTATACTCTAATAGTTCATCCGTCACAAAATAAATGTCAACATTTCAATTTTAATTTATCACAAAATAAGTGTTCACTTCTAAAAATGACATTTTAATTTTACCATTTAAACTCAATCTACTTTCTCACAAAACTTATACTACATAGAAACCTCTGTAAAATATGTACACTACCAGACAATATAAACTCTTAACCTTCGTGAAAACTGATTGTGGATATTGTTTTAGGATGGAGTGAGTATAACTTTTTAGACAAGACTTTTTTTTGTTTGTTTGAATATTGTCTAAAACACGAAATGAAATGAATCCTTGTTCACATTGTTTCCTTGTCTAGAAGTGCATACTTTAAAAAAATTCAAAAAAAGGTAACTGTGCCATTTCATGGAATCTACTATTCAAGTTAATTTTACCGCCTATCCTATGAATATGAAAAAAGGTAATGTCACTTTTTATTAGGATCTCAAAAGCATATTTACACATTACTAAGAATAGGTTTTGAAAAGCTTTGCTTAGCAGGTCCCTTCAAATTTGACTTAGAAAATTTAAATAAAGCCCGACTACCATTTACCGGTCCAACAAAAGTGCTAACATGTTTAAATCTCCTTTTCAACTATTTTTTGACCGTACATGTCTGCTAACGAACCGAGTCGATTCAAATATCTTGCTGCTAGACTCAACTCATTTAAAAAATAAGTATGTTCGAGTTCGACTCAAACTCGATTAACTTTTTAAAACCAATTTCGAGTTCGAGCTTGGATAATAATTTAGAGTTCGAACTCGAGCTCGATACTCGTATAAGTTTATGACAACTTAAAAAAAGAACTAGTTAATTGAGCTCAAAATGTTTGTTTAAAAGTTCAAGCTTGATAAAATCGTTTACAAGCTTAAACAAGCTCATTAAAAATTTTACTAAAAATTTTATGAAACTTGAAATAAAGTTTGTAAAATATAGTTACACTTAATCAAACTTAAAATGTGTAAGTTTAATTAGTTATCATCAAATACTAATAATATCTAAGTATGTAATTAGATTCCTGATGTGGATATTTATAGTATGCTCATCTCATCTTATATGTTTCACACATTCAATGTGCGATGCAAAAAGAAAAAGGAGTTGTCTCACACAGGAGAAAAGAACTAAAGTTAAAGAAATGAGAATACTATACAAATAAAGTCTCATAGATAAGAATGTGAAACCAACTTATGTGTTATTTACACTATAAATATGGTGTCAGTATCATATTTGTGTTTCTAGATATAATATTAAGTAAATATCTTATTACTATCATATAATTTAAGTATTAAAATATGTAATTTTTATGATAATAGATATGTTCGTTTAGCTCGTTCGAATCGATAAGCTCGATTAGTTCGTTCGGCTCGAGATTATATTAGAGCTTTCGAACGAACCGAGTCGATTTGAAGCTCGGCTCGTGAAACTAATCGAGCAGTCTTTTTATGTTCGAACTCGACTCGAGCTCGAATAGTATTATGCTCGGTTTTGAGATAAACGAGTTCGAAATCAAGTAGCTCGTTAAGTGTTCGGTTTGTTGGCACCGGCACGACCCTCAATACAAGACATTGTTCCCCTTAAGCTACTTACTACTATAATATTAAGTTTGAATATCCATTTACTTGTACTCCAATTTAGTTACCAACAACTAGCAAGTCAATAATATTTTAATGTAAAATTACCATCTCGAACCAAAAGGCAAATCAATCAAATTTTAAACTTGTAAGAAACTCTAATCACCTCTACCACTCTCGTAATCTCGTTTCCTAACAAAATTCAGATCCCAAAATTAAGACCATACAAAATAAAAAACGTATCAGCTTAAAATTTTGGAGAGAATATGAAACACCCTGATATTTTAGACACATTTTTTTTATACTCTTACAATGTCCCAATCGTAAACCATAACTTGCGGAATTTTATAGTATAACTTAATACATTTGGCATGGACTCAAATCCCAAGATCTAACAATTTACATTATAGAGAGGCTCCTCTTCTTCCATCATTTCTTCTTCCTGCTCAACTGCTTGTGCAGAGGTCTCGCCTGACTTGGCTAATAGAGACAGTATATAGCTCATTATTCTCAATCGAAGCATGGTCGGTTTTATCGATCTTGAATGTGATGCCTCTTCCGTGAGCGCATAAGTTGATCGTATGAGAGTGCACGTCAATGATTGGTACGGAAGCGGTTCGGGTTAGGACGCGACTAATCGATAATCAACAACACAAAGTATACAGTAAATGACCTCTAAATGAGACATTTAAAAATAGTTATAGTTCCATATATAAAATCTATGAAAACATAGTGTTTTCGGTTACAAAAATGTAGTTCACTAGAGTCCATGCGTATAACGGGAGATTCTATTACATAACCATAATATACAAAGATAATGCTAAGAATCTTCGTAAGATGCAGTGTAGAAATCAAGCGACTCTAGCTAGTGTCCTGGGGTAATCCTACTCCGTCTGTGTACCTGAGATACAAAGCTAAAAAGTGTCAACCAAAAAGGTTGGTGAATCTTACAGGTTTAGTAGTAAAGTAATCATTATGAACCACAATTATGTACCAGTGTTGTTGTCAAGCAAAGTAAGTAAGCAAGTATATCAGTAGGTCAGCACAGTTGCCATGAGCTCATAAGTTGAAGCTTAACAGTGTGTAAGTATGAATCAATCAAGAATCGTATAAAGTACCCCCGTGATTGCTATCCAGACGCTCATATGTAACAAATACTAATATGCCTATTTCTACGGTGAAATCCGTGGTAGCGCTACTACCCCAGGCTGGGATAGTCAGTCCCAAATGGATCCATCTACTAGTACTCACGCTTAAGTCCATCACTAACAACTTACGATAGGAGACTTTTAGTAGATAAGAAAAGTACTCATGCAATGTGTGTAAAAAGTAGTATAAGTAGTTAAGTTCTTGTGTTCATGCGTAAAACAGAGCAAAGTATCTAACCCTAATAGTAAAAACAGTAAAAAGTAGGACTGTAAGTGTCGCGCCGTCAGCAGTCGGTTGGATTTTACTCCGGTCGTTAGTCCAGCTACTGATGGACGACGGTGGTAGTTTTAAATTTTATAATAGTCATGGGGAGCATAATCCTCCATACTACCTACTGGAACTGGTATGAATAGTTGATACGAGTACGCGGTAATGATGATCCAGGGTCGTTCCTCACGATGGTAGAATTGAAATAGAGCTAGTTCTGATGAGTCAGTAATTAAGCTAGGGTTTTGATAATAGGAAGGGTGTTTGTTTTTTGTTTTTTATCTGATTTAAACTACTAAACTAATAAAGCTTAAAACTAAATGGAGACTAGCATATATAACACTTACGGATAACGGAGACGTGGTTCACCATGGCTTAGGATAGCTGGGATGATGTTTTAGTTTGAAAACGTCTTTTAAAGATTTGTGTCTTGCTTTCACGTAGATAACTTGTAGTGTAAACACTATCACCCTACTGATAGGTGTAACTGATAGTTAAGTTTAAAATCATACGAATTGCGAGTAGAATAACACTTATATTTTTTCGTATAATATCCAAGCATTACATAAGCTAGCCTCTACTAATTAACTACATAATTAATCTAAAATAAAAAGAAATGTTTCCCTCCCTAATCATCTCACTAGTCTGAGGGTTTAAAACCCTAGCAAGAAACTAGAGAGAAAGACTAGAGAGAGAAATAACTAAAGAAGACCTAAAGAGAGAGAGAGTATTTCTAGAGAGAGAGAGAGAAGAAATGAGATGAGATGGATGTTTGAAATGAGGAAATGAGGTGGGTATTTATAGATGAAGGGGTGAAATTAAGGTGGTGGCTTGGTACAAGGTTTAAAGCTCAAGAAACAAGCATTTAAGCGCAAACGAGGGGTAGCAAGCACTAAGGGGGTCAAATGGCCCCAAGATACCAATTACCAAGGCTTAAAAGGCACCAAACGGCCCTAGGGGGCCATATACGGCCCATAAGGTGCCGTAAACGACACCTAGGGGGGTTGGTTTGTGGCCTTTGTTCGTTCCGTGCGTTACTTATTTCGCCCGTATCTTCTTCGTTCTAATCCCGATTCGCTTGATTCTTGCACCATTAGATTTTTTTTTTCCGTTACGCTTCAAATGAAACAAAGTTTTCCAAACTTGGAGATATATAAATTTTGCGTGCCCCAGATGACGATCGGAGATGTCCCAAGCGCTCTATCTTCTTCGTTCTTCACCCGTTTTCCATAATTCTTGAACCACCGGTCTCGTATTTTCCCATGGAATGATAAGATATGAATTAAGATCTGTTTCCATATGGTGAATTATAATGAGAAAACCGGAGTGGCTTTATTTGCTTTGTTTTGCTTGATAATTGGACGTTTTTATTGATTTTTATCACAACATCTATAAATGCACCACCTTGATGATTTTTGATAAATAATGATTGTTTTAAAGTGTTTTCACCAAAGTTTAGCACAAATAGTGCGGAAATATGTACGTAAAAACATAACTTTTGGTGTTACATCAAGTATCCCACACTTAGACGTTGCTTGTCCTCAAGCAACAACTCACTTATATTCCGTGAAAAACATTTTTTAAAGTTCGGTTGGGTGAGTTAAAACATTTCCAAAGATTCACCACTTCTTCATATGAGAAAATCATTTGATAATATAAGGAAAGTTAAGATGATTCTTTCAGAAATAATTGTTTTGACTTTCCCAGGCATACTTCCAAATCTCATGATCTTGGAGTATACATGACTAGGCGATCTTACAAAAGTGATCACTCAATGCACTCAAAGTGTATCGAGTTTCCTATCATTCTAGAACAATTGAAATCGCTCAATATGCCATTCATGCAGCACTCATCGTCATAGGCTTGGTCGAGAATCGGATCTCCACCACTTAGGATGAGGACGGTGCTAATTATCCCAAGACATTCATGAGGGTTATAATGTTTGTGAGAGTAAAGGGGTAGGGATAGTGGCGATTTTGGTTGTAAGGGTTGCTTATCTTAGGTATCCTAAGATCATGAAAAACTTATTTGTAGAACGAAGATGATAACTATTATTACTTCTTTCGGATCTCTTTATGAACGATAGATACTTTGAAGCACTTAGCTATATATATATATATATTTACTTTTGTTTATTTATTTCCGAATTTCTTTGCCAGAGAACTTCCAAGGATAATTTTGCTTTTCTTTTTGAAATCTTCTCTTTCTTATCTAGACTTCTTCGAGTTTTTTCTCGGTGCCAATTTTTCGCACCTATATTTTCTTCAATAGATATGACTTTTCAGTGAACATGAAGGTATAGGATAATACAGAAGGAGATTCTTCAAGATGTTTTTCATAACCTCAGAAATTCTAAGATAAGATTTAGGAATTTGGGGAATTAGGGTTTAATATTAGGGTTTAGAAGAAATGAAAGGTTTAGGCTCAACATGGTTTCTAAGCGGATCATCGATACCGAAAATGAGTATCGGAAGGGTTTTGGGCTTGAAAAGAAGGCTAAAAAGTGGGTTAAATCCTAGGGAATATCAAGGTCATCTAATTGCACCTATACCGCGTATGGTACTCACCAATGTGGTCTCGAAGTGTATGTCAGGAGCAAGTTCTAGTTCAGAGATACTAGCATCGGCACACATAAGAAATGAACAATGCAGCATTTAAGATGAATGCTTTTAAGGCTCAAGATTCCTTACTGCAAATAGGGTTGTATGTGCCTAGTCATGTCCCTTTTAGATTATCAATTCTTATTTAAGAAATTTCTACCTTAATTTCCTAATATTTTAGAATAACTGACTCATATTAGAAATTGTTCCTCCTGAAAGATATTATAACTAAAAAATAGTAGAGCTAATCGGATGATTTGGCCCACACTTTATTGTTTTAGTTGAAATTTTTTGAAAAAGTATGAAAATTTTGAGGAACATTTTATGAGTTGAGCTATCAAAAATATTAAACATCCAATCCAACGTATTCTATACCTGCTATCCTACACTTAAAGGAACATTGTCCCTAATGTTTTCTTGAGTTGAGATTGTATTGCAAGTACAATCCCACACTTAGAGTTTGAACATATAGAAAATGTTTCTCGAGTATTTGGTTTGGGCTGAAATCCAACACTTAGTGATAAGTTTAGGATAGAGTATAGCTTACTTTGTATTTTTAAAGCTAACAAAGCGAAATAAAATCATGAAAGCGGAGTAAAGGTCAAGAAACTTCCCAGATCATGATTTTCGTTATGAAGCTGAGAACGTTAATTGAGAGGAGACGATGTGAATCTTGCTCTTGTATTAAGAACGGCTCAGCTTTGAACATGTCGATCTGGTGCACAGTGCTGCCTATCCATATTTAGCGGAGAATTGTTCCATCATGTAAGTGGAGATTCTTATTGGTTAATTTCACACTTTAGTGTTTTAAGATTTGGAGATGATTCTTGCTAAGTGGGTGTAGTGCGGGTTAAGATCCCACACTTACATCTTTAGCACGTGTGGGTTTCGGAAGAATATAGTGCACACTCCTCCAGAGATGTGTTTAAGTTTCACAATCTGTAGGTGTGTAAGCCTTGTTTGTCTGCCTTTGACTCCACGGTTCTTCCTTTGATGCACGTCATCTCTTGGAACTTCTCAGTCATTCATCATCCACTAAAACCACCAATTTATCTCGAAAATAACTAAGACGGAAAGGATAGACTGTAGAAAACAATGCGAAGCAATTTCATCCTCCGGACATAAGCAGAATCAACCAAGAAACACCAAATATTGGATATAGGTTAATGGACAAAGATCCTAATCATCAAGAGCCACTGCTATAATTCAACTACTCCTAATGATCTGAAAGTGCTGAATCCGATGACCATATGTCTTTATCACCCGGGATCTTTTCTGACAACCTATTGTAATGAATCTGATGTTGTTCTTTATCGTTTGAGATCTCCTGTTTCCAAATTAGTCCTGTATCTATTCCTTTATATCCACTCCAGATTAGCTTATATTCCTAAGATATAGCAGTGTTCACTTGTAGGCTGGAGAAACTAATATGGCAGATGAATGGTCCCCGATGGAGGTGGTTATCAATGTGAAGGGGTGGATGGATGGGTGAATGTGGGTGGATATGGTGATGTGTACGGCAGTGATGGTTTCGGGTTCCATTATGTGGCAAGGTATAGATTTTAGATTTGGAGTATATGGGTACAAGTGGTGATTTACTTGATGAACTAGTCATAGAAAACTAGAAATCATCTTATGTGTCTGAAAGTGCCCTCTCTTCCCCTGCAAAGCAATGCTCCAACGATTCCCAAATTCAATAGCTCCTCTTGCCGTCTTTCCATTATTCTCAAAGATTCTTATCCATAGGTGCCAGTCCTTGCTTGTTAGGTATTTGTACAAGTAGAACAAACAACCGTGATCTAACAAACAAGTAATTATTCCCCAAATCATGGATTCACTGGTTTGTGAAGGACCTATCAAAGTAAGTACTTTGAAGATGAAACAAACCAGTGTATGACTTGGAGTCTAATCTTACACTAAAAGTGTTAGTTGCCTATAATTTCACCGCAGCACAAACAGCAGATATGGAAATACTAGTTGAATAAGGTAGCCAAGTATAGAGATATCCAAAGAGCACATTTTTAAATGAGTTCGAGCATAATACACATATTGACATACAAATCATGTGATTAAGCATTAGTATCTTATGTATGTTCACATAAATAAATGTAAGTACCTCAAATGCTCGAAACATTTCAGTGGGTGTGTAAGATGATAATGGCTCCTAAATCCTAGTAGGTTTCCATGTTTGTTAGTGAAAGGGATATAAAGAACTTTTAGAAAATGGTGAAAAATGGATGTTGCAATAAAGTTCAAACGACTGGGAGTATGAAGTATTTAGGTTTGACAAAAATATAACTTTTAATAAAGTAATTTCGTAAACCATCCTTTTGTTCATAAAAATAAGGAAAACTTGGAACATTCATTTTAGGGTTTCATTTTCTAGTTATTAGGTTAGCATGCTACTAATACTATTACCAAAGTTATGTTAGACACGGGTTGTCTACCGAAGAATGCTTGTTTTTGTTCGAGTCTCTAGCTTGACTCTAGCTTTATTTCTCAGACAATCCTAGGGGTTTCCTTGAATCCATCAGTAGACACAAAGTGTAATATTGGTACATACCTAAAAGTTTAAGGCAGGTTAAGGCAATGGTATGTCCAATATAAGGAGATGGTTCAAAGTATTGGAGTTGTATAACCGAAGGTATAACTGATGACACGCAAAAAGTCATGTTTTTGTGTGCCATTATCTCACCATTTTGGCCCAATTATTAATGAAAACACTTGAATATGAACTTAAACATCACATTTCATCATAAGGGCTAGAATGTAGACGATGTTTCAAGAATCGACAAAAACAACCTAAAAATGAGTAAAACAGAGCACAAACGATCATTGAATCTTCGGTTCACGTAATTTAGCACTTTTTGAGCTCCACAAAGAATTATGACCTCTAAATTATGTCATTTTCTTCGTTAGGAAAATACGATCGCGTGGATATAAAGAACGCTCAAAACGGATAAACGACGAAGAAGTTACGCCCGAACGAAGAAACGAATAACCGAAGGAGCTGGATACGGCTGAACCAGGCCGTATACGGCTGGTCCAGGCCGTATACGGCTGGACCTAGACCGTATACGGTCTGTGCAGGCCGTATACGGCCTGTGCTCAGCCGTATACGGCCCAGTTCAGCCGTATTCACCCAATGCACAGCCGTATACGGCCCAGTTCACCCGTATTCACCCTAACTCAGCCGTATCGTGTGTTTGGGCGATAAAAATCTGATTTTTATTTGCCCTTGCGATACGGTTGTGCATTTTGAGGTTTGGATACGGTCTACGGATACGGTTGTGCGATCTCTATAAATACTAGCCTCATTTCATCATTTCAACACATCTCACACCATTCATCCTCAACACTTCTACACTTCAATTTTCTTTACATTTTCGTTCTTTTAGTTAGTTAGTTTAGTTTCTCTCTCTAGGTTCTCTCTCTAGTCTCTCTCTCTAGTTTCTCTCTCTAGAAACTAGTTGGAAGATTAGAGGGAGAATCCGCCGCTGTTAGAATAGCTATGTAAGTACGTTCGTAGAGGCTAGCTTATGTAATGCTCGGATATTATGAAGAAATACAAGTGTTATTCTGCTCGCATTTCGTATCGGTATTATCTATCCTTTCTAATATAAATTTGTCATATTGTTCTTGTTTGATGTATGTGGTTTATTAATGTTAGAAATGATTACTGCTATGCTTTGTGAATAGTTGCTTGTATGGTTGCCATGATTTAGATAGTTATAGATGATGTTGAATTAATCTTTAAATCTATATAATAGGGGATTGTTATATTTGTTATGTCTAAACTTATCATGCATCTAGACTTAGCTATGGATCACCCTTTCCAGTCCTTCGCGTGACTACTACTTTAGGCTTAGAACCTTATCAACTCTAGGTACAGTAGGAAGTTATCTGTGTTACAGTAAAGAAGCCGTGTTTGTCACTGTAATTCGGCCGAAGTACTGAGTATAGCTTTGGAAACACCACTGGTGGAGTACAACGTGGAAGCTCCGGAAAAAGCCGTCTGTGCCGACACTGTGGATTACCTAGAGACCCTAGAATATGGCCTAGAAACCAATATAGCTGTGGAAGTGCACAGTACACCGTCTGGCTACCCCTGTAACTGAAGCTATGGAAACACTTCGATAATATACACCGTATATGTACCTAGGGATGAAAAGCTGTGGAAACATCATAGTACACCGTGAATACATCCTCGGTTACACGAATCTGTGGAATTATCTAAGTGCGGTACATCGTAAACGGTTCCTAGGTTAGTGCACTATGGAAGGAGTATGCATTGTACCCCGCTGGTGTTTCTAGGGCTGAATGACTGATTGCAAAGGAGAGTCTAGATCATGACAGAAGTAGTTGAACTAATCAAACGTAAGGAATGAGTCTGGAGATGAAAGTGCCCAGCAGTGGTTCAGGATTCTTAAAACCCCCAGACTCTATAAAACTGCTAGTTTAGAATAACAAGTTAATAATCTGAACATGGTTAGGAAATGGCATTTACATTTAGGTGTTAAGAACGGTCGGAATTACCCAAGTGGCAGTCTGTTACCTTATTCCTGCACCCTTAAAGGGTCACTTGTCCATAAAGACAGTGTGGGGGGTTGAGCAGCCTGTTCTGATCAGAATCACGATAGTCTAGGTCTTGTGACATACTAATTCTGGTACTTAACTAGAAAGAGTAGGGTCCTAGTGTTTACACCCATAATGCATCTGTTTATTAACTAATAGTGTCCCCAAATAAACATCATCTCAATCATACACTACCCTAAATCATGGTGAACCACGTCTTCGTTATCATTTAGGTGTTATATATGCTAGTCTCCCCTTTACTTTATGTTTCATTAGTTTTAATAGTTTAATCGATAAAAACCCAAAAACAACCACCTATCCACTTATCTAAATCCTAGCTTAAATATTAGTTTATCAGAACTAGCTCTGTTTCAATTCTACCGTCGAGAGAAACGACCCTGGATCATCCTTACCACGTACTAATATAGGGTATTCATACCTAGTAATAGTAAGTAATTCGGAAGGTTTAGGCTCCCCCGACTATTATAAATTTAAAACTTCCTGATCCGCGCCTCGACGGCTGGACCAACGACCGGTGTAAAAACCGACCGACCGTTTGGACGCGATCAATAACAGATCTCTCAACTTCTAATACCTCCTTGGGTTGGATTGTCAGAATGGGTTGGTCAAAGGAATCCTTACCACTCCATGATGTATAAGACATTATATGGTTTCAAGATGGTTTGAAGGGAAACCATGACGCAGAACCCACCTTGTTTCCTATGGTCTTTTGATCAATAATAATGTTGTACTCTGGGCATGGAGGTGGGACAGTATCCATTTTTGTCTCCAATCTTGTAGCAACATTCTCATCGACTACTTGGGTGACAGGATCTACGGCATTTGAAGGTTCAACTAGATCAGGGGGTGATTCATTCAGAAAGATAGTTGGGGCATCATGAACCATAACTTGCTGCGGGATGTAGTCAACCACGTTGATTTGAAATGGAATGAGATCACTTCTCACACTTGGTGCATATTCCTCCGGTCCTTCTGAAGCTGGGTCTTCTGTGTAAATCTCCATCTCCGGGCTCTCTACTTCTATCTCTTCGTCTACCTTATCATATTCGTCACTCCGGCCGGAAGTTTCAAGTTGCAATGACTCGGAAAGTTCCTCTAGAATGAACTCCTCATCGGCCTCGAATGTAGATAGGTTGAGAATGGGTGGAAGTGAGGATTTAGAAGAGTGAGTAGGTGAAGGGTTTGAAGGAAGTTTGCAACCAGACACATGAGAATGAAAATCTGTCAATTGAGGTAGATGTGGTGTGTGGGTGCCTCTCATCCTCCTGTATTCTATAGTCTGTTGTAACTTGAACCCTAATTCCATTACTACTCACTTGGACTGGTATTTGTAGCCTATTAGTACTTCTTTTAAACATATCATCCATTTCTTTTAATAATTGTTCAAGTGGGTTGTAAGAGGGAAAGAGAGTAGCATTACTGCTGAGATAAGCTGTAGGCATATCTCCCAAGTTAGAAGTCTCATATGGTTGTGGTTTGTATATAGGGTAAGATGATTGTGGATAGATATTGAATGGTTCAGGATAGTAAGGCTGGTGTTGATGTGATTGGAAAGCATAAGGGTCATAATAATATTGCAATTGAGGATCTAAGTACCCTATGTTATCCGAATCATTCAAACTATACCTTTGACATTCATTATCTACTTGGGCATTACTCCTACATCATTCTTGGATTAATTTAGTAAGACTATCAATTTGATCTATTAGTTGTCATTGCCCAGGTTTTCAGAAAAGACAGCACACGAAGAAGGTTTAAGAATTAAAGCTGGGTTGAGAAGGGAAATTTAATCAAAACTAAGCTAAGCTAGGATAAGGTAATCTAACTACGCTAATCTACGGCAGAAATAACTTTGGACAGGGAAAGTGAATTCCAAGTCAAAAGGATCACTTAAAGACTAATTTATCTAAACAAGCTCCGAATAGTACTACCGTCCCCGGCAACGGCACCAAAAACTTGTCGCGCCATCAGTGGTTGGTCGGATTTAACTCCGGTCGTTAGTCCGGCTACTTATGGACAACGATGGTAGTTTTAAAATTTATAATAGTCGGGGAGAGCCTAATCCTCCGTACTATTTACTGGAACTGGTATGAATACCTGATATGAGTAAGCGGTAATGATGATCCAGGGTCGTTCCTCATGATGGTAGGATTGAAACAGAGCTAGTTATGATAAGTCAGTAATTAAGCTAGGGTTTTGATAAGTGGAAGGGTTTTTGTTTTTGGTTTTTCATCTAATTTAAACTACTAAACTAATAAAGCTTAAAACTAAAGGGAGACTAGCATATATAACACTTAAGGATAACAGAGACGTGGTTCACCATGACGTAGGATAGCTGGGATGATGTTTTAGTTTTAAAATGTCTTTTAAAGATTTGTGTCTTGCTTTCACGTAGATAACTTGTAGTGTAAACACTAGCACCCTACTGATAGGAGTAACCGATCAGTATGTCACTGAGTACTAGGCTATCAAGATTCTGATCAGATCGGACTGTCTTGAAACCCTCCTCACCATCTCTTAAAGAGAACAAGTGACCCTCCAGACGGGGTGTAGGAATAGGGTGATAATCCGCAATTTATCCACTGACCTTTCTTTAACACATACAAGATCTCTAAGTTGGGCAAGGCATTTAAGAATTAAGACAGGTGGTGACTGTTAACTTATACATTAATGGTTATGATTGAGTTCAACATTATTCGGCTGTGATACAGTCTTCAACCTATAGGGTTTTCCATGGCTTCCACGTATTTGTACTCCACCAGAAGTGTTTCTAACGCTATACCGGATATTCACCTATTTTACAGTCTTTCTTGGATCACAGACTACGTCAGAATGCAATACAGTGTACAGCCTACGACCTTTCTTCAGCTTCCATGTATTTGTACTACACCAAAGGTGGTTCCAACGCTATACCGGATACTTGGACATTTTGGGATTCCCCGGATTACATACTTGTATTTATAGATGAAGGGGTGAAGTTGAGGTGGTGGCTTGGTACAAAGTTTAAAGCACAAGAAACAAACATTTAAGCGCAAACGGGGGGTAGCAAGCACTACGGGGGTCAAATGGCCTCAAGGTACCAATTATCAAGGCTTAAAAAGCACCAAACGGCCCTAGGGGGCCATATACGGCCCTTTAGGTGCCATATAAGGCACCTAGGGGGTTGGTTTGTGTCCTTTGTTCATTCTGTGTGTTTTTTGTTTCGCCCGTATCTTCTTCGTTCTAAGCCTGATTCGCTTGATTCTTGCACCTCGAATTCGTGTTTCCGTTATGCTTCAAATGACACTAAGTTTGCCAAATTTGTAGATGTATAACTTTAACGTGCCCCGAATGACGATCGGCGATGTCCCAAGCGCTCTATCTTCTTCGTTCTTCACCCGTTTCCATGATTCTTGAACCACCGGTCTCGTATTTTCCCAGGGAATGATAAGATATGAATTAAGATCTGTTTCCATGTGGTGAATTATAATGAGAAAACCAGAGTGGATTTATTTGTTTTGTTTTGCTTGATAATTGAATGTCTTTATTGATTTTTATCACAACGTCTATAAATGGACCACCTTGGTGATTTTTGGTAAATAATGATTGTTTTAAAGTTTTTTCACCAAATTTTAGCCCAAATAGTGCCGAAATATGTACATAAAAATATGACTTTTTGCATTACATCAGTAAGAATCACCTGAGTCTAGAAAGTATGTTGTGTTCGTGTAATCGAACAAGTAAAGCGGATGTAAATCCGTAGGCATGTCGGATGTAAGTCCTTATATTGGTTCTCTGAACCGTGCAACCTTCTGGCAATCGAAACACACAAGGTTATAAGTAACTAAATAAATAAGTTGGTGTCTTGAAAGATCACTCATGCTAGTTGTCCACTCAACTAAGAAATGTCCAAGTGTTTGTTTAGTATTCGTTTGTAGTTTGAAAACAAGTATGTCCCGTTGGTGACGGTTTGTAATAATAATCCAAAAGTGTTATTATTATATGTATCGTTGTATTAGGTTTCGTTGTTTGTGAGTGTTTATCACTAGTGTCAAACGTATTTACAAACTTATAAGTGACGGGGGACCGGGGGCAGCGCCCCTGGTAGCGGGGTCCATGGGATGGCAACCCCTAGTGGGGTCCAAGGGGCAGAGCCCCTGGCTGGGATCGAGCCAGTAAAAACGCATCTGAAATTCAAATTCGGAAAAATTGACCAAGTTTGGCCGCGGGCTGAAACTGCGGTACGAACCGAGTTGCGATGCGAACTAAGATTGAGTTTGCAGTACAAAGTGGGCTCGAAAGTTTGACTTCGTGAGTCAAGGTTCAGTTTACAGGCAGTTCAGTTCGCTAGTCTCGACTCGCAACTCAGTTCGCAAGTCATGAGTTTCAGTTCATGAATCTCGGTTCGCAGCACGATATACGGACTGAGATGCATCTAAGGTTGCAGACGCAGCTGTTCGTGAATTTTGAGTTTTAAAACACATTTTGGGTTGGTTTTTGGACATAATTTCCTTGGGTAAACGTTCTAGCATGTAAATAAAAGCTTTACAAGTATTTTAAAAGTGTTAATAAGGTTTCTTACCATGAAATAAAAATCGAAGAAGATGAAGATGAAGAACTCGAGTTGGTGATCATTTCTTCTTGAATCAATGATGTGTGCTAAGTATATTCAATTAAAATAACAAGTTTTAAATAAAGGAAATACTAAATAATACTATCACACAATACATGCAAGACTAACCCGTTCGTATAATATAGCTTTATAAGTAAGTCCAGGTATCGAACACAGGGAAGTGGAATCTTTAAATTAATCCCTAATCTAATTTTACAATATTAACATTTATTTATAATTAATATTACAAATAAAAGGGGGTACATTTTAGTTCCGTGTGAACTTATATTTATTTTGATACATAATTAAAATAACTAAAGTAATTCAAGTAATTAAGAGACAACTAAGGTAAATTAGGTAGATTGGAGATATATTTAATCTAAACTAACCATGTTATATTCAAATTCTCTTATATGTTTATCTTTGTCAGCTAATTGATTCTATGTTTAAATATAAAAGTGGATATCCTCCTTGGTCGGGTTTAAGTATCCTGGATAGCCTCCTATGGTCGGGTTTAAGTATCCTGGATAGCCTCCTATGGTCAGGTTTAAGTATCCTTTGTGAAGATCTTCAACGTATATTAAGGTTAACTAACTTCGGGTTCTCGAATGTTATTATCTAATCAATTATAGTTTAATCCAGTAATAATTATAACCTATCACGCAATCAGGGTATTTAAGTTATAATCAAAGCATAAACCTAAATTATTACTCAATGCATACAAGTACTCACTTACATATGATCTCATAATCATATAAGCAATATAGATATAACCTTAACAACATTCATAGAATCAATCAACATAAACATATAATCAAATCATCATATAAACATTATTCATTTAAACAAATATGTTAAAGAACAATCAATATTCAATAAGAAATCAAGATCTAAACATAAACATAAGTACAAGATCTATAAATGAAACAAGAAAACTGAATTATTCTTTGTTAGGGTTGCAAGTCCTCAATCCCTAGCCTCTTAGCCTCCAAATTTGACCTAAAGTCATTCTTTAATCTTACAATCGACTTTTGCTATTCAAATTCGTATATGGTTAAGTTTGACCTTAGCCTCTATTTATAGTTTTTCTGAACCGCCAGTCCAACCGCCGGTTGGAGTCTTCAACCGCCGGGTTGGAGTACTTGGACTCCAAGTCAAAGTCTGCGATCCTCACCGTCTTAATATAATAATATTCAACCGCCGGTTAGATATCTCAACCGCCGGTTGAGTCTTCTTTCCAAAATATTCCAAAGTCAGGCCAGGCTTCACTTTTGGGCTATTTAATTTGCTTAATCCGTTTTTCTTCATTTTGAAAGCCCAATTAACTTTTAGTAGTGGGTTTAGTCTTCAACTCTGGTCCAAATATCTTCAATCTTCAGTCTTTTCTTCATTTTCATCTTTTACAGCTCTTTTCTCGTTCTTTCTTCATTTAAATACTTTTATACCTTCATTGCAAATATAAACAAATTAAGTATCTAAATCAACATAAATGCAATAAAATACATATGAAATTTAAGGATTATTAATATATAAATATAACATTATTTGATGTTATCAATCAACTTCGTAAAATGGTGTGTTTTTGATGATGTTTTTGGGTGATTTGGGGGCTGCGATTTGAGAGGGAATAGAGAGAGATTGAGAGTGGTGTAGGTGTATGTGTGTGTGTAAAAGGAAATGAGTAAAATGGGAGAGTGAGGATATATATATGGGGAAAGAGGGGGCCGGGTTCGCAGCCCACGAGTCGACCCAGTCGGGTCTCGGGCTCACGTTTTTCTTGTTTCCTGATCTCGTGTCATTCGTAATTGGTTAAATCCCATAGTAGTTTAATCGCGTAATATTATTAAGATTTTCAAACATGTTAGAGTATATCCGAAATATTTTTAACCGAAGTATTTTGTCAAAATACTTTATTTCAAGTTATAAAATCATTAAAATATAATTTGGTTATTATTCGCTTGTAAGGGTGCGTTTCACGCGGTTTCATCGCATAGAATACGAAATTCGTGTAATATATTATTGTAATTTATTAATGTATATAATGTTTGTTTAGATAATACCACATTATTTGTAAATTTTTATCACCAACGTCCATGTTAAATAATGTCGGACCTCGTCCGGTCCATAAGTGTACAATTTAAACAGATTGCGTACGCGTGTATATAATTTCACAAAAAGTCACATATATTTAGTATCTTACAAAACTAAATACATGTAATTACAAGTAGTTTAGGCACTAATTAAAGTCCTAAAATGGCGGGTGTCACACTGTGTTCATAAAAGGCCTTCCTAGGTTTATAGGGGTGTTTATATCTTTCTATATATCCATTACCACAAAGTCAGTTAGGAAAAAGAATTTGTCAACTTTAACCATGATGTTTGCAGTTATTCACTTAGGGTATCTAATGGATTAGTCAGCAAGCTGGGCACTTATTTTAGTAGGTTTTAAGTTTTCTAATTCTAGTCTTTTATATAATGAATGTGTCATAAGGTTAATACTTGCTCCGAGATCGGCTAGATAGTGAATATCACCAGATTGGTTGATAGAGCAATGAAGGGTAAAACGTTCGGTATCTCCTAGTTTTTCCGGTAGACGATTTTGAAGGATATCTGAACATTCTACGTTGAGTAGGAGATTAGGAACTTTGGGTACCTTGTCTCTGGTCGACATGAGTCTCCTAACATATTTGTCATATTTGAAAGATTTGACTCTATTAGGTTGTTGCTTGAGACGTTCTGAAAACGGTATGCGCACCTTTTTGGGAGTAAGAGTAGACTTTTTCTCAACTGGTCTATGTGACAAGAGTTTGTTCTTTCAATGGAGAAAAAACTGAAGGTTAGCTCGGTGCCACCTTGAAGTCTTGGTTGGTCATTTGGTTGGCTTCTTCGGTAAAGGTGTTACTAGGAGACTACCATGTGGTCTAGTGTCGATACGCTCTGCCAGTCGACCTACTTGGGTCGCAAGACTATTCAGTAAGGTTAGTTGTTCCCTTAAGAAGATGTCAACCTAGTCTTGTCTAGCCGTAATCGTTTAGATGATTTGTGTGAGGGTATCGTCTAGACTAGTAATGGGTCTGGAAGGTTCTTAAGGTTGAGCCATCTCAGGTGCGGATCCAGAAAGCAACGGTGGTTGGTTATGACCGAGTTGAGGTTGTTGTGGGTAGTTTAGGTATTAGAATTGGTTGGGTGGTTAAATTGGTAGGAATTGATTGGCTCGAGGAGGAGAGGTTTGAATATAATCAGGTGGATGTGGGTGAGTTCAGAACTGGTCATAGTATGTTGTTCTATCTACAGGGTTCGTAGCTTGTGGATTAGTACAGTCCCGGCAGGACTGAATATGGTAGACCTGTTGAGGAGGATTCTTTAGCTTTCCTATTTCCTCGATTAGCATTCCGATATGTTCCGTGAGAGATTTGATCACCTCAGTTTGCACGGGATTGGGAAGGGCAAGCGGTGCCATTGATGAGGAATGCTCATCAATGTCCCCATCGTTGTGATTCATGGTCATTCTCTCAATCAGGTTCCAAGCTTCATCGTTCGTGCAACCCGTGAAGTTGCCTCGAGTCGCGGCATCGAGCATTGACTTTTGGTGTGGTGCAAGACCACTGTTAAACGTGCACAACTGGGTTGATTGTTCGATTTGATGGTTAGGACATCTTTTATGCAACCTCTAAAATCTTTCCCACGCACTGTAGATTGATTCATCTTCAAACTGTCGGAAGTTTAAGATGTCTTTCTTTAACTTGATTCGTTCGGATGGGGGAAAGTACTTTGTTAAGAACTCAGTTTTCATATCCGCCCATGAGGAGAAAGAGTTGATCTCTAATTCCTCGAACCAAGTTTATATGTGCGTCGAAAGAGAGTAGGTGAATAGATATAGACGGATTGTATCTTGCTCAACCACATTTTGCTTGAAATAGTCAGATAGGGTGATAAATTTGTTTAGGTGGGAGTAGGGGTCATCGTTCGGTAGTTCGTTGAATTGGCAACGACTCAAAAGATATGATATAATAAATGTAGGGGAATTAAACAAAGATAATATTTTTCATTTTTGGAATTTTAAGTTTCAGAATTAAAGTGTGAAATGCTTTATAGATTAATATAGATGATTGCAAGTAATAATGCGATGACAGAGCAATAACTCACACATTCACCACGAATATATACAATTGTCGATCCTGAACTTGAACGCTCAATCACTTAGTAGCAACTTAATACCACGGGCAAATGAGTATTCGGTAATATTCTTCCCCATCTAACTTAAATACTATATACAACTACAAAAATAATATTTACCTTTATATTTGGCTTAATACATACGGAGGGGATTAAAGTATTTCAAAATGTTCGCTCGTGGTACTAAAGTTTATGATTTGGCAAAACTATAACCCAACTTTTAATACCTCCCCCAAGTGGAAAATGAGCTGATTTATCAATTTGAACAATTTTATAAACTTTGATTATCCTTGTAAACATTTTAATAAACTTTAGTTAGCCTTAAACACAATACGTATAGTTAACTCATATTTTTGTCAAATCATAAACTTTAGTACACAAGCGAACATTTTAGGTTCCGTGTGTATTAACCATTAACCCTTTATACTTTGATATATAAAGGAATCAAAAGAGATCACTAATTTTGGAGAGGTTTGGAGAGCTCCAAATCTCAACCATCCATTTTGAAAATCAATGGTTCAAATCTGACCACGGTATTTATAATCAAAAACTTAAACTTCAGAGACCAAATTATAAAATATAAATATGAAGTTCCACCTACAACCCTTCCACATTTTTTACTTTTTACTTTTAGCCCCTATACTTTCTTCCTCCCTTTTACTTATTCCTCCCCCACCCCTACCATCCACCCCCACTACCACCCGTCGCCGCTGCTAGGCATGTTCGGCCGCCGTTAATCGCCGCCAGCCATCGTCGGATTTCGGCGACCGGAATTTTTTTTGAAATTTTTTTTTCAAAATTTTTTAAATAAAAATTTATTTTTTTTCGTGTTCTTTTCAATTCTTTTTACATATTATCATGTTATACCGCATTTTGTATCATACACATTTTTCTTTGTACTACATTTTGATGTTTTTCTGCATTTTATGTTATACATGATATCGCGTAAAAAGTCATGTTTTTACTACCGATATCTCTCTCATTCTGGAACGATTCTTGGCATATTGAACTCAAATATGGTTCAAATCAGTGATATTATGCTGAGATGGTCAAAACAAGGTTGCACGACAAAAATCAAGCAAAACCGATGAAAAACGAAGATTCAACGCACAATTGAATATTCAAGGCATCAAAACAAGATTTAGAGACAAAATGCCCACCAGTGAAATTTCTCTTATCCAAGATGTTCATTTTCAAAATACGAATCCAACAGAAGAAGAATCGGCAAAAACGGATGAAGAATGAAGATTCTACGCACGCTGGAAGATTCAAACTATTCGTATGACACATCTAAAGTTCGAAGACATATTTTTGGGATTTCTTTTTATCAAAGTCTTCGTTTTTTAAAAACAAATCCAACAAAAAAAGAATCGACGCAAACGGACGCATAACGAAGAAAACACGCATTAATCAAGAAACGGAGCAAAAGACGGCGAACCGGGACGGCAGGCTGCCAGCCGCCGCCGGCCAGCAGGGTGGCGGCGCCGACCACCTGCCCCCCATCCCAATTCCGCTTTTTGGTCCTTGCGTGTACCCGGTGCCACACCTTTATGCGATTGTACGTACCCGGTGCCACACCTTTACGCGATTGTACGTACCTGGTGCACCACCTTTTCCACCTTTTGCTAAAGTGCTCCTCAAGTTGCTAACGTGAGCCGAATTTCACCTATAAATAAGAGGCATGAGGCTTCATTTCAACACACACCATTCTTAGAACAATATATTTTTCTTAAGATATTGCTTCAACTATCTTTCTATTTTCTTACAAAAAATTAGTTTTAGGCTAGTTTAGGAGTTTGTTTAGAATAGAAGAAAAGTACGGAACGCATTGTAAATCTTCGATGTAAGCTTGGAATTGTGTCAATTAATTCAAGTCTACTTTCTCCCGCATTTAATCCTGGTGCTTTCTAATCATTATCTATCTTAATTAATTACGTTTATATTGATTATGCTAGATTTAGTTATTGCCATGATTAGAGAGTAGTATACTTGTTGTGTTTGCTTGCGATATAGTTAATTAATTATGGGATGATTTATAATTAAATATTAAAGATCGGTAGTATCACTTTGATCGTCTTATTGCATGTTCTTGTTTGATTGTTGCCTTAGGATCATCATAGTGGTAAAATATAAACGGTCTTAATTATCGTAAAGTAATATGATGGCCCCTATTCGACTGTTACTCGATATAGTACTGGAAACACTTCAAGGTGGAGTAAAAATGTATGGAAGTCGAGGAACGACTGAAGGTAGTCATATTACGAAACGGTACAATATTATGAAGTAATATGATGGCCCCTATTCGACTGTTGTTCGATATAGTACTGGAAACACTTCAAGGTGGAGTAAAAATGTATGGAAGTCGAGTAACGACGGAAGTTAGTTATATTACGGACTAACATATAAAATGAGAAACCTAGTTTAATTAACCTTTCTAAATAGACTTTTAAACCTCAAATTAATCTAATCGCCTTTCCACCAATAAACGTGATTACAACACCTTTTTAACGACGTCCAATTGATAGGTAGTCAGTCATCTATGTTAATATAATTTGTCAATGGTATGAAACTATGGAACCGCAAGGCTACATAGGGGATTATCGTAGGACAAGACATGGCCAAAGTTTGAAGCGGCGAAACCACTTTAAGTGAGGACAAGGGAAAAATTCTTACTGACCGCTGATGACCCATCAATACATAATCTAAATTATACTGCATTTTATTAATGTTATACCGCATATTATTACATTTACTGCATTTTGCATATATTTCACTTATTACATATTGATTATTTTTTACTGCATTTTGCAATATATAAATTATCCATATTTACTCCATTTTCTATAAAACTATAATACATGTTATTTTTAGTGCATTTTACATATTATATTATTCGTTTTTACTGCATTTTATATTATACATAATCTATTGTACTGCATTTTACATATATTTCTATTTTTTACTGCATTTTATATTATTACATATTATCTATTTACACTGCATTTTGTATAAAAGTCTTGTACATATTATTGTTTTTACTGCATTTTGCATACATTTTATTAGGACATATTGTTCTCTTTTTACTGCATTTTATATTATACATAATCTATTTGTACGACATTTTATTATTTTTACTGCATTTGCATATATTGCATTTATTACATACTGATTTTTTACCGCATTTTATATTTCATTTATTACATATTGTTTTATTTATAACACATAATCTATTTGTACTGCATTTTATTATTTTTACTGCATTTTGCATATATTACATTTATTACATATTGATTTTTTTACTGCATTTTATATTTCATTTATTACATACTGTTTCATTTATAACACATAATCTATTTGTACTGCATTTTGCGTATATTTCATTTATTACATACTGTTTATTTTTTACTACATTTTATATTATATATATTATTTATTTGTACTGCATTTTGTATAAAAGTATATTATATATAATTATTGTTACTGCATTTTGTATATATTGTTCATTTTTACTGCATTTTATATTATACATTTTATCCACTTTTACTGCATTTTGTTGACATCGTATATAGAAGATGCAGTAATATAAATATACACGTTGCAGTGAAAAAGGCTAACATATAACTAAAACAGAATGATGGAGTAATAGTTATATACAAAATGCAGTAAAAACAAACAATATGCATTATAATTTGATACAAAATGCAGTAGAAAAAGAATAATATGTGATACAAAATGCAGTATAAAACAAACAATATGTATCAAAAATAAATATATGCACAAAATACGTTATGATTTTATTCAAAATGCAGTAGAAAAAAAATACCATATATAATACAACAAATTTTAGAGAAAAAATTTGAAAAAAAAAGTTTGAGAAAAAAAATTTGGAAAATGTTTTTTTTGAAAAAAAAAATAAGGTCGCCAGAATCCGACGACGGTTGGCGGTGACAGGAGGCGGTCAGTGATGGGGCAGGTGGGGGTGAGTGGTGGTGAGGGAAAAGTTGTACTCCCTCCATCCCATATTTATAGTCCATGTTTCCCTTTTTGGACGTCTCAAAATAATTGTCGACTTTCAAAAGTAGTATGATATAATTAACCAAACTTCCTATTATACCCCTACTTTATATGTATGTTAGAAAAAGGTAAGTAAAAATTAAGGGTAAAACTGTTATAGTACAGAAAAGTACAGTATAATTATGTTTTCTTAAACTGCGTGTTTCTTGTCCGTGGACAATAATTTTGGGACGGAGGGAGTATTAATAAAGTGGAGGGAGGAAAATATAAAATATATGAGGTGAAGAAGTTAAAATGAAAGTTTAATGGAGGACACTTGTCATATTTTGAGTGGCTCCTCCATTACTCTCCGTAGCTCTCCAAAAGTGAATGGCTTTCATAACCTTAGTCTCATGGTATGTTTGGCAAAACTAGTTGTAAGTTGTAGCTGTTAGTTATAGCTGTTAGTTATAGCTGTAGGCTGTAGCTGTAAGTTCTAGCTGTAGGCTGTAACTTTATTGCTGTAAAATTGTTTGGCAAACTAACTGTAGCTGTAACTTTGAAGTATAAAATGACTTAAAGGATCTTTTCATTTAAATTAAAAGCTACAGCTACTACACACCAGCTTTTCAATTTGGAGTTTTTCATTTAAATTAAAAGCTACAGTTATTATACACCAAACAAAACTTTTATTATTTTTGAAGTTTTTACTTTTAAAAATTAAAAATAAAGCTCTCAAAAGCTCCTCCGTGTACTTTATACCTTCCGTTGTTCCGCTGCCAATTACATTTTTTTTTTTTTTACTTACGATTTATCTATTGTCGAACACTAGTTCTGTGGTTAGAAACCGTTCTTCTAATATATTCTCCATCTGATAGCATCACGGTTCGTCCTCCCTATTTCTTCTTCAATTATTAAGTGTTTATTAATTCTCATTAATCCCTTACGTTCCTTTATTAATTAAATTATCTTATTAAATTTCGATAACGAATCGAAAAGTAGAAATCGTTTTGTTTTCGCTCGGTTTTATTTCTAGTTTTCTACCGATTAATGATTCGTTAGTAACTGGTTTTGTAATTATTCAGTTTACAAATTAAGTTTTCTCGTTAATGATCCAGATGCAGATGATGTGTTTATTAATCTTCACTTTGAACTCATTGGAATTTGACTATCCATGAGGAATTTTATTCATTTACTGATGCATCTGCATACTTGGGAAATACTTTTTTTTTTTTTGATGCAGATGTAGATGATGTTTTGTGATTATCTCGTTTTTTTTATGCATCTGATATTCTGTTTTTGACAATATTACATTTACAGAAAAAATAGGAACAAATGTTTGTGTGTTGTGAGTTGAAAATATAACGGTGTAAGAAAAAATTATTGGTGTCATGCTCCAAATCATTTTGGAGGGTATGTATCAATTAATTGCTAGTTTGCTACTTAATGGTATGTTTTAATTGCTAGTTTGCTACTTAATTATGTTCTCCTGATGGTAACTTAATTAGTGCTGAAAATATGTAGCGCAGTAGCGTAAAATGGGGGTTATGGGTTAAGCTATCATCCCAATCCTCTTTTAACTATGGGTATGTGGTTTACATTTCTCGTGTTGAAAAGTGGTGCTATCGCAATCCGTCAGCCGTTTGTTGATGGTGGATCTTTGATTGATAAAGAGAGAAAAGTGCAAGTGTAGTTACATGGAAATTATATTTAGAGAGAGAAATGGTGAGTTAAACAAATACATTGATAGCTTAGACCTATTGCAACGCGGACGTTGTGGCGGAAGTGGAGCCTCAGAACGCCCCAGAACGCCGGCAACGGGGCGTTCTGAGGAGGCGTTCTCGGGGCGTCGATCGGATTTGCACGGGGTTGCGTGGGGCGTTTTCGTGGGGCCCATTCCCTTTTTACCGTTTGAAACTAAATTTTTTTTTTTTTTTTTAAAATGGACTGTTTGAGTTTAAAAAAAAAAGTGTTTTTTTAATGACCGTTGGAACGGCCATAATGGCAGAAAAAAAAATTCTTTTAAAAAAAAACCACATCTCCCTATCTATATATATCCACACTTCCTAACTCATTTTTCACACAACACATCTTCATTCTCCCATCTTCTTATACAATCTTTAAACACTTAAAAAAATCAACACCCACAATCACGTCTTCACCAAATGAATCTCCAAACCGAAACCCGAACACTCACTTTAATCCCGAGCAAATGTCATACACTAACCTCATGATGTTTGGAACTCCAAACACTCCCGGTGCGGCTAGCTCACAACCAAATCGTCACCCAAATCCACCACAATACGGCATGTATCCACCACCACCATACTATCAATAACCTTACGATTACGGTCAACAACAACAACCATACTTCCACCACCAACAACCTTACTTTCAACAACCACCAACATTCTTTCCCCCCAACAAACCCAACAAACCCAACAACCCAAACCACAACCCGAACCACCCACCCAACGACCCGGAAAGCAAATCCAACAAAGTCCCCGAAAAAGAAGTCAAAAAACGAGCGGAACCGGGGCCCAAATCGTGTCCGAAAAAGAGTTGGGCGGGAGCGGAAGAAGTGTGGTTGGCGACATGTTGGTGTGACACGTCGGAGGATCCCATCACCGGGAACAACCAAAAAAAGGGTACGTTGTGGACCACCGTTGAAGAAAAGTTTAACTCTAACGATCAAGGTTGGGTTCGCTACGCCGACGCACTATCCTCAAAGTGGCGATACATAAATAGGTATTGCAAAGATTTCAACAACATATACGAAGAACACAACAAGATGTCTAGGAGGGGCAGCGGCACCGACAACGAAATGGTGTTTGACAGATCGGTTGCGGAGTACTTCCGGTTGTTTGGCAAAAGCTTCAACATGAAAGAAGCTTGGAATGTTGTAAGGTTTCATCCAAAATGGCGTAAAGTTCAAGGGGTTCAACACGAAGATGACGACTACTTCGCGGACTCGGTTGACCTCTCCGACGACACCCCGACCGGGCTTCCGAATGAGCTTTTCGAGGATGACCCGTTACCACGGCCCATTGGCCGAAACAAAGCCAAAAAGATTGCTAGGAGTTCTGGTTCTTCGGATGCGGGTAGTGCTTCACGTACAAGTACCCCCAAATCAAGGCTTCAAGAAATCGCGGAGTGTATGACGAACAGGAGCACGGAAATGTTTCAAGCCAAGAAAAAGGCGGTTGAAACATTCACCCGTAATTAAAACCTCCGGACCGCGATGCAAGGTGTTCAGTTCCTCTCAATCGACACCTCCCACATGGATGCAAAAACCCTACGAGCGCATAACAAGATGTGCAAAAGATTATGAAACAATTTGCACACTTGTATGAATCGGACGACGAAGAGGAAGGCGGTGACGGAGGCGGCGAGAAAGGCGGTGATGAAGATTCCGATGACGAGTAGTTTAGTTTATGTTTTATTTTATCATTGTGGTTTTTAATTCCTAGGATTAGTAATCGCAAGTTTAAATTATTGTATTTTTAATTTCTAGGAACCATATTGTAAGTTTCAATTTTTAGGATCGTAATTTTATTTTTAATAAAAATGTAACGTTTTAGTTTTATTTTTAATGAATTAGTTTTTAATTATTAAATTGTAGTTTAGTTTAATTAAAAAGAAAACTTAGTTTCTTAAAGAAAATCAAAATTAAAAGAAAATAGTGGGGCCAAGGGGGGATGATGGGCGTTCTGGGGCGTTCTGAATTTACCACTGCACGTGCTGACTGGGCGTCGACGCTGATGTGGCACCCAGAACGCCCCATGATGGGCTGCAGGGTTGCAAATGGTCTTATGAGAAATACGGAGTACTTAGTTTACAAAAAGTTTACAAAAAATATTTACAAAACGATGTGTCCATGAAGAGAGAGAAAGATGAAAGAGTAAAAAGTGATTAATGTGATTGGATGATTTAAAATGTCACATCATTTTGTGGATATTTTTGCCCTAAAAAATATCTAAGAGTATATCATTTCGTGTTGATTATAGAATCGGTTGGTAAAATGAGCAAGAGACTATGAGAGTATTCTTGCTACAGCGGATAAATGTATCACTTTTGCGATTAATATCAGGGTTGATATATGCTTGATACGTCCACCGGTAGATATAGCAACTCAAACAGTAGGTTGAATCGGATTAATGTATACATGAAACAAACAACAGAAACACGACCGTTAACCTCGTCAAAACTCAAAAGGAGGAAAGGGGTTTCCTTGTTTGACTAGCTCGGGCGTGAGAATACGTATGTGAACTAATTTGTTTGTGGGAATCAACTGTGTGTATGGGATGAGAGCCGATTATTTTATGTGTACCTTACGGTTGAGATATGGTATTATACTCTCATGAGTCCAAGTCTTGTATTGTTGGAATGAATTCTTGTTTACATTCGTTGTCTTGGGTTGCTTATTACTATTTCGGTGTATGTCTCAATTGTGTTTATTCCCCTCTTTACTTTAGGCGCGACTTGCCTATTCCCAATGTGAATATTTGTATATTCGATATGCCGCCTATGGAGTTGACAATGCAATTGTTATCTTTTCTGATCATTGACCCGATCATTGACCCTTACTGTTCGTATTGTTTTCTGGAGATATCTTGGTTTGCTCACTGTCTCCTTCGGGTTTAACACAACCGAAGGGTTGTTCTCTCCGGGTTTAACACCACCGAAGGGTGTCCTGTTCGGGTTTAATACCACCGAAGGGTGTTCCATGTATTTGGACTCCTTTGACTACAATGTTACCGAAGGGTGTCGATCCATACATTGGTTCGCCTCCGGTTGTTATTATTCCAAGTGTGGTCGAATGATCTTTGCTTTGTTACTAGATGTGGATAGATCCTGGGTTGGTATAGGACCAACTGTGTGGTACGTCATCAAGTACGTCCAGCTTTATTTTTTCTTTTTCTTTTTCTTGAGTTGGGATAGCAAATTACCTATTGATTGTTTTTGAAGCTTAAAACGATTTGAATGAGAAAAAGGTGAACGATGGTGAGTAATCATATTGTTACCTTTAGCTTTAGCAAAGGCGAATGTGTTGCAAGCATAACTTTATTATTAATAAAACAACATTGTAGTTTCATACCTTTTTTATTTTTATTTTGTAAGGTAAGTACATAAAAATGCAATTAACTATAATCTGACATTCATAGTGTGTACTCAACTATTCGGGCTTTCATTGTGTGTAAGAAATTAGTTTTTTCTTGTCATTGTATGTATTTTGGTGACATGTAAACTTGTAAGGATGACACGTGGCACCTTGTATAGTTGACACGTGAAAAAATACTGAAAATTGCATATAATAGCATGAAATAACTAGTTTCTTACACACAATGGAAGTCCAAATAGTTATGTACACACTATGAATGTCACGTCGTAGTGTACATACCCCTAATTTTGTTAACTTCTTTTTATTTGTCACTTTAAAATCAGTTGCTTTAACCGTACAAAAATGATTGAGCCCACTTTTATCAGGACTTACTAGGAGGTTATCTATGATTGGTTATTTTGAAAATATGATTTACAGTTTACTTTCTTCAAATCAGTAGACAGACAACAATATATATGTCCGATTCTACTTGTATAATTACCCTAAAAGAAATTGCATCTAGTCGAGAAAAATGCATACGCTAAAGCAAAAATGCGATGATAAACTATGTTTGTAACGCGAACTCAACATGAATGCGATGATAAATTATGTTTGTGACTCAAACCCAACATGCATGTTTGAGATAAATCACATTAACCTAGAAAATTTAGTGTGTACCCAACTATTCATAGTGTGTACTCAACTATTCGGGCTTCCATTGTGTGTAAGAAACTAGTTACTTCTTGTCATTGTATGTATTTTGGTGACATGTCAACTTGTAAGGATGACACGTGGCACCTTGTATAGTTGACACGTGAAAAAATACTGAAAATTGCATACAATAGCATAAAATAACTAGTTTCTTACACACAATGGAAATCCGGATAGTTATGTACACACTATGAATGTCACGTCATAGTGTACATACCCCTAATTTTGTTAACTTCTTCCTTTATTTTATGTGTCACTTAAAAACCAGTTGCTTTAACCGTACAAAAATAATTGAGCCCACTTTTATCAACTTCTTCCTTTATTTTATGTGTCACTTAAAAACCAATTGCTTTAACCGTACAAAAATGATTGAGCCCACTGTTATCAGGACTTACTAGGAGGTTATCTATGATTGGTTATTTTGAAAATATGTACCGATTTATGGTTATTTTGAAAATATCTATGATTGCTTTAAGCCTTTAACTGTACAAAAATGAGATGATAAACTATGTTTGTAACGCGAACTCAACATGAATGCGATGATAAATTATGTTTGTGACTCGAACTCAACATGCATGTTTGAGATAAATCACATTAACCTAGAAAATTTAAGCAAAACAAAATTCGAAAACCAGTCCACGTACAAGAATTAAATCAGCCGAATCGAGTTAGATTCGTAGTGTATTGACTACGATCTTCTTATTAATAGTAATGACCTATCAATGAAAAGGGTACAAACTTAAAACTTTGATGTAGAGAGTAAATAAGGTACATATGATATTAAGGTGAATAGTTGATATTTTTATGTTTAAAGAAGTTATGAAATTCATCATCTTCGTAATCAAATCTACGAAATGCGGATATTCAGTTTATTACCGATATCTGATCAGTAGTTTGATGTATACTGGTCCCCGTTTACAAGCAGCAAATTGTGCCGAAAGACCATCCAGCGTTGATCTACAAACTAGATGTTATATGAACCTCAAGATTCATCTACTTCTAAGTGACTTCAAGAAGAAAACGATATAATTTATCTTTACAACTTGCCAATGCTTCTAATAGAATTAACCAAACCAATAGGACAATATTACGTGAAAAAGACTTTTATAAAAAGGAACATCTTCGGTTCCATAAAATTTATACTATTTCCATCCAGCATATTATTTACTTACTATTCGGCGAGAACCAGAACCTTAATTGTGCCTCTACTGTTTGCGGTTATCATAGTCGGGCTATCATTTTTCCAACAAACGGCACTCGTGAAATATGACCCCGGCTCCTCACCTTCATTTGCATCAGAACTAAATCCATGCCATGCTGCAGGTCTTGAGATAGCCTAAAATGGACACAAAAAGAAGAATATGTTTTAACTTCAACGAAATTAGAGCGCAATCTATTTGAAGTAATGCTCGGGTCTGAAGTTGGTAGGTAACCTTATGGTACACAAAGACTTCATTGGTCTCGCTGCCACAAGCAATGTACTCACTATTTACAGTTAGACCCACAAAGTTTTTCTCGTTCACATGTCCTCTAAATGTGCGCAGCTGCAAATAGAATACATATTTACAAATAAAATCCATCAGTGTAGAGCTTCTTCAAGTAATATAAAAAAGCAACATTTCAAATAATGTGTACGATTTAGATACGCTGTAAATCTTTAGATGTGAGATTTCAGAGTATCTTGTCTTTTCTTAGTTAACAACATTAATTTAATACTTAATTGGCTGTAAGAGTCATGGAAACTGATAAATATGAGAGCCATAAGGAATCAACTCATACTTTGGGAATTTATGTTCTACTTAGAGTTAGTGTAAAGAACATATTACATGAAATTTGTCATCAATGTCATGACAAGCGACCCAAATCCCCAACCACCAATTCATCACTAATCACTTGAGAATGTCATTATCTAAAAGTCATCCACATAAATTATAGAGGCCAACTGTATACCGAAAGTGAATGCTTATACTCTGATTGTTTATTGCAGATTGGATAACAGGCTTACGGGCTATAGCAGGTAACTTTTGTTGCAAGTGGGCACTGGGCAAGGACAAATCAACTTGCAACTTGTCTAATTTTTTTTCTTTTCTTGAACTTTGTATATCCAGAAGATATGATTACAGAGCTATATATGTTATAATGGTAATTTCAATTTTAAATGTATGAATTTAATAGGTTTTATACAATGTGAATAGCTTTGGTGTACATGTGACCAGTTCTACTAATTTTTAACATGGTAAGAGGGATATACATCCCAGTATAACCCAATTATTATGCATTGGTAGGTGTATACTCCCCCTCTACTTATCACTCTAGTTTCGGCGACGTATAAAGATCTCAGCAGACAATAATTTGTGAGACTTACCGGGATATTCTGCTTAACATCCCACAAGCGCAAAGTGCTGTCAGTAGATGCAGAAGCAAGCTCATGGTTAGACAAGAATTTTACATATGAAACGGCTTTTCGATGCCCACTGAAAATATGCAATGGTTGGCTTATATTTCTTAAGTCATAATAATGAATGTGATGATCTGCAGAACCTACCTGCAATGCACCACGAGCATTCATCTAAATTAAGTACTCTTGACAAAATTTGATTAGTGCTCTATATATTTGGATAACCAACAGGTACTTACTGCGACATGAAAGCTAGATCCAGGATTATACTTCACCGAACAAATATTTGCTTTCATGTCAATGTTAAGAACACTTGCCTCCTGTCTCGTACACCATATCTTGACCTGCTCCGTAAGTTGGAAACAAAGCTAAATATTATAAAGCTTGAAAACAAATCATGTAGAGCACAAAATCAAGTGACATTAACCTTTAAAATTGAACTCACGTATACGCCATATAATTTTTTTATTTTATTTTTTTAAAAAAGTTGTAGCTATACGCCTACAAAGGTGGGACAGGTTGGTCGGATAACGGGTCAACATTATCTTTAGGTACAAGTGGAACCCAGTCTAGTTGGATTGACCCAAAACACCTTTTGTCCTATAATTTATTTATTTAAAGTGTAACTTATAAGAAAAACTATTTAGGATGTTTTATGCATAAAAGAAATACACTTAGTGACCTTTGACTGGATATTTTAACTTTTAAGTCAAACTTCCTTGGGATTTAACTAGTTAAAGGTGAACCATAATCTGAATCGACCCCCATGCATGAGTAAATGAGTGGAAACGATCAGGTCTAGCAAGAACACATGCCATGCCCAAATTGATTTCAATATGGAGTGGCAATATAACTTATTTTCTTAGCATCAAGTACCTTACAATCATCGCTTCCAGATACTAGCATTGTAGGTTCAGTACGTGAAAAATCAAGACTCCAAGCCCTTTTCTCATGCTCCTCATACTCCATTACGCTCTGAGGGCAGAACTATTATTTAGAACAGTTTAATAAATAAACAAAGACAAACTCAAAGTAAGATCCTACCTGGCGAGTGGTTACATCCCATACAGTCACAATACCGTCGTAATCACTACTGGCTATATGATTTTTGGTGTATTTATTCCAGCTCAGGCAACTAAGCTTCGAGCGTGTTGACATTTCCACCACAGGACATTGAACGTCCGCCTGTTCATTCACCACCTGGAAAACCATTAATGTAGATGAGCATGTAAGCTCCTTTCATTCCTTTAATAATACCAATTGCAAGTATATCTAAGAAAATGGCTATGAAGATCGATAATGAAGGTGGTAAGGTAGACCCATAGACATAACAATGGGATGATTTGGGTAGTCATTGATCTCAAACGGGTTGAATAAATCTTGAAGACTTCGATTAGAAAGAAATTTTGTCAAGTATGTCAAAGTTATCAAAAGTTACCCTATGTGTTTCGAATGGTTATAACTTTCTAAAACACTTTATTAAATGAGATCCCTTTATTAACGTACAATATACTGTTTAGAAATGTGGACACAAAATCATTGACAGGTCGGCCCTACACCGCCGATTTGGATTTGTATTATACAGGTAACCTGTAAGTCTGTTACCCAACCCGCTTATGTTGCCACATCTAATCACAATGATCAAATACCATAAAACTGTTAGCTGTATATTTAGTTTACAGAATAGTAGGGGCATATAGCTATAGGTTATAGGTACATATGTTCACACAAGTAGAGATTACACATAATGCTAGGGTTGTCATTAGATATGCAATGTCTAGTCTAGATTGTTAGGCACCATATATAATAGATACACAATATTAATTTAAGAATGTACTCAATTAGAACCCTTAAAAGTAACATTAGTTACTTGGACACACTCCTCTTATTGCTATAGAGATCTAAAACAGCCACGAAACTGATAGGGATGATAACACATTTCATTGAAATCAGAAGACTACAATTGAAGTACAGAATAGGCCTGCCGCAAGTTGAAGCCTCTCCCAACCAAGCTTAATTTGAATTCTAGAGTTTAATATACATACAAAATCATAGATGCCATCAATCATCTATTAGGTACTTATCTACTATATATAGTGTGAGTCTAACATCAACATAACATTTTGATGGGCGCCCAAGTGTTGAAGATCGGGCCTTGATGTTTCTGGAGGCCCAAGTTCATGTGACTGAGAGGGCTGCACTAAAAAGGTCGTAACTCGAGCTACGGGATTCGTTTCAAGCCCATGAGCTGTCGATTCAAAGCTTACAACGAGGCCCACATCAAGGTAACAACTTCGAGGCCCAAAAACAGCTCCTAGAATAAGCTTTGGACCATTTTATGTTTTTTACTTATTTTTGGGCATCTGTTTGGCCCGTTATGTTTTTCGGCCCATTTTGAATTTCTGCTTCTTTGTTTAGGGTTCCAGTGTGTGAGAAAACAATTGGTTTTGCTTTTTTATGAAATAAAATTTTCTCTCATTTTGTGCTTGGAAATTGGGTGAATTTTTCCTAACGGTATTCTTTCAAATCAACGTTTGTTGGAAGGGATTTTTCATGGGTATTCGTTGAATCAACAGGACTTAATCCATATCTCGTTTTGTACTCTACAACACATTTAATGTTATATCATATCCAAAATCCAACACTAACAGTGACAATCCAGCCACGATGAACAGTACACCATATCGCGGTTTAATATTAGTAACTATAAGTTCAGTTCAGACTTAATGAAACACTTACAGATGCAAACTCGAAAACCTTGATGCGTCTTGAAACTCCAGCAGTAGCAAAAAGCTCATCATCTCGGTCAAACTCTATGCTGCAAGGGATCAAAGTTAAAGATATATACAGAGGGATGAGATTGTGTTACAGCCCATATTTATTACTCCAACAAGGACTCCAATGATTATTGAAGTAACAATGCCTGTTCATAGGCCATAGCCAATACCTAGTGACAATAACCTTCTGAAGAATTGCTTTTCACCATCATATATTTTAAGTTATTCTACGGAAAAAAAAAATATTTTTCAAAAAGTTTCTAAAGATCAGTAGCCATTTGGTTCAACACAATTCTTCTACTTAACTAACCTTGATATAATATCAGCCGAGTGAAAAAGATCCCCGTGCCTAAGTTCAGCAATGACTCGCAATCGACTATATAAAAGAACAAAATGATGGTATTAACAAATTTTCCTACTTGACAAAAATTGAGAACAAAGCACACATTCACATAAAGACCGGCAAACTAAACCTGTATCGTGTAAATGAAGAAAGTACAGTTTGAAAGTCTCGGAGTCCTGCGTGATAACCTTCCCTATTTACAGGAAAGTTAACCCTTTCTTCCTGTTTCTGCACTTGTTTTGACCAATGTCTCCGCTTTTGCAGGTAACACTCTTGCAAGTCGTTAAACTGTTACATTGGTCCACGTGATGAAACATATATAAATGAAGTAGCGCCATAAGCTAACCAAAAACAACAATCTATTAAGAAATTGAAGAAGTAACATGATTACATTCCATATGATGAAAAAACACTGTTTGACTAGTAGAATGGAATGTGATTTCTTCAATCATTCGACGTCTAGGGTGTTTTTTCTTCATTCCATCAGTAGAATGAAAAATTTAAGCTATAACCCACTTATATTTTATGTAATTTCAGTAATAAACTAAAAAAAAACAACTAAATTACTTTATTTTGTTGAAGCAAAGGCCACCCAGGGAACTGGAGCTAAGAGAATTTATCTTTTTTGTTATCATTGTATTCAAGTTTAATGAGCTTTTGTTAGGGTAATATGTATTATTTGTACACAGAAAATTCAATAACTTCTATTTACAAATAATTTAAATAGAGAGAAAATTATATATTGTCTGTATGTGTAACAAATGAAGTTTATAAGGGAAGTTTCTAAAACATTCCATTACCTTGCTCCCTCCAATGCCTAGTCCACTACATTCACCTATCGTTCCATTGCAGGCAGCCAAACACACATATATTTGACACTAAGACTACGCAAAGCATCATACAGAAAGCCACAGTAAATAAAGAATGCAGAAGTTCTATTATTTACATTGTTACTACTGCTGTATGTAAAAGCAACCAGCTTTACTTCTCAAAAGCTCTCACACATATTCAAATACCAAATTTGTGATGATAAATGGACTAACCTGTGCATGCACTCTCCTTTTTCTTGCCACAGAGACTCCTACTTGAGTATTCTGTGAGTCTGACCCACTACACGCATCCTTTCTTGGAAGTGCTAGAGAGCTTGCTGGAGCCTGTACATCTAACCTACCAGTACCAATAGGCATACTGCTGCTATTACGTTTATCCATCAATGATGGCCATGATGTTTTTACAGCCGAATCATCAGAGATCATTCTTAGTTTTACGGAACATCTTTCCTTAGCTCGATGCAGTTCTATCCTATGTCTCTCTACAGAATTTATATCTTCCTTGATGTACTGGAGATCATTTTGTATCTGCAATACAGTCCATACAAAATCCGCATTCCCCGGATAATACAATTATTAGAAACTAGTATGCTTTAGCTAAAAAGAGGTAAGGCAAAATGAAGGACCTCGTTTAGCTCTTCAAGTTTTTGCCTTCGTAAGCAATGTAAAAACTCATGCATAATCTGCAGATTTGACTCGGCTTCCTCCTGCTCCATTCTCTTTTTCTTCTCCGTGAGAAGAACTAAGAGACTATCCAGTTCCTTGATTGACACATCGCATCCCTGTCTAAGAGAAAGTAGTCAATTTTCAGTATAAGAAAATGAGATGTTCATATCATGGCCACCAAGCCAAGAATTCGTTTTGGCATATATGAAACATATCAGCTTGCATAAATTGTTTGTTTATCCTTTGAGTTACATTAAAGGCAATAAAATGATGAATAATCTCAAAGAATTTGCCCAAAGATTTAGCCTGTGGTGAAGATATAGACATTTATAGATATGAATGCTTTATAAACCATCACCAAGGTGGCCTAGTGGTTGGCGCCCTGATATTCTCAAGAGAGGTCTCAGGTTCAAACATCACTAGCTACACATATGGCAAGGGAAAGGATCGGGTCTGTCACGGGATACCCGGTTAGGCTGCGTACATCCGAGTATAAATACTCGCCCTCCCCGGGTAACCTGAAGAGTGAATTCCTCATCAGTTTACCCGTTTAGATATGAAGGCTACATACTAAAGGAGTAAAGGTTCTCATCCAACCTCTCTCTCTCCCTCTTGAAATAGATTATACTAAATATTTTCCTTCAAAAAGACATACATTATCTATGCTCCAATTGCATAGTGAACTTCAGTTCAAGGTTAGAAAACATTTTACAAATACAGAAGGATAATATTCACAGCCAAAGTATATAAACACCCGAAAAGTAATCATCTTCTATAAATTAGTATAGTGGTGCGCAACAGCAAACCTCTATCAAAGGAGTCATAGCAATACAATCATAAGAGAACCTGATGTTCAATACGATAACTGACCTGTTGAAATGCAAGGCGGACCTGTTCAACAGGAGAAGCCCCTTTTGCTATTTGACAAGCTGAAGCCTTCATTAATAACTGCACAAATGGTCTTTTAGATTAAGTAGCTAGTAAACATACAGAGTGTATGTACATGTTTTTTGTTGCACTTTGTGGCTACAAATAAGAACGTTAAGAAAATATTTAGTTTTCTTTGTAACATCCTTCACTTTCTTTATCAATAAAAACATTAATATTCTACCCATCTTGGATTGGGATCCTTCAGTTATATAATCATGCAGACTTTAAAATCGGAGGTCAAATAAATTATGAGCTACAAACCTTCTTAGCATCGACAGAGGATGTCTAGTATGGACTTGTCATGACAAACATATTTCTCATGATACCTACTATAGTATCCACTTCCAAATCAATGAAAACGCCGTGATGTAATAACTGGTTTGAAATATATGTTGACAAAGTGCTCGGATCCAAATCCCAAACAGTAAGATAGAAAAACTAAACATATAGAGAAAATTTACATATTACAAAATTAGCTAGTTCCCTAATAGTATAATACTCCATTATACAGGGACAAGTAATAATTACTCATAACCTGTCAATCATTTGGCTACCAGAACGAAAATTCATAATCACACCTTTAAAATTTACAGTGTTATAAAGGCACATGGAGTTTAACTTTGTTACAGTTTAGAATTAACAAGCTCGAGCGTTTTTACAAGAACCAAATAAAATATGGTGTTCTTGATTAAACATTAAAGAAAAAGGCCAAATGGGCAAATGTATATATATCATGCTTAATGTTACTCGAAAGTGAGCAGAAAGTTGAATTGCCACAACATCGTGTGAAAGCAAACAAGTAGATAAGCATAAACTACAAAGTTGTTGTACAGTTATAGATACAAATCAACACATAATAAAAACTTCATTGCCCAATTTTCGACAAGGATATCGATATATCTAAAGCCAATTTCCTACATTCTTACCGTTTAGCACATCTATTAATAACAGATAACAAAAAAACAGTAAATTAGGAAACAAAGAAGAAGAAGAAAAGTTACCTTATTAAGCAAAAAATTAGGAAAAAGCTGAGCAGTAGTGAGATAGTGAGCACAACAGGGACAATCACTTTTATTCTGAAGATGAGTAGCAATACACATATAACAAAAATTATGACCACATGATGTTAAAAATGCGTCTTTAATTATCTGCATGCAAATCGGGCACAATACATCTTTGTCAACGGCTGCCACGTCATCGTTCGCCGGAAGCGGTTGTTCCGATGACGGTTCAGGCGGTTCTGATTTAACCGACGGTACAATAACTCCGCCGACTGAATTACCAACAACTCCTCCTACTCCTCCCATAGTCATAGATAGAATCACAGAATTAGTTGTATATTGGGCTATATATACATTCAGTTTCTGTATCTATAAAAATTTATCAGAATTATTATACAGCGGTGTAAATGGATCACCGTTGGTAGTTGTTCACACAGGAGGGGTGTGTGTGTGTGTGTGTGTGTTTGGGGTGTCTATGAGCGTGTATGGGTGGAAACTGACCACGTTACGCGCGCGTCGTCCTCTTTGATTCTTTAATTCTTTATTTTTTATCATTATTATAGTAAATTACAAAATTCGTCCCCGTATTATGTCACTTTCTACATTTTTCTCTCTTTTTTGTATGTTGATTGCAATTTAAGTCTAACTCTTTAACTCCGTTGGTTTTCTTCCGTTGTAATCAAGTATACAAACAAACAAATTATTACTATATTAGTTACCAGACCGTAAACCCGTGCATACATACTGGTCGTTGATTTTTAATATGAAATTTCTAATAACGATATGGATTTGATCTTTTGCTTTGGATTCATGTAGGAAGTTGTAATAGGTTATATTTTAAAATTTTGCGAAATTAAAGAGGTATTACATTTAAAATTAAGTGAAATTAAAATATCAAATTGATTAAAATTTAAATTGATGTTATCATATATATAATTTAAGATTAACATTAAAGGGTAGGGTTCAAATGAGTCCAACAATTTTCGTTGAGGATGGAGGAACCAACCAGAATGCACCACGTGTCATAAATTCACAATCCCCATGTTTTTTAAACGTACATATCTCTCAAACGGTAAGTCGAAAAATCATAAAAATTGCACCATAAAATCAGTGTTTTATTCTCTTGGATTAGAGATGTGACAAGGTATACTTTCGATGATTTTTTTTTTTCGTTTTTAGGTGGGTGTTATAAAACATCTAACACATGTGTTACCGGCTAGTAACACATGTGTTACTAATTTTGTACAATTTGTAAAACCCTAAAAAATAAAAGTCGTCGAAAGTATGTCTTGTGAGATGGCAAATCGAAGAGAAAAAAATGTTGATTTTTATGGTGTAATTTTTATAATTTTTCGACTTACGTTTGTGAGATATTTGATTTCTAAAAACGGAAGAAATGAATTTTGTGACACATGACGCATTCTGATTGGTTCCTTCATTATCATTCAAAGTTACAACCCTAACATTAAAATACCAAACAATCACTTAGTGACATTAAATAATTTGTTATTGTCTGATTGCCTCTCATTCGCCATAAACCGTAACTTTTAGTCAATTTTGAACCATGAATGAATATCAATTTTTATATAACATATAATAACTTTTAAGTGTTTTTTCTTCTTAAATATTATAATTGCTTTGTTATATGAATTTAAGCCGTAAAAGAGAATGTCATATTAGAATGTCAACTTTCCTGTTAGTGTGACATATGTTAGTGTGACATATGACAAAGAGACGAAAAGGAAATAATGAAATAACGGAGAAGAAAAGTATAAAGTGAAAATACAAAAATACCCGTGTGTGCTAAGCAAATGTTAAGAGTTAACACTTGAAACTGACGCCCAGTTAAAATGAGATAAACCCATAATTGGGCTTAATCTTTCCCATATATACTGAGACGAACCCTAGATGAAAGGAGCATCTTACACATGATATTTACACACATAATGTTATAGCCTCCATATACTCTCTACACCAAAACTACATCTTCTTAGATGGGTACTCAATAATCGTTTACCACCATCGATGTGAACAATATCGAGCTGTGTTACAATATTTATGTAGAGTAAATAGTTGATTCCCCTTTTAGTAATTTAGTGTAATTATGGGATATAGTTATTTGACTTGGAAATGGGTTAGAAGGTACGGAGTGTATTCCCATCAATTCAATAATATCTCTGATCCAAAACCATGCACCTAATCAAAAATGAGTCTAGTTTAGACTTCATGACTTCATGAGTCTGTAACAGTAATGGGTCTTAGTCTATAGCATAAATGAGTCTATTCATAAGTATGTAATAGAAATGAGTCTAGCTTCAACTTCATGAGTCTGTAACATGAATGAGTCTAATCTGTAACTGAAATGAGTCTAATTAAAATTTTATGAGTCTGTAACAGAACTGGGCCTAGTTTAGACTCATAAAGACATACGAGTCTAATGGCAATTTGGACCCATTTTTCTGTGATTGTTAGTTGACATAATTGGTGAAACTTTATGGTCATTATTAGTTTAATGAACCATGAATACAAAAGGTCTATGAAATCGTGTAAAAGTCTCATTTTTACTATCGATGTCTCCCTCATTTGAGATCAATACTTTGCAAATAAGCTCAATAATTACATTAAACGGAGTTATTTTGACAAGTATGTTAAAATAAGGAAGCACGAAAAAAAATCAAGCAAAATCGACAAAGACGAAGATTCTACGCACGTTTCAAAGATCCCAGACTTCGAGACAAGCTATCCCGAGCTAGAAGACTCATCTCTGAGATATATTTACATCAAACTATTTGTTTTCAAAAGCGAATGCAACGCAAAAATAATCAATGCAATCAGACGCATCACGAAGAAGATACGAAGCAAAACGATAACCGTAAATACACCGAGCCAGAGACCCGCCCGAACCACCTGCTCCACTAGTCGTACGCGTACCAGACCGGCCAAAATTGGCCGGATGCTGCCCAACGCGATACGTTTTGGACTTTTCGCTAAATGAACCTATTTTCGTTATCGTGAGCCAGATTTTAACTATAAATACACCTCCAAATTCACAATTCAAAAACACACATGCTCATCCAATTTTCAAACACTTCTCTTTCTCACTCTATTTTTTCTCTTTATTAGTTTTAATTAGCAATTTAAGCTAGTTTGGAGCGCAATTAGGAGTAGAAGGAAAGAGTGGAACGTACTATAATCTTTGTTGTACACTTAGAATTGTGGTATTTAATTCAAATATATTCCTTCTCGCATTTAATCCTGATTATTTCTATTCCTCTCTATCATAATTAAAAATGTATTCTTAAATTATGCTAGACGTAGTTATTGTCATGCTTAGCGAGTAGAATACTATTGTATTTGTTGTGATATTGTTAGCCTTAAATAATTGTGGGATGACTTTAAATAATTGTGAGTAATATGACAGCCCTTATTCGACTGTTCCTGGATATAGTGTTGGAAAAGCTTTATGCGGAGTACAAACATATGGAAGTCCGGGAACTATCGAAGGTAGTTATATTATGGATCAATAATCTAAAAAGAGGAAACTTTAAGTTCATAATTACTTTCTCTTTACGATTTTGAACTTAAAACCTTATAATCGTCTTTGTGTGGTCAAATGTGATAATAACCTTGTAAAAAGGACTCGCGAACCTTAATACTTGATCAATAATTATTTGCGTGAAAACCACTAGTACAAAATTGTTTTTTAATGGCGGTGAAAAGTGGTTTTGAAATGGGTATTTGACCGCCTTAGATACCGGCGACACTAGTACTATAACATCTTTTGTGTCGGTCGTTTGACTGTTTCAATTGGTGATCTATTAAAGCGGCTTGGCATGCTCTAAAAATTATTTTTAATTGATATTAATTTTATAGAACCGCTTCAAAGATACAAAAGCAAATTAAAAAAATACATACTATTGTCCTACATCTACCTCCATTATCCTCCAACCAACAAATTAGAAAGCTACCCCAGATTAAAATCGAATTTCTTTACAATAATATAAAACAAATGCTTCCTTTTATTCATTCTAATCAAAAGAGTATTACAAATACATAAAAAATATGGTATCAAAACCATCTCTCCTCTGATTTTCAGGTGTCTTCTCGGATGTCTTCGCATGACTAAGAGAGTAGATACTTGAATCTGAACACCTAAATTCAACATCTCGTTGAACTTCAAACGAATTGGAACACCTAAATAAATTCTTTGCTAAAGCTATGTTTAAGAAGATTTAATGAAAAAGAGTGAAAAGGAAACTACATGAGAGTAATTGGAGAGTACATACTTTTTGTAACGATTTTCACATAAAACCGCTATAACAGTGCGCTATATCTAGTCATTTTTGTACTAGTGAACTATGGTTTAATTACGACATCATGTAAACATCGTAACATGTGTTGTGATTATTTTTGAAGTACCACCGGTGTAGTACAATGTAATGTACTTACTATGTAAACTTTATGAAGTATTTAAGTCCGCAACGGAAACACCGAGTAACGATAGATTACTCTGCGGATAAACGTAGCATATCCGACATGGTTTGGGTTTGACTTTATGAAAAAGCCACTGACAATTTAGATAAGAGTAGGTAGGCTACAGGCTAAATTACATTTACAAAAACCTAGGGATTTGTTGATTCAATAAAGCAATGCATTTTAAAAATCCAAATCAAAACAATTTTTTCCCTAAACTTAGTAATCCAAAGATACGCCAGAAATGATTAAACGTTTCTTACGCCTCTCACTCTTAGATTTTACTAACGGAAAATAATTAAGTGATTCGAACAAATATTCCAAGTTAGGTGTTTATTAAATATGTAATCTGCATGGTGTTATCATGCACACCAGTCGTTGATATATCTATGGTGTTGCGAGGCAATAGTCGGTTTTGAATTTATATGGCTGGGGCCTAGGGTTACTATGTTTGCTAATATATGAGGGCTAGCAAGGATAAGTATGACCTAGGATCGTTCTTCAAAGCGTAACGAATTGAAACTAGGAGGTTTTAGAAACTTCTATGTATTTAGCTAGGATAAAAATTAGGTTTTCGTTTGGGAGTTTTCTAATCTACTAAATAACATTAAAGCAAGATAAAGGTGGAGGTAACTTCGGGCGTTCAGCGATTACCTACTATGATGTGATTTAGGGTAATTAAATATGAAGAGTTCTAGTGAGTATTGATTCGTAAGTAAATGTGAGTTATTAATACAATCCTTCCATTGGACTGACGCGAAGGTGTCCACAATCAGGCAGAAGGAATGTCATGGGGATTGGAGAATACATTGACACGCACACCGAAAGTTCTCTAAAATGGCCACATTATTTGACAGTTATTCTCGAATCCTATTCTCCAATCTCGGTCATCAGAGATGTCCGAATCATGGCATAGTCTGTTGAATAAACAATCTTATAAACGGGTTTTACCCTCACCGGAATAAGTTGGAATAACTGGTCTAGGCGGTCTAATAATACGTCATCACTTATTCGTACGAATTATCGACACTAATCTAGTATGTGAAATAATTGGGGTAATTTATTTTATAAATAGAAACCTAAGTAATACTTTTGTCATTACAATCGATTCGTAATATAACTACCTTAGGTCGTTCCAGACTTCCGTACGTTTGTACTCCGCATAAAGCATTTCCAGCACTATATCAAGGAATAGTCGAATCGGGGCCGTCATATACTTCACGATGACCTAAGAACCTTTTATGCATACTATTATGATAATATTAAGACAACAATCAAGCAAGAATATGCAATAAGGTGATCAAAATAGTATTTAGTTTTAGGCGGACAAAAGTATTATCTGGGTCGGGGCACTCCGCAAGTTGTCTCAAAAGTATCTCTTGTTTGAATTTAATCTTAATCTACCACTATTCCCATATTCCGTATCTCTTAGATCTTCAATCTAGAGAACACCGGCCATACCGAGCTCAATGATTCAATCTAACTTAGTATAACTAAGTGACATGTACCCTATGAGTTAGCTACGTTCATTTTTGGATAAGATTTTAGTCACAACATGAGTTGGGCAGATAAACGATAAAGATTTATCCCTACATCTATTCATAATTTAAATTATCGCAGCTATGTAACATATAGTTTATTACATGTTTGAATATTCCCTAGACGACTATCGTAGTAGGCAATTGAGTTATTTAGCTAATCATGGCAAATCTAACATGCATAATTAAATATTGAAAATAAACAACAAACATAAATTAAATGATAAAAGAAAATAGATTAAACCTAATAAAGCGTACAATAAACCAAAGCTAAAATGCATCCTGGAGCACCTCCGTACAACCATAATTACTCCTATTTAGTTAACTAATTAGCTAACCAAATTAATTAAACTAATCTAAAAAAAAAGAAAAGTTAGAAGCTGAGATTTTGAGAGTGAAACTAGTCTAGGAATATGTTTTTGAATTGTGAATCCAAAGGTATATTTATAGTTGAAATTCAGATCACGGTAGCAAAGTTAGGCTCATTTTAGCGAAAAAGCACGCACGATACGTGTACAGGACGAAAAATGTGGCGCACGGATGAAAAAGCAACCGACACCGGTCATACCCGAGCAGGAACCGGCCAAAGGACACAAAAAGGTAGCCGACACCAACCGCCGCCGCATTAGCGTCCAGCCGGCGGCAGCCCGCTGCAGCCCAAGCCGCCCGTACGGCTTTTTTCATTCGCGTTTTTGTGCGTATCACCTTTGTTATGCGTCCGATTGCGATGATTCTTTTTGCGTTGGAATCGATTTTTAAAAACGAAGACTTTGATATAAAAAAATTCCCTGAGATGATTTTCCTATCTTGAGATGTCTTGTTCCGAATGTTTTGAATCTGTCGCAGCACATGGAGCCTTAATTCTTTTTCCGTTTTTGGTGGTTCTTTTTACGTTGGATTCGATTTTTGAAAACGAACACTTTTCCATGGAGAAATCTCTAAGATGATACTTTTTACTTGAAATCTTGCCTTAGTTACCTTGAATCTTCAAACACGTGTGAAATCTTCATTTTTTCAACCCTTTTGCCTGAATTTTCTCGTGCTTCCTTATTTTAACCTACTTGACAAAATATCGTAGATTAATGTAATATTTGAGCTCATTTGCCAAGAATTGTTCTAAAATTAGAGAGATATTGTTAGTAAAAACATGACCTTTTACGCGATATCACATGGTATTAAGAACGGTCAGACTGTATACGGGTCTGCTACTCTTTTCCCTCGCCCAAAAATGACCGTGTTCAAGAATAAGGCTCACTAACTCCCTCATGGGAGAATGTGGATAGTTAAGCATTACCTTTCTGATTAGTATCACGACACCTTAGTTCCTCGTGACATATAAGTTGATAACCGACTAATAGGAAATCTAACAGTTATTCCATGAGACATCAAATTCAATGAACACATTCCTTTAAATCAAAAATCATCATCCCATATTATTAGCTAATGAAATCACAAAAAAAACTACTTTCCATTATCTGAATCGTCATTACCTTTTGTCACTTTTATTAAGTTTTTAGTGAACCAAAAAATAAAAATAAAAAAAAATCCCCAACTATTTTTATAAAACCCCTTCACTAGAAAATGGTTGATTGTTAGGAACACCTTTGTTTCAATTCAGTTAGTTTTTAAGAACGACTCTAGGTCAAACTTACTACTTGCTAACCCTTGGGTTCAGTAATCGCAAGCTCTAGGTTAGACCCTAGCTAAATAATAATTTCAAAACATCCACTAATCGACCGCATCACTATTAGAAATAACAACGGCCATGGTGTGCCATATCAGTCTAGTAACCTAAAGAGAATAATGGAGGATATTATTGGATCATTATGAATGACATTATTGTACCTTTAATTTCAATACATGCCATTATGTTTGGGTGCCTATATAATGAGCATAATTCACATGATAAAAGAGACACAACAAGAAATACTCTCTAGCTAAGGTTCTTGTTTGTTGCCTCAATAAAAAACGTCACTCTTTATCTTATCCCAATATAATATTCGTGTAACCTAAGGCATATAGGGTCGACTTGTTATTTTCGAAAAGTGATAACATGATTCAAAGGGATATCCGGTCATTTGATATCTTACCCTTTACATGTCTTTCCTCCAATAATCGAAAACAACACTTTTGTGATATCAATGTCGGCTACTTTGAAGCATATGACAGCAAATTTCAAACATACTCTTGTTGAGGTGGGCAGTCATTTGTGTATTGAGGAATCTCGCACGGTGCAAGAAATTGACAAGTCAAAAAGCAAAAATGTTGCTAAAATCTCATCGGTTAATATGGTGGGAAATCAAAAATCACCGGCAACAATGACAAAAAGGGCAAACGCAAATATCATGATAACAACAAGCCTAATCCTAATAAAAAGTCTAAATTGACTTGTTGAAAGTGTGGTAATTCTGAACACTTGAAAAGGGAATATAGGGTTGAAAATATTGGTCATAATAACACCTATGGAGCTAGCACAAGCGGTTCAGGCAATGGTTCTGAGGATCAAAACTCGAAAGGTCAGATTATGAATAATAATTTGGTTCAAAATTATTATATGTCATATATATATATATATATATATATATATATATATATGGGAAGTTTCAAATGAGAACCAATATAAAGTTGGGAACTTTGAGAACCACAAAGAATACATGTTTGTTCACATGTGATTAACTTCAATCATATGTGAACATTGATGTATGTTTAATTGAAAAAAGTTAAAAAAATCTTTAAATTATATCGAAAAACGCAAAAAAATAAATATATGTTCACATGTGAACGATAATGTGAACAAATCGGTTAAAATGTATTTTAAAACGTAAATTTATGATTTTTTATTACTTTTTTCTTTTTCAATTAAACATACATCAATATTCGCATATGATTGAAGTTAATCACATGTGAACAAATATGTATTCATTGTAGTTCTCAAAGTTCTTAACTTTATATTGGTTCTCATTTAAACCTCCCACTATATATATATATATATATATATATATATATATATATATATATATATAATATGAGGCTTATTTTATGCAGGATGATGACATTGCGTGGTGGGTTGATTCAGGTGCTACTACCCATGTATGCAAGGATAGATGTTGGTTTAAGACTTATGAGTCATTAGATAATAGATCAATTCTTCATATGGGAATTGAGTCAACAACCCCTGTTCATAGACGTGGAAGTGTGGACTTGCAATTTTAGTTCGAAAAAGGTGTTACTTTGTTTGATGTTTTACTTGTACCCCAATTTCGTAAAGGTCTAGTATCTAGTAGTGTGTTGAATAATTGTGGATACAAAAAATTCATTGAGTCTGATAAGTTTGTTTTATTAAAACATGGTGTGTTTCTTGGTTGCTGTTATCTTTGCAAGCGAATGTTCAGACTTAATATCAATCATATGGATGTTGCTTCATCTTTTACGACTTGTTATAGAACAAATATCTCAATTCTATGACATGGTAGATTAAGACTTGTGCATTTAAAAAGAATGCAAGATATGTCTAAAGATGTATTAATATCGACTTTTGTCGTGAATCGTGAAAAATGTAAAACATGTATGTTGATTAAAATCACCAATCAACCTTTTCAAAATGTAACTAGAAATTCTAAAATTTTAGAATTAGTACATAGAGATTTATGTGACTTGCATAGGACTTCATGATTGAGTAATAAAAAAAATGTAACTTCCCAAAACCTGACTCTTATTATAAATAGGATTACTTTATTAATAGATAATGAAACTAATACTATTAAGTTAATAGAAATTATACATTGTTTTAAAGTATCAAAAGATCAAAGAGAAATATATGATTTAACTATCATATCAACTGATGATCGTTTATCATTATTATCATATAAGTAAAAATATTAATAAATAGAAGTATTGAATTATGGTTAATTATTCAATATCTTGGCATGAGGTAGTCATATGTATCTTTAACACACTTCTTCTTATTTTAACTCATGCCATGCACAAGTTGACCATACTCCCTCTTATGCATTGTTAGCAAGCACCTTACATTATATTCTTGAAATTATCTCAATGAATGAGTAACCTGCTTGAATATTACTTCGATGTTAAGATTAAGGAGAATGAGATCCACCTACTTTGCAACTTATAAATACCTATAATGTATAGGCCACTTAGTCACCTACTTGGCCATATATAAATACATTGACACAATGTTTCACTTTTAATCATTCTTTTCTGATCCTCATTACGTATACACACATATGCACTTTAAATTAGATTTGCAAGCATGGAGTTGTTATAGTGTAAGCAAAAGCGAGCTCAGGATATAAAAGTGAGCACGATCCTTATCCTAAAGTTCTCATGTTATTTTATAAAACTGAGATAAGTGCTATTATGTATTTATTGCTACTTGTTTTAATACGAGCTATGTGCATTAAATTAGCATTAAATTATGAGCATTGCATATGATTTTTATACCATATACATATTATCATCTTTCGAGCCATGAATTTAGTCTGGTGGTGGTATGAGAATGAGACACACGGGGTGAATATGATTACCCGGTGTTTATGGGAATTATGAGAATGTGGATTGAAGGCTCGAAACACGTTGATACGGAGATCTCAATTATTGTTATTTTAATAGTTATCTTAAGCATTAATTTTACATCCTTGTGTGTGGTACTTTGAACGGAAAACACAGGACCCTCACTAAGCCATTAGGCTTACGCATGCTATTGTACATATCTCAGGTCACCAAGTCATGACTCTGATTGATACATCAAGTAAATTGGGACCGATAATATAATATTTGACGCTATCAAAAGGGATAGTTTGATATAGTATAGTATGTATCGAGTTGAATCTTATCTGAAAATATTATTTAATATAATTTGACTCCCGATGTATCTATGACTATATATTTTACTGAACCCGGGGCACAAGGCGTCACAAAATTCACTTTGTTACATTAATTGATGATGCTTCTAGGTTTTGTTATGTTTACTTGTAACACACTAAAGATGAAACTGTGGATATGTTTAGAACATACAAAACTGAAGTTGAATTACAACAACATTCATCAATCAAAAGGCTATGAACGGATAAGGGAGGTGAATATATTGATCCAACTTATTTCTAATCCGTGGGTATAATTCACGAGACTACTGCTCCATATACTCATTAACGAAATGGTATAACGGAGAGGAAGAATATAGTCCTTACGGAATGGTTAATTAATTCCATATTATCCTATTCGGGTCTTAGTGATGGATTTTGAGGGGAAGCTATGTTAAAAGTTTGTTATTTGTTTAATAGAGTTCTCATAACACGCAAAAGTCAAGTTTTTATGTGTCAATATCTCACCTTTTTAACCCGATTATTGAGAAAATATTTGAAATATGTAATTATATACTAAAATTCATCATGAAGGCTAAAATATAGACAATGCTTGAAGAATCAAGTAAAACGGCCTAAAAACGAGTAAAATAGAGCACAAACGATCATTGAATCTCCCGTTCATGTATTTTAATTCTTTTTGAGCTATACTTTAAATTATGACTTCTAACTTATGTCATTTTTTTCATTAGGAAATTACAAAATCGTGAGCGCAAGAATCACTTAAAATGGGTAAACAACGAAGAAGTTACGCTTAAACGAAGAAATGAAGAACCGAAATACGGCTGAACCGGACCGTATATGTTTGGCCCAAGCCGTATATGGCTGGACACAGACCCTATACGGCCTACACAAACCGTATACGGCATGTGCCAGCCGTATACGGCTGAAAACCAACCGTATACGATTGGTATTCACCCGTATTTGCTCCAGTTCAACCGTATACGGCCAAACCCAACCGTATTGAAGCGTTCAGGTAATAAAAATCACATTTTTATACGGTTGTGCAATACGGTTGAGCATTTGGTGGTTGGAATACTGTTGAAGAATATGGTTATGCATTTCCTATATATAGAGGCTTCCTCTATTTTCAACACACACATCAACATTCTGATTCACCAACAATTCATTATCTCACTACTCTCTCTCTAGATTTAGGTTTTCATTTTTAGTTTTAGTTTCTCTCTCTAGGTTCTCTCTCTAGTCTCTCTCTCTAGTTTCTCTCTCTAGAAACTAGTGGGAAGATTAAGGGGAGAATCCGTCACTTTTAGAGAGTTATGTAATTTAGTTCGTAGAAGCTAGCATTTGCATGGGATATTATTTGGTGAAATACAAGTGTTATTCTGCTCGCAATTATTTACGGGTAATATCTATCATTTCATGTATTAATTTGTCATAATGTTCTTGTTTGATGTTTGTGATTTATTAATGTTAGAAATGTTTATTGCCATGCTTTGTGAGTAGTTGCTTGTATGTTTGTCATGATTTAGATAGTTGTAATTAGGCATGATTAATGGAATTGTTAAACCTTGTATCTATCTAAACTTATCATGCATCTAGACTTAGTTTACAGATCACCCTTTTCAGTCCTTCACGTGACTATCACCTTAGCTGTAGGCCTAAGTTAAGGTAGATAGTTATATGTGTTGTCGTACGAATCAATGTTTGTTACTATAATTCAGCTAAAGTACTGGGTATAGCGGTGGAAACACCACTGGTGTAGTACAAACGTGGAAGCCTCAGAAACAGCCATTGGTACCGACATTGTGACCTACCTAGAAAAACTAGAATATGGTCTAGGAACCGTAGAGCTGTGAAAATGCTACATTACACCGTAGGTCTACCTCTGGTTACAAAGATGTGGAAATATATTAACTAAAGTACAACGTAACTGTATATAGGGTTAGAAAACATGTGAAAAAGCTATAGTACATCGTAAACCTACCTCTGGTTTTAAAGGCCGTGGAAATGCTTCTAGAACTGTACAACGCTATTGTACCTAGGGTTAGTTAGCTATGGAACAGCTGTAGTACACTGTGAACCTACCGTTAGTTACAAGATACTGTGGAAAACGGTTAGAGTATTGTACATCGCAAACATACCTAGGGTTAGCAAGTTGTGGAAGAATTAAATGCACTGTACACCGCTAGTGTACCTAGGAATGAATGACTGATCGCAAAGGAGGGTTAGATCATGACAGAAGTTTTTGTGCTATTAAAACATATTAGAATGAGTCTAAAAATGAAGGTCAAGCCCATCAGTGGTTCAGGATTCCTAAACCCCTATACTCTACAAAACTGATAGTTTAGAATACAAAGTTAATAATCAGTACACGATTAGATAATAACATTTAGACTTAGGTGTTAAGAATGGTTAGAATAACCGAGGGCAGTCTGATACCTTATTCCTGGACCCTTCATGGGTCACCAGTCCTAACCGGACCGGGGGGGGGGGGGGGGGGGTTGAGCAACCTGTTCTGCCTATTCTGATCAGAATCATGATAGCCTAGGTACTTAGTGACATACTGATTTAGAATCTATCTAAAGAAGTAGGGTCCTAGTGTTTACACCTATAGTTTACTTGTCTGTTAGCTAAATGTGTCCCATAATAAACATCATCCTAGAAATGCACTATCCCAAATCATGTTGAACCACGTCTCTGACATCCTTAAGTATTACATATATGCTAGCTTCCCTTTTATTTTATGCTTTAGTAGTTTAATAAATTATAAAACCAAACACAAAACCTATCCAACTATCCAAACCCCAACTTAATTACTAAGTTACCCGAATGAGCTCTGTTTCAATTCTACCATCGTGAGGAACGATCCTGGATCATCCTTGCCACTTACTAGTATCAGGTACTCATACCTAGTATCAGTACGTTGTTCGGAAGGTTTAGATCCTGACAATTATAAATTTGAAACTACCACCGGTACGTCGCAAGCGTAAGGTCCGCAACGACAGGAAGCGATTCCTTTTGGGGCGCATTAAGTTCCTAATAAAATGAACAAGATTACTCCTTATGAACTTGGTATAAAAGGAAACCAAACTTGAACTATTTTCGATATGGGGTTGTAGGGCTGTTGTAAGACTCCCTGATCCCAAGAAGAAAAGTTTGGTTGAAAGAGGTATAGATTGAATATTTGTTGGATATGTTGAGCATTGCAAGGCTTATAGGTTCTATGTTATTGAACCTAATGATTCTGTTTCGGTTGACACCGTGGTTGAATCAAGGGATGCAATCTTTAATGAGAAACGCTTCTCATCTATATCTCGACCAAAGGATATGGTCTCTAGCTCTAGTGGAACCAATAAGGAGGTAAGTTCAGATGTGGCTCAAGATAAGTCATTTAAACTTAGAAAATGCAAAAAAGAAAGGAAACTAAAATTCATTTGGGTCTGATTTTCAATTATACTTAATTAAAGGTTCAAGGGCTGATGTTATCCTTGGTACTAGGATTAAACTTGAAAATAATAGAATATCAATTTCTTAAGCTCATTACATTGAGCTTGGTACTTAAGAAATTCAATTGTCTCACGTGAGTACTCCTATGGATCCAAGCATGAAGCTTTTACCTAACAAAGATGATGTTGTATCACAACTTGAGTATTCAAATGTGATTGGTTGCTTAATGTATGCCATGACAAGTACAACATCAGACATTGCATTTGATGTGGGAAAAATAAGTAGGTTTGCTAGTAATCCTAGTGCTCATCATTGGCAAGCAATTATGCGGGTACTAATTATTTGAAGAGAACTATGGATTATAGTTTATCTTACGTTTGATATCTTTCAGTTTTAGAAGGTTATACTGATGCGAGTTGGATAACCAATGTTGAATATCATTCTTCAACAAGTGGTTGGGTGTTCTTTTTTGGGGGAGGTGCCATTTCATGGGCTTTTAAAACGCAAACTTGTATTATCAGCTCAACAATGGAATCTGAGTTTATTGTCGCTGTTGGTAAAAAGGCTGATTAGCTAAGAAACTTGATATATGAGATTCCATTGTGGCCTAAACCTATAACACCCATTTCTATTCATTGTGATAGTGCTTCTACATTGGCAAATGCTAATAGCCAAATGTACAAGGGGAAGTCCAGACACTTAGGGCGCGTTTAGTTACCAAAAAAATTCTCATTTTTCCTTTTCAGTTTTTCTAGGAAATGGAGAGTGTTTCATTTTTTTAAAAAAATGCATTGAAAACTTTGAAAAATGCATTCAAATGTGAGGGATGGAGTTTTTCTTTTCCAAGAGAGAGTAGAAATGGAAATTCAGAAAACCATCATAAATAGTTTTCAAATTTTTAGTTATAAAATGTAAAATAGGGATTTTCCTTTTCTTAGAAAAGGTTTTTGAAAAACTCATATTTGAACACGGTTTCTATTTTTCTAGTTTTCTTAGAAAATAATCTAGAAAAGTGAGGGAGTTTTCCGTAACTTAACGCACCCCATGTTAGACATAGCATGATTCGTGAACTTATCATGAATGGGGTGATTTATGTGGAGTTTGTGAGGTTACAACATAACTCAGCTGATTGGGGATGTGCATAAAGTCCACATAAATTTCTAATGGTAAGACACCCAATTCCCTCCTGATATGAATTGGGAGCTGAATTCAATGTGGAAAGCCTACACTTAGAAATTGAAGCAAATGGTCACATATTTCATCCCAAGGTTATATGTTCGGACTTGTTGAGGTTAGGTTGAATTCAACTTCTTGATAGATCCTTTGAAAAACTGAAAGTGCACCTGCATGAAGGAAAGTAACAATCTATATGAATGTGAAATTTTACCGCTTCAAAAAGCTTTGAACTTTTTTCATTGAAACATTCATGAATAGATATGGACACATGACTTATATAGTGTCAATTTGTCAAGATCGCTCTAGAGTATGTGAAAACTTATGTGTATATTATCTTCATGTATTCAAATGGGTTGAATGGTTTAATTCTTAGAACATCCCGATTCTCGAATATCTGAAATATGTAATGTACTAAGATGAAAATTCAATCTTCAAGACAGTTTCTTGTATGCATATATTGTTTGTTTATTTATCTCATGTAAATGAATTACACTAAATTGAGGAGGATTGTTAGTAATTTAGTGTACTTGAGGGATATGGTTAATTGACTTAAAAATGGATTATGAGATACTCCGAGCAGTCGTGCCGACATCATAACAATGAATGACATCACAACATTGCTTGACTTGCTAAATAGAAAAGATCACCTTAGTTTCAAAGAAAGCGGATATATGGTTATCAACTCCACTATTGAAAAACAAGTTGAGTTATGGATTGAAGAACTTGGTGATCTTGTTTGGGAGGAATCAAGGAGCGAACGACCTTTTAGGGCCACACATGAATCACCACTTGACATCGCTACTTTTGTTACGATCCATCTACGTGAGATTCAACAACGGAAAAGTAACTCCAGAACGAAGTTCATATTCCACTCAGGATGCAAGGAGATACTTCGTCAGCTTACTCTAGTTTTCTCATAATCCAACTTTCCATTCAACAACCATCAGCACCGGCAAATAGAGGACCTGTGCACATCCATTAGAAGATTCAACGGAGACCTCAAGATCGAGAATTATGAAGACATAAAACTGCAATTCTTGGCGTTTGTATGCTCTCTCTGGCAAAACCCACCGCCAAGAGAGGTTGATAAGACAGACACAACCACCATGACCGACCCTAGTGGGACTGTCACTAAAGCAGTCGATTACATTGACTTCGGACTTCACAGACTTGCAAGGACAACTTCAGAGCATCTTCTGAACTACAAGGCAAAATCGAGAGATAGTCCATTTGAATTGATTATGACAATAGTCAATCATTTCATGAGAATCTATCCACCTCGATATACTTTCCCGTAACCTAGGGCCCACAACATCAGCACAGTGGATCCCATGGATGCATCCATCTCCATCTAGCTAGAAGAAAAGAAGTCGAGCTCTCGAATTTAAAAGAGCGCTTCTCGGGAGGCAACCTGTGTTTTACATTTCCGCAATTTTACATTCCAAGAAGTGATGAAGTCTCTGACTATCTTTCACACTTGGATATACGAACAAGTTTCTGCCCGACGCATCAAGTTTTCGACATCGGAAATAAAGAAAGTATACCCAAAGTGTTCACACCTACGAGACCAATCACAAGAAGACTTGATCAAGAGTGAACCCAGCAAAATGAAGTTCGGCAAACACATACCAAGCAGCTACTGGGGAGTACTTCTATACCAATATCTTTCCTTCGTTATAAATATACCATATCCACTATGCATATCACTAAGTGTGGGATTCAAACCCAACACACACTGCTAAAAGAATACGTCTTAGATGTTTCGAATCCTAAGTGTGGGATCTTCACCCCAATCAGAACTTAAAATAACATCGAGGACGATGTTCCTTTAGTTGTGGGATAGCAGTAGTTACACTACTGTAAAAAGGATAATGGTATCTACTTGATTCTAAACTCGCTGCTCTTTATACCATCCTTCTCCAAAAAGTAACTCAAAAATTTAAACAAAATCTTTCAAAATTAAGTTAAAAATATGTTGAAAATGAAAATTTTAGACAAAGAATGATTTACTTTGGGGAAGAAGGATAAATAAAATATGAATTCCTTTGGAAAACTAGATTAATAATCCTATAAAGAGCATCACATGACTAGGCACACAACAACCCAATTTTCGATTCGTGAGGTATCTTGAGCCATAATAAGCATTCTTTTTTAATGCTTCACTTCTTCAATTCTTGAGTGTGCTGATGTATGCGTTTAGAATCAGAACTTGCTCCTGTTATGCATTTCAAATCCGAACAGGTGAGTAAAAAGGAGATCGAATCACATCAATCTTAAACCCATCCATATACCTAAAAAGAAATACGTTATCCCTACCCTCTCAAAAGCATCCCTCAAACTTCATAGTAAGTTCCAAAGATGAAAGAAAAGAAGCTACAAGGATATGACGTCAAAAAAAATCAGAAGAAAAGAAAGTCAAATGGAGAAAAAGACTCCTTCCAAAAATCATAAGAAAAAGGCGTCAGTCTTCCCAAAAATTCCAGTTTTCCTCTTCACCAAAAAGAATGTGACACCCGGCATTTTAGGCCATCATTATTATGCCTAATCATATCATTCATATACGTATTAGTCAGAAATAGGACTAAGTACATATACCCATTTTGTATATTTATATATACACACGAACATGATTTATTTAAAATCACGCGACAACAACTCAGATGGAATCCGAGTTCTACAATACGTACATTGGTGATAAAACTTTTCTAAATAACGTGTTATTATTAAGAATAGATATTATTTACTTGGAATATATTAAATCATTTCAAATACCCGTCAACAAATTTTAAACTTTAAAAATATTACTCAATTATACGATCGGGTAAACGAACACGGGGTTTAACACCACTATTTGGGGAGACAATAAAACCCCAACCCATACCCTTTACCCCTCATTCTTGTATCCATTTCATACCAAACACACCCTCCCTCTCTCTCGGCTCGCAACCACAAACACCACCATCATCATCAAAATTGGGAATCATCATCATAATCAGAGAAAGGGAAGCAAGAAGAAGAAACACATCATCTTTATTTCATCATCGCCATCTCCATCATCTCGATCCATCATTTTTGAGCTCGAAATTGACATTTGGTAAGAACACCTGATTTCACACCTTCAAAACACTTAATTTTATGTTTATTAACATGTTATTGAGTCCACACAACAAGAATATATCCAAGAAATCGGTTAAAAACGTTTTAAAAATTGAAACCCACTTCAAAGCTCCCATCAGTTCGTCCTGCGAACTGAGATCCCAGATCCCAGTTCATCTTGCGAAGCGAACCGAAACCTGCGAGCCGAACTGACATGCGAACCGACTCGAATTGCGAGTCAACTTTGACTTGCGATTCGAGATTCTAGCGAGTTGACTCTTGACTTGCGAACTGATAAAACGCCAAAATGTACTATATTTTAGTACTGATTTACCCCGTGTTTGATAGATTTCTAATGCATTTTATGTGAATAAGATACTCATTTCGTTCATATTTGCATTTAGGAGTTTAAATGGAGCTTGGATCGAAAAGGAACAGAAAACGAGCTTATTGCGAAGAAAAGTTGCTAAAAGAATAAAGCATTGGATAAAAGATGATTAATTTGCCGAAGTCGGTAGATTAAATGAAGAAAAGTTGGGAAAAAGTCCTGAAATTCAATCCATACGCTGTATGGAAATCCATACGCCGTATGGATTAAAGCGGTGGAGGCCCAATATAATGCGAAGCTGGGCCGGGCTTCTTTGCAATCCATACGCCGTATGGATCAATTCGGCAGAAAACCCATAAAACCCTATTTTGCCTCATTTTAACCAGAACTTTCACAAACCCTAAACCATACGACCAGAGACGACCAGAGGGGGTTTTTCCCCATTTTGGGAGCGAAATGATGGCGATTCGATGGAGAAAAAAGCTAGGATCGATTCCTATCGATTCTACGTCATTCGGTTCACGATTCGGCTTGCATATTATCTTCCGATTTCAATTCTAAACATGTCTATGTGTTTTGTTTTGGGATATGAATCTGATTTTGTATAATTGAATCATGGATTAGACTTATTGTTAATTATTTATTTTAATAACCTTTGATTATGAATGCTTGAAGTTATAATTGTGTTTTGAATGAATTGTTTGATTGAAGATTGTTACGATATTTGTGAATCCTTGTTTATTGGTGATTATTAGTTGCTATTACTTAACGTGGTTAATAGTGTCATTGAGATTGAGTTCCTTTGATGTTATTGATTATTGATGATTATGAATCTAGGTTTATGATCATTGCTAAATAGATTGAGTTTGATAGGTTAAGATAATAGTAACTAATCAATCTAAAATGAATGAGCTAATAAGTAATTATTAGAAGGTATTGTTGAGTCATACCACGAGAATTAATCGTAACAAGTCGTGAATACTTAATGCACAATCCAGGGAAAAGCACACAGTAGAGCACTATCCTTGTGACATTGGATCGATGTTTAATGTGGAACCCTAGATTGTAGATATTAGTTAGACCCGGAACGTTGGCTAATATATATTTAACTTGGATTCTTTGATTAGTATTTAAGTTAATATGAAAGAAATCACAATCAGATAATCAAAACACATGAACCGGATAATATGAATCTAAGTGTGAAGACTCTAATCAATTACATGTCTATCTTCGATTGTTTATCTGTTTCTCTTATCTTGTTTTATGTTGTTTGGTTTAGTTATTTAGTTCATATTGAACGTTCGTACGGAACTAAAATGTAACCCATATTTTACCGCTTTATTAATAATTCCAATTTAACTGAATAACATCGTTCATGTGTTCCTGTGTTCGACCTGGACTTACCATAGCTATACTATTCCGATCGGGTATTCTTGCCTGGTTGTGTGATAGTAGTGATTGGCATATCCTGTACTTTATAAATAATAAAACTAGACGCTTTCACATGCATCACGAACCGAACCTTATGCCGCCAATTGAACTCGGTTCGCAGCCTACCTTGCCTTGTGAGCCCAATCTCAACTTGCACCGCGAACTCAGTTCGCACCGCAGTTTCAGCTCGCGGCCAGACTTGGTTAGTTTTTCCGAATTTAAATATTCAGATGCGTTTTTCACCAAAGCTCGACCCCAGCCAGGGGCTCTGCCCCTTGGACCCTGCCAGGGGTTGCCACCCCTTGGACCCCGCTACCAGGGGCGCTACCCCCGGACCCCCGTACACGGTTTTCAAACCTGAACAACAAATGAATATTAATACAACTCGCTTAGAAAAACTGATTTGTCTCTTACTTATATAATCTCACGTGTTTAGGACACTAGGAGGTTACCATTCGGACAACACACGTATCGTAGGATCGCTGACAACTCACAGGTGAGTTCATAGCCCCACTCTTTCAACAGTTTTACTATTTTCAGGGTGAGACACATGCACAACTACTATTTTTAATTATAATGATAAACTTTTATAATTCACACTTATCTACTTTACTGTATGTAATATGAAATGTGTAATGCTTAGCATTACACCTTTCATATTGTCATAGAACAATATCAATACTTAACCTAGGTAGGTTACAATAGCACTTCACTAGATCTTAAACAATGACTACTATTTTATAACCTGATTAGGTTATCACTACACTTTGACCGTATTGTTGCAGGAAAACCTTATCGAATGAACTAGAACTTATTAGTTCTACCTACACTGGATGACAGTGAGACTTTTACAGGATTAGTCTTCCTTTTAGGAACTAAGACTGCCAATACACTCTATGAGTATTAGAATGGAAATTGTACTTAAGTGAACATTTCCCCGAGACCTCAATATACTTGCTAAGCTAAGGCTAGAAGTATACGTTAGTAACGTAGGAAAGTATAACCCTTTATACTAGTACAAAATAGCTAGGTGATGGTTATACATACCTAGGTTCCTTGTGCTACACTTAATATCTAAGTATTGAACATAAATACCTAGATACACTAAACCACTTTCGTGTGTTACATGATACCCCGTTAGATGTGTTGTTGACTAAGACTAAGACTAATATATATATATACATACATATATATATATATATATATATACACACATATACTTGTACACAATCTCAAGCACGTGGTGTTATCTACTATTTACTTATGTATATTGATATACATACACTCATACAAATGCAAATACTTATTCGAGCATGTCGTAGTATTGTTGGCTTTCAATTACTTATTCAGGCATGTCGTAGTACTGTCGGCTCTCAATTACATGCATTGCTTGTGAGCAACACAGTTCGATGCCACGGTAAAGTGGGCACAAAATGATATCACGGTTAGAGTGATACAAAACGATATCGCGGTAAAGCGGTACAAAACACGGAATCGGCGAGCTTACACTCGAGATTCGCACTCAGTGACGGAATCGGCGAGCTTACACTCGAGATTCGCACTCATCAACGGATCGGCGAGCTTACACTCGAGATCGTTTACTCAGTACTTGGATAAATACTTACTTATAGTTCTCCGGGACTACACTTACATGTTGCTGGAGGCAACACACTATGCCAGGTGGCATACTAGTCTATTACTTGTTATCATATGACGTGGTCATACATTTACTCAATTCGTACTTAGGCATGTATTGCCTCACATTGGTAGATTTACTCATACCGGATAGGTATTCTAGGCATGGATTGCCACACCCCCAATATGACACGGTCATACACTTACTCGATTGTACTTAGGCATGTTGTGCCTCATGGTTATAGACATACTCATACCTAATAGGTATCTAGGCATGGAATGCCATATTCTCGATGTACTTAGGTACACCCCCCAAATAATGAGGTATGAGATACTTCGTTAGATGTATACACATTGGTGTTACAACACTATAACAATACAAATCAAAATCGTGGATTTTGAATTACTTTTCAAAACATACAAGGTTTATACTTTATGTTTTCAACTAACAATCCTATGAACTCACCAGCTTTATAGCTGACTCGTTTTAGCATGTGTTCTCAGGTGCCCAGAAGGACTAGGATTGCTACAAGATATGCTAGCTCGAGTCGCATGATTTCAAACACTTGGATTTTCCTTGCATAACTTTTGTACTACAACTTATATATTTGGAATTATTTTGCGAACTCGCAACTTATATATACTTTTATTTTGGAAATGTAACAACTATTTTTCAGACGTCTCATTTAGAGTCGTTCATTATGTACCCTTGTACTTGTGATATTTGATTTGGTAACACCCGACCCAACCGCTTCCGCAACCCGAGATATGAGGGTGTTACAAAGAAACCAGTGAAAAACCAACAAAACCCTTCTCATATCACCAACACTCCACTTCAAAAACCTTACATCACTCCTCCTAGAATGATTATGGCTAGATTGACTTCGCTCTCACCTAAAAGGTAACAATTTGATTCTCGATCAAGCCTATGATGATAAGCGATACATGACTGGCGTTCTGAATGATTGATAATATTAGAATAGGAAACCCTAAACACTTTGAGTGATTGGAGTGACCACCTTGAGAGGATCGCCTAGCCATGTATCCAAGATCAAAGATCAAAAGCATGCTCCCAAAGATTACAAACCTACCTTTTCAAAAGCATGAATATTTTATTTTTTGAAAACCCCCACAGTAAAAAGTTCCGCCTTAAAATATTTCATTATCCACTTATCTTTAACCATGCTTGAAATTCGAGTTTGCTTGAGGACAAGCAAAGTTCTAAGTGTGGGATACTTGATTTCGCGTAAAAAGTCACGTTTTTACCACCGGTATCTCTCTCGCTCTGAAACAATACTTGGCATTTAGACTAAAATAATACACAAATCAATGAAAATCCGCCAAGAAGTTCAAAATGAAGTTGCACGAGAAAAATCAAGCAAAACGAACGAAAGACGAAGATTCAACACACGTTTGAAGATTCAAGACATCAAAACAAGATTTAGAGACAAAATACCCATCACCAAGATCCATCTTATCAAAGATGTTCGTTGTCAAAATACGAATCCAACAGAAGAAGAATCAACAAAAACGGATGAAGAATGAAGATTCTACGTACACAGGAAGATTCAAATGATTCGTACGAGACATCTAAAGATCAGAGATACATTTTAGGGATTTATTTTCATTAAAGTCTTCATTTTTGAAAAATGAATCCAACGCAAAAAGAATTGACGAAAACGGACGCATAACGAAAAAGATACGCGCTAATCAAGAAACGAGCAAAAGACGGCGAACCGGGACGGTAGCATGGCAACCGCCGCCGGCCACCATGCAGCCGCCGCCAGCCACCATGGTGGCGGCACCGGCCACCATGCCCCCATCCCCCGGCCGCTTTTTTGTCCTTGCTCGTACTCGCCTGCTACACGTGCTAGACATTTCCGCAACTTTAGGGTACATGTGCTAGTTCTTTACGCGCTTTAGGGTACATGTGCTAGACCTTTATCCACCTTTTGCTAACATGTACCCCAAGTTGCTAAAGTGAGCCCCTCTTCAAGTATAAATAGGCAATCAAAGCCTCATTTTCAATACACACCATTCTTAGAACAATACTTCTACTTAGTTATTAGTTCTACTTTCTCTCTATATTTTTGAACTCTAAATTAGTTTTAGGCTAGTATAGGAGCTTGTTTAGAATAGAAGGAAAGTGCAGAACGCATTTTAATCTTCGGAGTACGCTCGGAATTATGTCAATTAATTCAAGTCTATTCTCTCTCGCATTTAATCCTGGTTCTTTCTATCCTTATCTATCTTAATTAATTACGTTTATATTGATTATGCTAGATTTTGTTATTGCCATGATTAGAGATTAGTATACTTGTTGTGTTTGCTTGCGATGTAGTTAGTTAATTATGGGATGATTTATAATTAAAAAACAAAAGTTCGGTAGTATTGCTTTGATCGTCTTATTGCATGTTCTTGTTTGATTGTTGCCTTAGGATCATCATACTAGTAAAATATAAACGGTCTTAATTATCGTAAAGTAATATGACAGCCCCTATTCAACTGTTACTCGATATAGTACTGGAAACACTTCAAGCTGGAGTACAAATGTATGGAAGTTGAGGAACGACCGAAGGTAGTCATATTACGATACGGTACAATATTAAGAAGTAATATGATGGCCCCTATTCGACTGTAATTCGATATAGTACTGGAAACACTTCAAGGTGGAGTACAAATGTATGGAAGTTGAGTAACGACCGAAGGTAGTTATATTACGGTCTAATATATAAAATGAGAAACCTAGTTTAATTAACCTTTCTAAATAGACTTTTAAACTTCAAATTAATCTAACCGTCTTTCCACCAATAAACGTGATTACAACACCTTTTTAACGACGTCCAATTAAAAGGTAGTCAATCATCTGTGTCAATATAATTTGTCAAAGGTATGAAACTATGGAACCGCAAGGCTACATGGGGGATTATCGTAGGACAAGACATGGTCAAGGTTTGAAGCAGCGGAACCACTTTAAGTGATGAACACTGTGAATAATTAGGGGATTTATTGGGTTGTCTTAAGCAATGGCTGGTTTAAAGTCATAAATGAACTTTTTAAATATACGAATCTGTTAGGATGATGAGGAATCGTTATATGATTTAGTTTTGTCTAGTACCTTTAGATTTTGTTCCCGTTCATATGAAAGTATTATTAAACCATAATTAAGATTTTGATTATTATTCTAAATACTTTGTAATGTTACCATAACCTAGCTCCCGGTGTGACAAGCTAATGGAATTTTAATTTGTAGGGAATCTAGTGTTTACATCACAAGTATCCAAGAAAAATAATTAACAAATGTCTTTTAAAACAGTTTCTCCAAACATCATCCCATAACTTAATTAACGAAGTCTCAGCAAACACTATCTTTATCTTATATGCTTTATCATTTATTTTAATTTTGCTTTTATTTATTTACTTGCCTAAGTTAGTTAATAGAAAAACCAAAACTCCCCCACTATTTTATAAACCCTTCACTAGTTTGAAAGCCCTCATCTGCCACACCTTAGTTTCAATTCAGTCGGTTCAAAGAACGACTCTAGGTCATACCTACCACTTGCTCACCCTTAGGATTAGCATTGTTAGGGAAAACTTAGGCCCCGCAATTACAAATTTAAAATACCCACTGATCACTGTCGCTAGTAGCCGATGCAACGACAAGGGTAAATTCCTTCCCGACCGCTGGTGACGCATCAGGCAACATAGGCTGCGAACCGAGTCAGTTCGCAGAAGCCCAGACCTGCGAAGTTAGGTTTAGGATTTTAGTATAAATAGAGGTCTTAGGTTTAAAGTTTCAATTGATGATTTAGTTGTAACCGTTTTCATCCTTAGCCGGAGTCATGTAAGTGTCTAGGCTAGTCTAGTTGATTCAATCCTATGAATCATAAGAAGTATACTCTTTTGGTATTTGTAATCATTAGGTTATTGTAATCGATTGATTTATCAATAAATGATTTATCTTTATCAAAGTATTTATCTCCTATTCTGTTCGTGATTCAGTTTGTATTCATTTGCATGTTATTTATAATCTCAATGATTAGTTTAGGTATGGAAAACCTAACACTTTTGATATTCATCACCTACGAAACCCTTAATCGTTCCAGAAAGTTTAAAGCATTCTAAAGGCTCGGTTTTGATGGTTTTACATTTGTAATAATCAAAACAAATCATATTAGTTAACCGATTAGCTATATAACCGTGAAACAATCCGTTATATATCATATAACATGTTGAGTCACTGGTCGTTGATCTCAACTCATTAGTCACTGATATAAAGTCACTGATCCTCTCCTTGAAAGACTTCATGGAAATGATCTTAGTTGAAGCTGCTGTTACAAAAGTTTTAGTCTCTGATCCTATCTCTCCAGCTAGAAGATGAAGAACCTATTAAGATAAAAGACTCAACTTTGTGTATCGCTGATACTCATCTACCAGCAAGAGTCTCCAAGTCTTCTTAAGTTATTCCTTCTGTTGAATAAAAGAAGTCACTCAAGTACTGTAGCTCAAGTTACTCTTCAAGAGCACGTTAGTTCGCAGTGAGTAAGGAGAACCTCTATTACTTCAGTGACTGCAGCATTAAATGTTGCATTAATAAGGAGTTCACATATTCGACGTTATTACAGCGCCACGCGTGCTCCTCGTAACTTGGTCTACCATAGAAACTAACGTGGCAACAAGTGATTGGCTTCAAGGTAAAAGGTGATCTTTCCCATATCAGAATGTTGGAACTATGATATGTCACATCAATTGTTCATGACCAATCAAGCAGCAACACGTGTTTATATCAGAATGTTGGAACTATGATATGTCACATTAATTGTTCCTGACCAATCAAGCAGCAACACGTGTTTTTCTAGATCCGGATTTCAAGGGACTCGATGTCTATAAATAGCGTAATATGTTGTACTTCATTTGTGTCGATTGTTCGTATTGTCGCTTGTTTGTCAGTGACTAGTTTGTCTAAAATACGATCATCACCAGCGAGTGAACAGTAGCGTTTTTGTCCACTACTTGTTCATCACAGTCTGTAATAGCTGTATTGTTTGATTTAGATTAGCCTTGGCTAATCTATTCCGCAATCAACAATTGATAGATTTTATGAATAATAGAATTTATCTTTCAGCCAGATTTGCCTCAGTGATTGATCTGCTTGTTATGTTTTATGCACTTGTTCAATTGTTTATTATCTTAACACAATTAAAACTTGTCTAATCAGTTAACACATTTAAAAAGGAAAAAGTTTTAATGGTATTCAACCCCCCCTTCTACAATTAAACAACTGTTAGCGATTCATAATCACTAACTAAATAGTGATTAGGGACTCACATAACATGTATTGAGAAATTCTGTACCTTAATACTATTGATAACTTCGTTATCGATCCAGACCTAGGGACCTTACAATTACTTTAATAAACCATGAATACTAAATGTCTAGTAACTTCAAGAAAATAATGGATGACATTATTGGATCATTATGGAAGACATTATTATACCAATATTAATTCCAATCAATGTCATTATGTTTGGGTGCTTATATAATCAGCATAATTCACATGAGAAGACGCAACAAGAAATACCCTCTAGCTACCATGTTCTTATTTGTTGCCTCAATCAAGAACATCACATTTTGTCTTATCTCAAAACAAAATTCGTGTAACCCAAGACATATAGGGTCGATTGGTATATTTTCAAAAAGTGATAACATGATTCCAAAGTATATCCGATAAGTAAAATCTTTACCCGTTACACGGCTGTTTTCTTGCAACATCCCTCCATGCACATCCAAGTTGAAATATGCTTGATGAAGACTATTGATGAACAATGTTTGCGAAAATCTAATATTTTTTAGAAGATAGATGACCGATATGATGGACAAAAAATATGAAACCATGTGGACGATTCAAGTAAATTACTCTTGAATTAACTTAGTCGTTGTTAACGTCTAAAGAATAAAAGAATATTTTGGATCGGATTGGAGAATTTTCAAACATTGGATTTATCAAAAAAATTGTCCGGAAGCACCCCTTCAACTCCTTGGAATTTTTCCTGCAGGCCAGAATATATAATCAAATTTTCAAAATGGTCCCACATCCAAAAACAAAAAGACTTCTTCACACTTTCATCATCCTCTCTTCATTTTTCTTTCAAATTTAAGCATTATTCATCTTTCGAATTCAATCACAAACTCACCATGTCTGTAAGTTATATTTCTTCTGAGGTTAACGGCCTTTATTCAAAGCGCGCGTAATCTTGATTTCATACATTTAAATGCTTACACTTGATTCAGTCGATTGGCACAATAGCGCTATAACTAACTGTTAAATACTTTATTATAAATGCGTTTAAGAGTTGAATCAAAATATATTGTTGATCTGTAATTGTTATTTATTTAATGCAGCAACAACAACGATCACATATTCCGAAGTTTGGGAGTTGGGATGCTGATAATGTTCCTTACACTGCCTACTTTGAAAACGCACGGAAAGATAAAGGCACCGGTGTCATGATAAACCCAAACGACCCTGAGCAAAATCCCGAAGCTTTTAAGCCATATGGAGGAGATGATGATATTAGCAATGATAATATGGTATTCACAGAAAAAAATGTGAAGTCTGCAACTAGAAAAAGTGTAGAAGCAAGGAGCAATAACAAGCAACATATTTACGAGTCTAATAGGATAAAAAGCTCCAACTCAAGAGAAAGGATAAGCACTTTTTCTCCGCCTTCACCTTCACCTTCATCCGGACCCAATAGACCAAGACATGGATATAATCCAGCCGATGATATAGCCGTAAGTTAGTTTATCCTATAATACAGTACGAGTATTTCTTAAGAAAATAAATTTACAGGTGTCAATTTTGACTCATTTACCTATAACTGCCAAATGTGTAAACTCAAAAGTTTATGGTGTGTTTTGTATGAAACTATTATAACTGTGGGTTAAATTTGTTTCATTTATATATCTGGACAGTCACATAGATCAGCATCAGTTCCAATGTTTGGAGCATGGGATGAAAAGGACCCAAAATCTGCAGAAGGTTTTACAGTCATCTTTCAGAAAGTCAAAGAGGAAAAACACATTGCAGCCACCAAGTTCCCACCAATCCCTCAACAGGCTTCATATAATCCTAACACTACCAAAAATGATTGCAGAAGAGTCAAGGTATATGCTTATATCCTTCTTTCACATAAAATATTACGTCCTAATTATGGTTAGGTGGTAATTTAAACTTGTTTATAGCAAAAAATTATAAAGGGATAGATTGGTAATGTAGAAAAATTAGTTAACAAAGAAACAAGTCAATTGGTCAACATTGTATTGTTATCATATGATATACAAGATTATTCATATAACCGAAATAGAAATGGACTAGAAGTATTAAGAGGTTACGATTTACTATACCTACCCACTTGAACCACCCTAAAAAGGTATGACATGTTTTGACAGTTGACTAGCTAGAGTAGTTATGTCATCTCTATTCTCTAGTAATTGGTTATGGTAAGCTTAATTAATGAACGAATTAAGTGAACAATATAACGAATATATGGGTAAAAAATGTCTAATGAGAGAGCCATTTTGGGGTTTTTAATATTGAAAGTTAATATTACTATCAGTTTTTAATGGTGATATCTATCCATATCATTTCTTAATTCTCACCATACCATTTTTGAATAAGAAAAAGGGAAAAAGTGCAGAAAATATACAGAATGATAAAAAAGAGTAGTGGAAAAAGTATAGTAATAATTATGTTTAGAATAAAAATTTGAAAAAAAAATGGTATGAAGAGCATGAACCTTTTTAAATTATGATAGTAATAGTCCTTAAAAGAGTACTTGATTTCAAATGTAAGTTGAAGCCTTCTCTTTGTTTAACCCATAAACGGAGTGAATGAAGGATTCAAACTAAAATATGTATATTACTCTGAAGATGTACTTGATGCTTATATGTGATGTTATATTTATGCAGAAATGCTGCTGCTTGTTTTAAGAGTTTATTCCGAGTTAAGGGAATGAAGTTGAGCATCAGTTTTTGGAGAGTTGTATGCCTAAACTTAGTATATGTTGATCTAGTTATATTGTTGCTCTTATTGTTAACTCTATCATATTCTAAAATTTCAAAATACTTTCAAGTTACTTTTTAAGTTTTCATTCTAGCATATTTTCAATATGCTCAATAAAAGATTACATAATTACTAGTTTTAAATATAGAGAATATTTTATAACTTCAAATAATCTATTACAACAAAACTAACTTTTGAGGGATAAACTCATAATCACTTGATCATTAACTTTAGGGGATAGATATAATCAAATGATTGATACACGGCATCTACATCTAAAACTCAACTCAAGCCTTTAGGCAACATTTACAGATAACGTTGTCATTTGAGTTCTTAAAAAGCACTGCTACATGGAAATATCCAAAAAACCTTGCACCCATAATTTAGCTGCATGACTAAACAAACGAACATATAATCACCACGGCTAGATCTGCAAATTTTTATACACAAATAATCAGAAAAAGCTATGGACTTTTGATGTAAGGGCGCTGCAGTACTTTTGATGATCAACAAATAATCTATACGGGTATAACGTCAGCATTTGGACTTTCATCACAAGTCAAAACAAGGCCTTCAACATAGGTTGGAAGAAGACCGCAAGACCACCTACAGCCAGTGGACATGGGCTCGGTTGGTGGAACGATCATGAGAAGGTTATCGTGTCGCCTTACAACACCCATCACACTAACAGTACTTCCTTCTTTTATGTACCTGTGTCATGCCCAAACATGTCTCATTTAGAACACTGTATAAGGGATATATCAATGTGCAATATTTAAGTTAAGTCAAAACACCATAAAGATTTTTCACTATACCAGATTTTTATTTATTTATATTCATCTTTTTTATTTTTTTGGACACCACCTTTTGGTGGGCCACTATTCCACGGGACCACACCCACCGGCGCTAGGGGTGTCAAAATACCCGACCTGACCCTCACACGACCCAAATCCTATTAAGACTATTAGGGTCAAGTTTAATAGGGTTAAAAATTTTGATCGGGTTATGCGGGTTAACCCGAATGCTTGTTAGGGTCGGGTTACGGGTTGAAATAGAGAAACTTAATCGGGTGAGGGTTGACCTGAGTAACCCGATTTAGCCAATGAATATTTTTTATCAATTTTTATTAGGGGTAAGGACATAAAAATGCAATTAACTATCACCTGACATTCATAGTATGTATTCAACTATTCGGGTTCCCATTGTATACAACAAACTATTTATTTCTTTCCATTGTATGTAATTTCCGGGATTTTTTCCACATGTCATCTATATAAGGTGCCACGTGTCATCCTTACACGTTAACATGTCACCAAATTGCATACAATGGAAAGAAATAAATAATTTGTTACACACAATGGAAGCCCGAATAGTTGAGTACACACTATGAATGTCAGGTCATAGTTAATTACATTTTTATGTACTTACCCCTTTTTATTATTGTTTTGATACAAAGTATGTTGGTATTTGTTTTGGGATTAATTAGTTTGATATAAAAGTGTTGACTGATATACAACTTATTGTTGCTGTATCATGTCAAAGCAATCTCATCTTGATCCCACATAGAATCGTTTAGACATCCAAGAGCTGCACCATATCCATCACCTCAAGTAATATAGAATTGAATATTCTTTCTTTTCTTGTTTCCAACCATAATGTTATTTAAGCGATTAATAATGGACCAATGTGATCATTTCCTTAATTCTTCAAATTATGATGTATTTTAATCATTTATTGATGTGTTTCCACATAATTTGTATACTATGACGGCAAAGTTCATTACTAAATGGAAAAAAAAAGTCAAAAAATTTGGAAAATTTCGGATATCCGATATCTGAAAATTACTATCCGAATCCGAAATTTTGGATATTTTCGGATCGGATTTTCGGGTTTTCGAATTACGGATTCGGATAATTATGAACACCCCTAATTTAAAGTACCCTAAAAATTCTTTAATTCCACACCTACCAAAAGAAGGTCGAATCCAAAAGGATCATGTACCGGTAAAGCTATACGGGTTAACCGGTACCCGATTAAACCCAACCCGAAAAACCCGTAACCCGTTAAACTCGGATCCAAAATCCCTATTGCTTGATAGGGTCGGGTTGCGGGTACATTTGTTATTTAAAAAAACCCAATTACACGAACCGATTAAGCCTTATTAGGGTCAGGTTAACCCGATTAACACCCCTACCCACCGCCACATAGACTTGGTCAAGGTAAAGCTCTAACTCGGAATTAAACCTTGGACCCTCACAAATGTAAGAGAGTTATCCTCGTTTCAGATTACCCCTTAGCCAACACCTAGGGCTTTGTACTGCTTAAGTCCTAATGGAAATTCCAACTTCTAAACTTTAGAATAAGGCAGGTGAATACCCTTTCTTAATGACAAACTAGTGTTGACATTAAAAAGAATAATGAAAAAATATGGGTAAATTGTGGACGATAAGGGGACAATACGTAAATTCAGTTAGGATTAGTGTGCAGAAGGGATTTTTATTTAAAATGTATTACGAAATAGTTTACCCTTCTTTGAGGCGCATAACACGGCCATCAGTTGATAGGCTGCGGTCTGCAAGCCATTGCAGAAAAGTTGGAGATAAGTCTCGATTTTCTTTGGTTATATTTACCGCTGTTGTTTCTTTGACAAATGGAGCTACTTTAGCTCCGTATCCAGCTTTCACTAGAGCCCTTAATCCCGATTGGAAGTCCGATATGTAAAAATCAGCCACGTATTTCTGGTAGCAAGATATAAAAATAATAATGGTTGCAGTTAAAATACCAAATATACAGAAAATGAGCCAACTGTGCCGGATCAACTGCATACTAAAAAATTCTAATATTTTTTATATAACTCAACGTCTCAACTAGGAGAGGAGTACATTCTGTAAAAACAAAAAAGTCTCATTAAAACTGCAATATTATTTGTTATATATTTTTTGGTAAGTTGACAATCTTAGCAGGACCCTTTTTTTCGAATAGCTTATGGGCACTAATTGTTGTGTTCTTCTAGTGGTTCCACACCAAAAAAATAAGGTGGTCTTATTTGCACACTTATTGAACTGCAACTTAATTAAAGATTAACAAAACTAACCTCGGAATTGCTACACCCCCACGAGAAGCAACGTTGCTTGGCATTGGTTGAATATCCCCTCAATCCTTTGTATTCATATAACTCTGTGGAAACATAGACACATCTCGGTACTTTCTGAAAAGATGATTCAAGAGGAATGCTGCCGCATGTAACAATCTGCACCAAATTATTATTATTTACTGATTATATTAATAATGTTCAAAAAATTTACAGCATATATATAACACTATTATAGTTTAAGAACTGATCACGAAAAATGACATGGAAAAAGAATTTTTAGGTGTTTGTTTCATGACTTAGTGATCCATAAGCAATAGTATTAGACATGTATTTACATCACAGTTCACAACACGAATGCCTGATAAACATAACTTGCTACTTGCTAAGATCAACAAACAGATACAAAGATACAGTAGTTTACACCAGCATTTATGATCATTGTCCCGATTTCATTATCCAATTGTAAAAGGCAAATTTCAGATAAAGTTATATAATTACCAAAACTTGGTAATCATATATGGTTTCGCTCATGAAAGGATTGAAATCTCAATTTTATCAACAAAAAGGTAAGATAAAGCTTGATGTAAACATAACAAAGTTGAATTGCGATGTTTATCTAATAATCATATTTCACGTTAACTTTTTGTAAATAAAATTGAACTTTCAATCCTTGTTATGAGCGAAAAGATGCTAAAAAAATGAAAGTGCGCTACAACGAAATAATTAAGTTAAATTTATCATCCTAACTTTCATAAAAAATTCGCATAATCATATAATCAAGTATCCAACGTTTTAAATTTGCAAATACGAATATGGCAATTCGAAGTCTCAATATTAATTCGTTTGGAAGCGTTCTGCCAATCCGATTCCAATAATGATCATTGCGATTTTACAGTAGTAGTATTTGTAAAAAAAATGCATGAACAATTGTAACTTCAATCAACATCATACATACATACATACATACATGTATAGAACATATGAAGCAATGAATTTGTAAATAAATAATTACCCCTGTGACCTTGACAAATTGACCATCAATAGCACCTCTAAGCTCAACATCAGGGTATTTTCGTAAATAACCCAACAACCCTCTTTTCTTCCAAACACAATTCCACAATATCGCAATCATCGCCGGTACTAACACCGCCGCTGCTGCCACCAATATCACCGGTTTCTTCACCGCCACCGTTAAAAACGCACCAACCATTAGACCCATCACCGCCATTACTAACAACACCCACATTAACTTCCTTGAAACCCTAAACCCTAACCTAACATCATCATACCCTAACGTCGTTACAGATGACCCGTAAACCATCTTCCCGCTTGAAACCGGCGGGTCCACCTGACCCGACCCGGACCCAACCCGACCTGATGTGATTAAACCGGTTGGCTGGAGCGCCACTATCTGGCCCGACCCGGAATTCGGGTGGGATCTCAGGGTTCCACTGGTGGCAGCACGGTGATGTATGTCCAACATATTTCCGAGGTCGCCGGAATTGTTGACGTCGCCGCCGGTGTAGGGAATGGATCGTGACCCGGTTGTTGTGGGTTGGCGTTCTTGGAGGTGTTCGGGTCGACCCGAAACGTATAGTCCATTGCTGAGCTGGTGTGAAGGGATTCTGGTTCCCATTAATGAAAATGTGAGTGAAAGATACAGATTTTTTGTGTGTGAGAAACTGAGTGTGAAGTTGCAGAGAGTGTGTGTGTTTGTAATGGAGTTTGTTGTGCACTGTACAAGTGATTAATGGGTGTAAACATTATTCCGGGAAATAAAGCGTGTTTTAAGCGAAAGTATAAAAAGGAAAAGAATGGGTTTTGTGATGATGACACGTTATATCTTTTCCTCTCCATAAGTCCCTATCGAGTACGTTGGCTTATTAGACCATTCGTAACGTATATAGAGGGCGTTTTCATCGTCTAGAACGTCAGAACGTCGGTAACGGGGCGTTCTGGCCATGCGTTCTGGTGGGGAAAACGGTAGCAAAATGAGCGTTCTTGTGGGGCCTACTTGCTTTTTATTTCTTTTCCTTTTCTTGCGACGGTTTAAACGGTTTAAAAAAAACTTTTTTTAAAAATTGTTGACCGTTTTCAAACAGTATAAAAAAATAAAAATAAAACATTAATAATAAATGTCACGCTCCACCAACGGTTACTTCAAAAAAAATTTCCTTAACCCATTTATCTATCTACATATACTACACATTATCATTTTCATCATCCATCCATCCATCCATCTATATATACTACACATTACCATTATCATTTTCATCATCCATCATTTCCATCAAAATTCGTCAAACACTTTCACCACCATTTTTTTCCCTAAACTTATTTCACCACTTTCATCACCATATCGAATCCAAATTCATACCTAAATCCCGACTCGAATCAATCCCAAAATACGGATAACATGTCATACACCAACCTAATGTTATTCGGAACACCAAATGCACCCGGATCGAGTGGCTCTACCCCAAATTTACGTTCGAATATGCCACCGTACGGAATGTATCCACCCTACGGAATGTATGAACAACAATTTTTGATTATAACCAACAACAAAATTTCTCTTTTCCTAACTCGTATTTCCAACAACAACCGAACTTTCCTCCCCAACAACCGCCCCAACAACCTGAACAACCGGAAGAAGTAGTCTCCCAACGATCCGGAAAACAAGTAGCGTCATCCCCTAAAAAAGAAGCCACATAAAGAAAAATAACGGGGACAAAAAGACGTGCAACAAGTGGCAATGGGCGCCAAAAGATAAGGCGTGGTTAGCAACTTGTTGGTGCGGCACGTCCGAAGACTCCGCCGTCGGCAACTCACAGAGAAGGGGAACTTTGTGGGGTACCGTTGAAGCAAAATTTATGTCCAACACACATGGTTGGGTTCGCGGCGCCGACCAACTATCATCCAAGTAGAGTGTGATTAATAATACGTGCAAAGCCTTCAAAAGTATTTATGAGTCGCAAAACCGAGCTTGGGGAAGCAGTCAAGACAACGAAATGGTGTACGATCTAGCCGTTGCCGAATACTACAACACCTATTCGAAGACATTCACCATGAAGGAGTCTTGGTTGGCGATCAAAGATCATCTGAAATGGAAAGCACCACCGTTGGTTAGTGGAACCGGATTATGCGTTGAGGAAGATGATTTTTTTAATTAATCTTGTTTGATCTCTCTGCTGACCACCATCCATCAGATTCAAACCAACTATTTGGGCCCGACCCGCTTCGAAGGCCCATCGGCCGAAACAGAGCCTGCAAAGCGGCTAGAAGTTTTGGTTCTTCCGATGCAGCGATATCATCCAGAAAATCCACCCCGAACGAAAAGGTGGATGAGGCGATAGAGAATATGGCCAATTAAAAGGCCGAAATGTTAGCCGCAAGAAAAGCATCAATTGAGGCGATCACCCGTCAAGAAAAGACTTCGAACAGCTATGCAAGGTGTTCAATTTCTCCAACTCAACACCGCCGACACCAGGGATACAAGTGACCGCGCAGTAGTTGCGAGAATGAAGAAAATGCTTCGGCATGAGTTTCGGAAGTTCTACGAGGCCGAAGATGAAAACGAGGATGACGACGAGTAGTTTTTATTTGTTGCTAATATTTTTCTATTTCTAGGACTTAATCGCAATCTTTAATTTATTGTTGTTTTATTTTTTGGATTGTAACATTTTTATTTATAGGATTGTAAGATTTTTATTTTTATGAAGTAATCGTAAATTTTAATTTTCATACTTTTATATTTTTCTATCGTAATTTATTTTAATTTACCTCTATTTATATAATTATTGTATTGTATTTTAATTAAATTGTATTTATTTTGTTAAATAAATGAAATTAAATTTAGTTAGTGGGTGGGTGGCTGGGTCCTAGAGGGGGAAAAAAGGGACGTTCTGGTGTTAGGAAGGTGAAAGGGTCGTTCTGGTGTTATGCTGACGTGGCACCTGAAAAAGGAGCGTTATGGTATTACGAGTACGAATGGTCTTATTGACTCATTTATTTATTTATTATTATTATTATTATTATTATTATTATTATTAACCATTAACCATGCCAAAACATTTTTCAAGTTTCTTTTTTATTAAAAATAAAAAAATATGCTCCATTTTACCTCCCATGGTCATTGTTAGGATTTCTTTCCTTCAATATTGACACCAATATTGTCAAAAATACGCATCGAACCGCGATAATTATTAGTCAATCATCTTTTACCACGTTAAAGTTCCGCTGGTCAACATAATACCCGTAGTCAACGAACAATACTCACTTGTATATATAAAATGAAATACCCCTAGTTATTTAGTTGTGGGGTCCACAGGTATTGTTCATTTCGAAATTTGTTCCCCAATCATTTGTATCAAGAGGGATCTACCATTTATCTTCATTTCAAAATCAAAGGAAAATGGAAAACCTTGCAGGCGTAAGACATTCCGGTATGCTTTAAATAATTCCAACGAGTTTTGTTTTGTGGTAGTAGTGACGATCGTGGTTAGGTTATGTATTATGTCGTTTTGTAAGTGGTTTTTTTTTTTTAGGGGGGGGGGGTGTCTTTATGGCTGTAGGTGTTAGGGTGTTTCTTTTGTAAGGTGTTAGGGTTTGTAGGGCGGAGGTCGTGATTAGGGTTTGTAGTCCGCCGTTCTGTAAGTGGTGTTTATGGGGGGTGGGGGGTTTACGGCCGCAAAGGTTAGGGTTGGTAGCCCGACAGTTTTTGGTGGTCCTTATTAGGGTGTAGTGGTGGTTAGGTTTCGAGATGGGTGTTAGGTTGAAGCTATTGTTATGGTAAGGGTTTTTGAGCTGGTGATTGGTGATAGCTTCGATCATAGTTTATTGGTGTTTGAGGTTGGTGTTTAGTGGGTATTTGGTGGTGGTTTGTGGTTGTTTGGTGGTGCGTGACTGCGTGTTGCTGTGTTAGGTGTATTTTGCGTCTTTTTTCATTGAGTGATCTCACAGTGGTCAATCAAAAGATGCTGAATTTCAATCGGAGTGTGGTATGTAACCATTTAGTATTTAGTTTTTAATTATCCATTCTTTATAATGATCTATATTTACCTTTTGTTTGCATTATTATCATAAGTGTTAGTTGTATTCTTTTGAAAATAGTCCAGTAAGATAATAAGGTGTCTTCGAACGAAGCAGAGGAACAACTGTAAAGCAGTACTTAGTATACCACTGAAAACGTCTTCGGATGTAGTACAAATGCGTGGAAATGACGAAGAGGTCGTAGATACATAACTTTGCTAAAAATCATTTGAAGTTCCGAATTATCTAGCATGCTAGGATTTACCATCTTAATTAGAGCCCTTATCCACCATAGAAAACACTCGCATACACCAAAATCATAGCAAACACTCGCATAATCAATAGTTCTTTCAACACATGTACCTCCGTTTCTTTATTTATGTATTTATTTAGTTATAAAACAAAACTCCCTCAAAAATCTAAAAATCCCCGCTAAATTTCTAAAAATAAATAATTCTCCTTGGGTCTCATGCCCGTTGTAGTTTAAAGAACGACACATGAGTCATACGTATTGCTTGCTACCGTAATAACCCTATTAGAGTTGTACGTAGTAATATAGTTTATGCTTGAAATGCCACAATTATATATATATATATATATATATATATATATATATATATATATATATATATATAATATTCTTGTTTATGTCCCACTACTCACTCTGAAATACATTAGTTCAATACGTATGTCACACAACTTAAACGCACTTTAAAAATGAAAGTTACCAAAAGATAGACTTAAATAAAAAAACGTCAAGGACCACTAATGAGACCAAAAAACGACTAAAAATCAAATCATGACCAAAGTATAAGTCGCGTAGCAATCCCCATTAATCGCGTCGAGATTCACTATAATTCGTGTCACGATTCGTACCATTTTGCATCACCATCCTATAAAACTGCTGCCGGGTACTCGAGCAACCAGCCGGGTAAAAAGCCAACTTTCATAACAAAACTAGGACTTCTTTTTAAACACAAAGTACTAGTCCGGTACTACATGTACCATCCGGGTAGTTCATCCCTACAACAGCTTTTGCATGTTAACGAATTTTAAATGCGCATATCTTTTGATTCACAAACAGTTAGACCACCAAATTTTGGAAGTACCTTTCTTACGACGACAAAATGAAGGTTTCCTAATTTACACTTTCTCAAAATTCACGTTAACATAAGATTTGGACCTAAATTCAATTTATGGTCATTTTGACACTTTTTGAAACCAAATAGGCAACCATTTTGACTCAATCATTTAAACCACTTTCTAGCAAATTTATTGGTACATTTCAACATAATGACATGTGCCAATGACATCCAAATCATCATTCCTACTAATTTAACAAAATGACCCATTATTCGGCCCATTTGGACACTAACTTGATCCAATAACAATTCAATTCTTTAACACTTGAATTTACTATCAATCTCTCATTTCAAAGACAACAAAATTTCCAAATGCTATAAAAATTGACTCTTGAAAATTTTACTCCATTTTATCCAAAATTTCTCCATAATTACATGGCTTCTCAGTTATCACCAAAACATGACAATTTACATAATTATCATTCACATTGACTTCTGAGATACATGAACAACAACAATACAAATTTAACACTTTCCTCTATGACTTTCCAAAGTCAAAGGCACTATATATCCATTATCAAAAGCTTCACATTTGACCAATAATTTGACTCTAAAATATATTAGTTGAGCGATTTATACAAGTGATAACCACACCACAATTCAAAAGAAGGAAGAACTTTTCTAACCATACAAGCAAGCTCCAATCCACGCTACCTTCTCGCAATCAAAATCTACATGTCATATTCATTTGGTTCAATCGAACCATTGCACCTACAACATAAATCAATTGAAGAGGGTAAGCAAAACGCTTAGTGAGTATATGAGCAATTAAATGAATAATCCACCACTGAAATAACACATAGCAAATATTAGCAACACATATTTGCTTAGGAAGATAACGATTGAGTAATTGTAGAGATTATTCTCTTCATTATGCCGATCTACGTCCAACATCACTTAGTACCGTACTATGATAGTACGTATACTAAAACAATATCACTTAATACCATACCACGATAATATGCATATTAAGGCAACATTACTTAGTACCATACCATGACAGTATGCATACTAAGGTAAAATAATGTGAAAAGCACATATTCAATAACATTATGCTAACAAAAGTTAGCTAATCAGATCAACGAATATCTACAATGTTCATTCCACACAATTACACATAATTTCCACATACCCACAGTTTCTGTTAACAACTAAACACTTAGCACGTATTCAACATCACGTGCCTTAACAACATCATAAATAATCAACAATTAAGGAATTTAACAAATAATGTGAACCTCTTGCACGGATGTAATCTGGAACACACAACGGTTACCCATTTAACCCCCATATCACTCACCTTTGCTTTTTAGGCAAATATGCGATTTAACAATTGATTATGAACGCCATGTCTTTGGTCACCTATCATATAACACATCGATATAACAACACATTTAGCAACAAATAATCATCATAATCAACTAATCATAATCATCAACCCATCACCCCTTGGATTGATCAAGTTTGGCTTTTAGTCAAACTATATACAACTTCACACTTCAAGATTATAATTAACTCCATTTTTTTATTACTTCTAACAATACTTCAATCATTTCTAATTATATCATAACAACGTTTTCAAGTTAACAATTGAATGAGTTATCACATGATCACAAGATTTTACTATAACTCACCATTTGTAGTCATAATCAATTCTAAGGTTTAACCAATTAAACATTACACTTTAATAATGATCAACAACATCATAATAACCTCTTTAGCTAGTAATTAGGGTGAGGTAACAACACTCATCAAGCAATTAGATAAAACCAACTTTATCACTATATAAACAAATTGAATTATCGAGTGTGGATTGAATTAGTACTAACAACAATGATTTCTACACTTTTCTATTACAATTTAATCACAACCTACTTAAATTTCATCTTAGACACATCAATTACTCAAACCCCTCAAAAACCCATTTTCTAGGTTAAATTGATAGAAATACATGATCATACTTTGATTAGAGTATTTAAGAAAGCTTGCATTCAATTCTTTCATGTTTAATTTGAAGATTAAGGGTTGGTTTTTTCTCTTCTTCTTCCTTCCTACGTTTTTCTCACTTCCTAGAAGTGATTAACATATATTTCAAGATATGTATGAGTGTATAAGCGACGTGTGTGTTTGTATGTGTATAGGTGTGTTTTAATTTGCTATTAAGTCGGTACATTTCTAGTCATCGAAGTATTACTGTATAGAACTTAAAACCATTATAGTTATTATTATTTTTACTCAAGTAATAATAGTAACTTAAAATAAGTACTTTTACCTTCATTAAAGTAATATTTTAAATTTTTAGGTGTTACAATGCTTTCTAGCAATACAACTATAAAACTTCCCAACACTGACACAACACGCTGACTAAAAGCGGCCCTTAAGACAGTCTCTGCAACCGACCGTTGGCCGAATGATCGGTTGTATAAATGATTTGAAAAAACATAAATTACTTTATTAGATTATACAACGTCAAATGCATAATTGTGAATATTTTATAGCTATTTTAAATATTTGTATCTTAATTTTATTTGACTTTCAATTAATATAATTAGGTATTGTGATGTGGGTCAAGTTAGATTTTCAGGTCAATTTTTCAAAATCTAAATCCAGTAATAATTTGATAAACATGTTAATGGGTTAAAAGTAACCAACTTCGATATGACCTGTATTGTGTTGGTTGGCAGGTCAACGGTTTGACCTGGACTTCAACTCAAATCCAATAAGATAACTTAAACCGTCGGCAGGTTAACACTTGAATATATAACTCTTCCCCATTTATTTTTGTGTAAAATATCTAATTGTGTCAAAAATATCGCCAGTAAGTAAAATCCTTTGAAATATATTGCATATAAAATAATGTACAAATTGGTATCACATTATTGTATTACTTTTTATTCAAGTACAACATTTCGTAAAAGAATAAAATATTTTATCGGCGCTACATTGTGCGGACAAAATGTCGGTTAATCTAAATTCTATTCTTATCATTTGTGTAATAGACGTCAACAAAATTAACATTACTCAATCCCACCAAAAAGGCAATGTATGAGGTAGGTATGATGTAGACAATCGTACCTCTACCCTAGAGTAGAGAGACTGCTTCCAGAAAGACCTTCGACAAGATGTTATATATGTTATTATGTACTTTATTATTATTATTATTATTATTAGTAGTTTGTTAGTTATACTTATTTGTTTATATATCTAAATATCTTATCTCTGTTTATTATATAAAGATAAAAATAACAAGAAATGTAAGAAAAGACAAATAGTGGTCGGAAATCATTTTTCATGTGAAGATTCAGCAACGGAGATGCGGCGTCCAACGATGGTAATTGGATTCAACAACTTTTGGTGGTGGACTTGACCCAAAAACTGCAACCATCACTTGCGACCAGTTACGATCGATGGAATGGGAAGAAGATCCATAGTTACAATCAAACTCTTGTCACCGGCAAAATATTCTGATGGTCTTAAATACTCCAACCAAAATCTAATCAAACTTATTTACACTCATATTCTTTCGCTCGAAAAATCTAACGCTAAGAACCGAGAAAATTATGTGTAAACGGTTATAAGGAAAAATGATTCAACAATATTGTATTTATATTAGACTTATCATAATAAAATTCAATTTCCAATCGAAACCAAATCTAATGGCTGCGATGGATTTTTTACAAGTTCAGTCCCTTAACCAGGATTATTATTTCACTCCCACTATTGCTCTTAATGCTAATTGTCATGTTAAATTGCATCGCAATTAGAACACAAAGAGTGGTTACCCTTGTACTCGATGTTTAGTTCGATGTTCAATTGAACGCTGAAACTTAACAGGGTACAAATTTGAGGGGAATGGTTAAATGTCCGGTCGAAGTTCAAATGGACCCACAAAATCAGTTTAAACAATCATAAAAAAAGAAATGAAAAAACCGGTTGAATGTGGCGTCCTACCATAAACATTGAAGTTGAATGCTGAATGTGAACATTGATGCAGAGTGGTGAGAGTCGGTCCTTAGTGTTCAATTTGCTGAACACCGATGTTTTTGACGAGCACTGGTCCTTAATGTTCAATTTGTTGAACGCCAATGTTTTTGACAAGGCTTATGATATTGCCACAAGCAAAACTACTTGATACACAGGGAGTTTAAATGTAAAATTATATTAAGTCCCCGTGGAAGTTTAAAATATACATGTGGCATTATCACCTCCTTTTGACAAACGATGCTATGTACTCTTATAGTTTGAGGTTTTTAACTTTTAGAATCAGTATTACATAACTTTGAGAGTTCTGTATACAACTTACATGCTTAACAACCCCACACTCAATTTTTCCTTATAAATATGGATGATATTTTGAAACACCTCGAAATAGAACCATTTTTTTTAACTTAACAATGTCTCCTAATAATATGCCATTTATTATTATAGTGATCATCATATATCCCACAAACTTACAAACTATTTTTTAAGAAATCATAGTAATACGTGATACTACATGCCCTCACGCGATCGCGTATTTTTAGTAATATGCGATCCCACAAACAACCCTGGATCGCGTATTAACATGTGAAAACATTCTGTTACCGAAAACAACATTGATACGCAATCCTCTGGATTGACAGGATCGCATATTAATGTTATAAAAAAATCACGCAACCATGAACAACACTATGCCCGATCCCGAAGCTAGGTACGCGATCGCGTATTAGCGTTGGTACAGTCCAGTAGCTACCTTAGAGGGGAAGTCGTAAATATCTGCGAAGTAGGACCCCCCTTTCACGAATTGTTGCATTTATTCGAGTGATCCACAAACGACTCCCGCTGGTAAATAGGGGGCTCTGGCAGCTGCACTTTTTTTTATGATGCATCATCAAATTTTAAAGTGCCAAAATACCAAATTCAAATCGACACTACTCTTAACCTGTTAAACTTTTGACCCTGAAGTTTTACAAATAACTTTGAAATAAGCAACTAAAGATCTTCTTATTGACACTTTTCTTAATTACACATTTTCGAATTACTTAAGCTTATGACCAAAAAGTGGCCATTTTAACCATTTTTGCCAACACTTTAAATTCTTCAATTCAACAAATTGACTCTCAGATTTTTGCTAACATCTTCAACCTTACAATTTGATTTTAACTAGAATTATCATGCCCGTGCGTTGCAATGGGTCTTGAAAATATAATTATTATACCTTATGTATAAAACTATAGTTCGATACAATTCGGTTAACTTTTTAGAAAGAATAATTAAGAACTCATAATTTTATGATATAGTACGATTAAAAGAATTTTTAAGATAAATTATACCCTAAATGATAGCAACATATCTAACGTTAAAAATTATCATATTAAATGTAACATAAGAACAACATTAATAACTTCATAGTTACATTATCACATAATAGTAGATGTGGCACTCTCCGATTGGTCGTATCGTAGCTAACATATTTCTTTTCTTATTAATATTGTCATGTTTACGAATTGATAACATCATTTCGCTTAAAACTTGTAGGTAACACAAAATTCTTGACCATATAAGCAATTCTTAAAAATTATGTCTAACAAAATAGAGCATCTTGACGATTCTGTATTTTGTCTTTTATTTATTTTATTAAGCTACATTTTATATGACAAAAGTAAAATATTTTATAAATGTACATATTTATAATAATACCTTTTTTAAATCTATATAGATATGCAAGTGAATCTATGTATAATGTATCATTCTTTTATCCTAACTCATTTAATATATTTATATGGTTTAAGTTATCAAACTAATATTCCTTATAAATAATTGAATTCTTATTTCATAAAAATATCATTCATGTTATATATTGGTTAAGTAAAATTAAATAGGTAAAAGTGATGATTTGGTCACATTAAAAACCATCAATTTATATGCATAGCCATATTACGTATGACATTCCACTGAAATGCAAATAAAACAAATCTAATTTGTCAATAAATACTCAGGAGTAAATAAAAAGTGAGTCAAATCTAGCCACAAAACTTAAAGTCTAATTTTTTTAATCATATTACGTATAAGACCTTTAAAGAATACTATATATTAAAGAAAAAGTTTATTTATAACACAAAATGTTAGGAGAATATCACAAATAATAATATCAATATATAGTAAAAGGTAAATGGAAAACAAATCTAATTTATCATGAAATAGTAAGGAGTAATTATAAAATGAGTTCCAACTTATTTAATTATATTACCTATATCAATTTTAGAGAATACTTGAAGAAAAAAGTTTATTTAAAACTCACAAATTGTAAGACGAATAACACAAATATAATTTATCATTATATAGTAAAAAGTAAATGGATACATCAAGAATAGAACATGGGCTAAATATAGTCATCAAACTCAATCTTCAACCTAATTACCAGTCATCCAACTCTAGTTTTTGTTTTAACTTTCATTTAAAATTCTAAAATTAACTTATCGTTATTACTAAACTTCTTAAATTCACAAAAAGACAAACTACTTACTATTCATAAGTAGTTTATAATTGATATTAGGTGATAATTTAACAACAACACTTGACACATACCAACTTTGACCCATATTAACATTTAAACAATTTGATTACCCATTTGGGCATTGATATCGCGTAAAAAGTCATGTTTTTACTACCGATATCTCTCTCATTCTGGAATAATACTTGGCAAATAAACTCATATAATGTTCAAATCAATGAAACTTTGCCAAGAAGGTCAAAATAGAATTGCACGAGAAAAATCAAGCAAAACGGACGAAAATCGAAGATTCAAATCGTTTGAAGATTCAAGACATCGAGACAAGATTTAAAGGTAAAAGTTCCCATCACTGAGATTTATCTTATAAAAGATATTCGTTTTCAAAATACGAATCTAACAGAAGAAGAATCAACAAAAATGGATGAAGAATGAAGCTTCTACGTACGCCAGAAGATTCAAACGATTTGTACGAGACATCCAAAGATCATAGACATATTTTTGGGATTTTATTTCATCAAAGTCTTCGTTTTTGAAAAACGAATCCAACGCAAAAAGAATCAACGAAAACGGACGCATAACAAAGAAGATACGCGCGATTTAAGAAACGAAGCGAAAGACGGCGAACCGGGATGGCAGCATGGCAGCGGCCACCGGCCACCATGCCACTGCCGCCGGCTGCATGGGTGGCAGTGCTGGATACCATGCTCCCGTCCACTTTTTCTTCCTCGCCCGTACTCGCAGGGTACATGTGCTAGGCATTTTCCGCAACTCTAGGGTACACGTGCTAGACCTTTACGCGCTTTTGGGTACATGTGCTAGCAACTTTTCCACATTTTGATAACATATGCCCCAAGTTGTTAAAATGCACCCATTTTCTCCTATAAATAGGAGGCTACATGGCTCATTTCAACAAACACCATTCCTAACACCCATTTCTTAGGAAACGCACCTTCCTAGCTTATTTTCTCTCACTCTAGAAATAAGCTCCAACTTTCTCACTCTACATTCTTTCTCTAGATTAGTTTTAACTAGTATTTAAACTAGTTTAGAAGTTTAATTAGGAATAGAAGGAAAGTGCGGAACGCATTGTAATCTTCGATGTACACTCAAAATTGTGTCAATTAATTCAAGTCTATTCTCTCTCGCATTTAATCCTGGTTCTTTCTATCCTTATCTATCTTAATTAATTACGTTTATATTGATTATGCTAGATTTAGTTATTGTCATGATTAGAGAGTAGTATACTTGTTGTATTTTCTTGCTATGTAGTTAGTTAATTATGGGATGATTTATAATTAAATATTAAAGATCGGTATTATTCCTTTTAACATCTTATTGCATGTTCTTGTTTGATTGTTGCCTTAGGATCATCATAGTAGTGAAATATAAACGGTCTTAATTATCGTAAAGTAATATGACGGTCCCTATTCGACTGTTACTCGATATAGTACTGGAAACACTTCAAGGTGGAGTACAAATGTATGGAAGTCGAGGAACGACCGAAGGTAGTCATATTATGAAACGGTACAATATTACGAAGTAATATGACAGCCCCTATTCGACTGTTATTCGATATAGTACTAGAAACACTTCAATGTGGAGTGCAAATGTATGGAAGTCGAGTAACGAACGAATGTAGTTATATTACAGACTAATATATAAAATGAGAAACCTAGTTTAATTAACCTTTCTAAATAGACTTTTAAACTTCAAAATAATTTAATCGCCTTTCCTCCAATAAACGTGATTACAACACCTTTTTAACGACATCCAATTAAAAGGTAGTCAGTCATCTATGTCAATATAATTTGTCAAAGGTATGAAACTATGGAACCGCAAGGCTACATGGGGGATTATCGTAGGACAAGACATGGCCAAGGTTTGAAGCGGCGGAACCACCTTAAGTGAGGAACGCTGTGGATAATTAGGGGATTTATTGGGTAGTCTTAAGCAAGGGCTGGTTTAAAGTCATAAATGAACTTTTTAAATATACGAATCTGTTAGGATGATGAGGAATCGTTATATGATTCACTTTTGTCTAGTACCTTTAGATTTTGTTCCCGTTCATATGAAAGTATTATTAAACCATAATTAAGATTTTGCTTATTATTCTAACTACTTTGGAATGTTACCATAACCTAGCTCCTGGTGTGACATGCTAATGGAACTTTAATTAGTAGGGAATCTAGTGTTTACATACAAGTATTCAAGGATGATAATTAACTAATATCTTTCAGTTTCTCCAAATATCATCCCATAACTTAATTAACGAAGTCTCAGCAAACACTATCTTTATCTTATCTGCTTTATGTTTTATTTTTATTTCGATTTTATTTATTTACTTTCCTAAGTTAGTCAATATAAAAACCAAAACTCCCCCACTATTTTATAAACCCTTCACTAGTTTGAAAGCCCTCATCTGCCATGCCTTAGTTTCAATTCAGTCGATTTGAAGAACGAATCTAGGTCATACCTACCACTTGCTCACCCTTAGGATTAGCATTGTTAGGGAAAACTTAGGCCCCACAATTACAAATTTAAAACACCCACTTATGCCCGTGGCCAGTAGCCGGTGCAACGACAAAGGGTAAAATCCTTACCGACCGCTGGTGACGTATCAAGTTTTTGGCGCCGCTGCTGGGGAACCAACTGTACGATCCTTAGGCGTCAAGACGAATTTACTTACTAGTGAACCTTTAGGATTTCTTAAAACCTCTACGTTTTTCTTTGTTTTTCCTTCCTTTTACTACTTTTAGAAATTACCCCCTATCCATTGAACTAGTCAACCACCTGCCAACGAGATTATAACAGATGCACGTATCACTCTGGCTGATGACTCTAAACCTTTGATTGAAGGTCGAGGAGGACCAATCGTCTATCCGGAAACCGATAGAACTTCATTTGAATTAAAGCCACACATTATTCAGTTAGTTCAAAACCTCTGTCAATTCCATGGCCTACCAAATGATGATCCCAACTCACACCTTGACAAATTCATTTCCTTATCCAACTCCTTTAAGCCGATTGGAGTTAATTAGGACATCTTCTATCTATACCTATTTCCCTATTCACTCACTCTCAATGCAAAAACCTGGTTTGAGGAACAAGAAATCAACTCTATAACCTCTTGGGTAGAATTAGCAACCAAATTTGTGGCCAAATATTTCCCCCCATCAAAACTAGCCACGTTTAGGGCCAACATCATAAACTTCCGTCAAGTGCATGATGAATCAATCTACGATGCATGGGAACTCTTTAAGGGATTGCTTAAAAAATGTCCAAATCATCAATTTGAGTGCTCAGACCAGTTGCACATTTTCTACAATGGTCTCTTCCTACATCACCGTCCTTTACTTGATAACGCCTCTCGAGGTAGTTTCATGAATTATACGACCAATGAAGCTTGGAGCCTTATTGAGGAAATGACAATGCACAACCATGATTGGAACAGTGAAAATCACCCCTTAATAGTGAATCCACCTACTACAATCAGGAATGAAGCTATCCAAACCCTCATTCAGCAAGTGGTAGACCTAACCAAGGAGATTAAGGAATTGAAAATCAACAACAACAAGTCTGTCAAGTTCAAACCTACCTTAATTGTGCTAATTTGTACCACTCAGCCCAAAATCCTCACTCTCATCTAACTTCGCCCGATACTAACTCTTCCTTTAACCCACCTAGGAATAGCCCACTAACTTACCAACCCGAACTGTCTGAGCCCTCTTCCTCACAAACCTCTAGTTTTGACGAAACCCTGATACAAGTCATTCAAGGAATCTCGGCTAGAAAAGACCAAGATGATCTCATCTTAAGAGACCAACTGACTTTGTTAAAAGCTTTCGAATCCCAATTAGAACAATTAGCACAACGTATTAGTGCTAAACCCCAGGATAGTCCAACTATTTTCCATAAGGAGGCTTCCCATATTCAAGACTCTAAGGTAGCACATAGTCTACCCTCAGTTTCTTCTCCGGTGAAGGAGCCACCTATTGTCCCATCGACAATAGATTTAGAGTCTACACAATATAGGAAAGTAAACATTCCATTTCCGGCTCGTCTTAAACAACGACCCGACAAGCTTAAGTCTTTTAAGCTTGATAGGAAATTCCTAGATACCGTATCTGAAGTTCCTTCCAAAAAGTACTTCAGAAGGCTTCTTATAACCAAGGATAAGGTACCTGAAGTACTCAATGTCCCGCTGAACGAGGAATGTTCAGTTATCTTGAAATATACCATTCCAGAAAAACTCGGAGACACCGGATGTTTTACTCTCCCTGTTCTATCTACAATTCAGGCATCATCTGTTCTCTTTCCGATTTATGAGCTAGTGTTAATCTTATACCTGATCGCGCCCCAACAGTCGGTCAAGGAATCGCTTCCCTGTCGTTAAGGACCTTCCAGTCAGAGGCGGGTGATCAGTGGGTTTTAAAATTATAATGCTGGGAAGCCTAAGTTTTATTACTACCTACTGCTCTTGTTAAGGGTAGCAAGCGGTAAGTCTGACTCAGGTGTCGTTCTTAAAATCAGAGCGAATCGAAATGAAGTAAATACTTTAAACAATAGAAGCTAATAGGATGGGTTTTTTTAAAAGAGCAGGTAGAGTTTGTTTTTGGTATATTCTAAATTAACTACGATACAGAAAATTAAATCCTAAACTACGGGTAGGGTAAGCTGATAGATAGAGATTGTGATTGCTGGAGTTTCAATATTCAGGTTTCGGGATGATGTTCATTATAAAAGATGATTGGAGACTTCCCTTTAATAAAATTAACAGAGGTTTGGTGTCATCACTAGCATCCTACGATTTAAGTGGAAAACCTAAGTCGCATGTCACTGAATACTAGGTTATCATGAGTCTGATCAGATCAGGCTGCTCAGTCCCCCAACACTGTCCGATGTGGACTAGTGACCCATCTTGGAGTTAACTCCTGGGCGCATGAATAAGGCAACAGACCGATATTTAATTTCTGACCTTTCTTAACACCTAATTCTAATTGATTTTAGTAAGGGCCATACTATTGCTTGCTAATGTATGTTAAACTGTCAGTTATGTTGGATCAAGGGGTTTAAGCATCCTACACTACAGCTGAATGTTTGCTTTCTTTTCAAGATCCCTTAGATTTTAATCGAGGAGTACAAATACTTCTGTCAAGGTGTAGACCCTCCTTTGCGATCAAACGTTCATCCCTAGGTTCATTTCACAGTGTATACTACGTTTTTCAGTAGTTCCACATCTTTTATATATACCTAGACCATGTTCAGGAAGGGTGACTTCCAGGTATCCACGGTGTCATATGCTTACGACCGGTCTGTAACTTCCACGCATTTGTACTCCACCAGTGGTGTTTCCAGTGCTATACTAAGTACTGGGCCATTTTACAGCATGTCCACAGCTTCGTACAAAAACACAGATAACTATCTACTGATACTAGGGTTGATCAGGTCCTAATACTAAAGTAATAGTCACGTGAAAACTTGGAAAGGGTGGAATGGGTGGTTTAGATCTACCGCTTGAAAAGTTTAACCTGATACATAACATAACAACTTCCAATCACATATTTAGTTAAAGATTAATTTAACATCATCCCTACTCCTAAATATCTACATTTCAACAATCACAATATTACACTACTCAATAAATATGGCAATAAGTAAAGCACATACCATAATATTACGCATGGATCAATCAGACATAATAACAGTATGAGGGAATAGATATCACCGGATAATATAGCAGCGTAACAAGAGAATAGAACTTGCAATCCTTGAATAAAAGCTTGAACACCAATACTCCTTGATTACAAAAGCTAATCTCTACTCTAATCTACTAGCTACCCACTAACTACTCTCTAACCCTCTAGAGAGAGAGGTTAGAGAGTGAAACTAACTAAGAAATGAAAATACAAGAGAAAAGTGTTTGATTTGAATGGAATTGAATTGTTGTGAGTTTGATGAGAAATAAGGAGGTTTAAGCCTCTATTTTTAGACATCCAAGTCATAATTTACACTCAACACCCTCGCATCCATTTTAACACTGAAATACACCCATGAGCTATGAAATTCGACATCAAAGAGGGCGTATTCGACTCCAAATAGGGCATATTCGGTAGCAAATAGGGCATATTCGGTAGCAAACGGGGCGTATTCAGCACCATAGGGGGGTATCCCACCCCTAGAAGGGGGTATACCACCCCTAAAGGGGGGGGGGGTATACGGCCTCTAGGAGGGCGTATACGGCCCTTTAGGGGGGTATACGGCCCCTAGAGGGGTGGTGAGCCTTGGTCCGTGGTCTTGTGTGCTGGATCGTATGTCTTGTGTGCTGGATCGTGACTCGTTTGGCCCTATCTTCTTCGTTTTTGATCCGTTTTTGACGATCTTTATACCCACGCATTCGTATTCTCTAGACCTACATTTTAAGATATTTATTAAGTCCCAGATCGGAGTTTTACGATAAAATCGCGTGTCGAACAAATTATGCCTTTTAAGTGTGTTTTTCGTCCATTTACCGTTGTTTTTGAAATACTTATAAAGTTTGACCTTTTTAACAAAATTGGTAAATGTGGATTTTATTGGCATGATATTGTTAATTAAGTGCTAAATATGAGGTAAAAGATGTGCGTAAAATATGACTTTTTACGTCAAATCAAGTATCCCACACTTAGACTTTGCTTGTCCTCAAGCAAACCGTATCTCACTTTGCTCAAGGTTTTGAGAAAATGGATCAGTTGATGAGAACGAATATTTCTTAAGGACATCAACTCCTCAAAATAGGTTAATTATTTCATAAAGTTAGCATCAATAGAATAAGAAATCTTAAAACTGAACTGGCTATCCCTTTAGCATACTTTGTAACTCTCTAAATGTAGAAGTACATGACTAGGCGATCCTCACAGGTGGTCACTCAATTCACTCAAGAAGTGTATCGGTATTCCTAACATTCTAAACAAATGAAATCGCTTAAATCCAGTCATGCAGCGCTTATCATCATAGGCTTGGTCGATAATCGCATCTCCACCACTCCAAACGAGGACGGTGCTAATTATCCCAAGGCATTTTTGTTGGGTTGTAATGTTCGGGTGAGGGTTAAATGGGTATGAAAAGGGTTTGTTTCAAGGTTATGCTTATCTTAGGAATTTTCAAATTTTATGAAAAACTTTATTTAAATATGCTTTTTAATGAAAATGGAAACGGATATGGTAAGGAAGGAAGATAGCTATTTTGACTTCTATCTTCTTGAGAACACACGAAAGATGTACGTCTTTCAGAGATCAGAGTTTTCAGGAGATTTTGAAGCACTTAGCTTTATTTAGATGATTATTTTTTTTTTTTTAGAATTTCTTGCCAAAGAATTTCTAAGGATTTTTCTTTCCTACTGCCTTTTGAGATCCTTTCATATTTTCATATTTCACACTTTTTGATATTTCGAATTTTACTTGGTGCCAATTTTCTGCACCTCAAGATTCTCGATCTTTTAAGATTTTGATTTCTGAAACGCACGCGAAAAGTTTTTGAGTAAAACACGAATTTTGTGATTTTTGGAGTGAAAGCAAAAAGAATATCTAGATATCATTTTTCAAAAATTTAAAATTTCTAAGATAAGGTTTTGATGGGTATGGAAAGGATGAGTTTTGAAATATTTGGGTATTTAAGAACTGAAAATTAAGCGGATCATCGATACTAAAATTGAGTATCGACAGGGTTAGGCTTGAAGAGATATGAGAAAAATGGGTTTAAATCCTAATAAATGCCAAGATCCTCTAATTGCACCTATACCGCATACGGTACTCTTTGGTATGGTCTCGAAGCGTATATCAGGAACAAGTTCTAATTCCAAGACGCATGCATCGGCACACATACATAAATGAATGGTGAAACATTAAAAATGAATGCTTATTAAAGGCTCAAGTTCCTCACACAACAATATAGGGTGTATGCGCCTAGTCATGCGATGCTTTGAAGATGACCATTTCATTTTTAAGGGATCCTTATTCTGCCTTATCGTACTTTCCAAAGTAATTTATTTATTCTCAAAAAGTGATTATCCTTAAAAAGTATTTTTTTCTTACCAAAAGATCAAAAAATTTACAAAAGTCAGTCAGATAAATGAGTAGTTTGACTACTGTCGAAGCGAGATTGTTTTTATAGCGAAAACTTTTGAAATTTTTGTCAAAATAAAGTTTGATTCTAAAAAAATTTTGTAAAAATTTTGAGTACGAAATGAGTTTCAAGTTAACTTTGGAGGACAAGAGGTCAAGAACTTTACGGTATACCGTGTATCCCACACTTAAAGGAACATTGTCCCTAATGTTCACTACTAAGGCAGAGATCTTTTGGGGGATCCCACACTTAGAGTTTGATTATAGGATATGCTCACTTTAACGTGTTTTGAAAATGGTGGAATAAAATCCCACACTTAGAGATTAGGCATAAAGGATATGGTATGAATATTTAGGGAAGACAATGGAAAAGAAGGAAAAACTCCCCTCATGGATTCACGAGATGAAAATGATTTGGCTGAAGAAGGATGAATTGCTCGCTAGAGATTCCAGCTTGCTTCAGTCTAAGAACGGCCTTCCGTTTTAATGCGTGTCATCTAGTCGTGAATTGCTTCCATCATTCTCAACAATCAGTTCAACCACATTTTATTCTACTAAAGTAAACAAAGAAAACGTAAGCATAATAATAAAGATAGAAAGATAGATCATCCAGCTAAGTAGCAAGCTGGGTAAAAAGTACCAAAAGATTAAAACAAGTTCACAAGTCATCCCACCATAATAGTTAGTGCTAATATAGACCAATAATAATAATAATAATAAAGTACTGGAGATGAGAAAGTCTAAGGACGAGGAGACCCCTAATCGGTCACATGAAGATAAAATGCAGAAGTGGAAGGGTTATTTCCTGCAGCTGAGAGCTCTCCACTAGTGGCTCTTCCTGATACAGTCTCTGATGTAATAAGCCTGTGTTGCCTCAAAACATCCCTTAAGACATTTGTTGGCAAGTCATCTACAGATTCAAAACCCCACTGCTGTAGGCATTGAGATGTCATGCGTGCTTCCTCAAGTAATATCAAGTAACCTCTCCTAATGTCGTTCTCATTTGGAAGCTCATTTTCTGGAATAGCATCAAAGTTGAGCATCCTCGAGAATCCTGAGAATGTGAGGCCGTCAGCACTAGTAGTGGGCATGACTGGGCGATAAACATTTAGATCATCAGGCCTCGGGATCTCATAAATCAGAGATAAGACATGGGTAGCTGGGGATGGCTGTCGTGAAGTGGATGGAGCAGCTGAGGTGTGTATAGAGTATGCTGGCTCATGGCGAGATGTGGTGGGTATGGTGTATGGTGGAATAGTGGTGCTAACTGGGGCAAAGGTGGTGGTGACTGGTGGAAATGTGGCTGGTGGTTTCGCACATCTATACATCAGTGGCTCTGGTATCGGCAATCCAAATCTGCGAGCTACATTTATGTCATGAGCATGTCTAACCTAAAGTGTGTGAAAAGTCCAATACTGAGAAAGTGGAGTGACTGGTGTAGTCCAGTCAACAACACTCTGAACCCTAGATGTAGAGCCAGATGCCTTTGTATCCACCTGCAGTGCTCGAACATCTCTATCATCATCTGGTATCTCAATCGGCTCGTCATACTCAACATCCCTGTCTCTCTTACTATTCTTCCTCTTCAGAACACAGCCAGGAATAGCCTGTTTGGTAGCTCTCCAGAATGCCTGCCCGCTCGAATTAAGTAGATATCAACCATATAGTGTGGAAGTACTCTAGATCAAACGGCAGAGATCGAACATAAGGCGAGCTGGTGTACTCGCTCATGTGATCCTCTGTGAGCAAACCCATACTGGTTATGAAAGCTCCCATATAGATATACTTTGTCATCTCAAATGTCGTCTCTCTTTGAATCCTCTCGGCTACTAAGAAAGCTACATTCACATTCTTCTTCTTATTCATTGCGTTCATCACAAAGAGATCGTCAGATCTAACAGCTCCTCCTGTTTCTTTCTTTCCATGTAGTGATACAGCTAGTAGCTTGTGCAGGAGTCGATGCTCAACTTTGAAGAACGCGGAGGCTTTTACATTTGAATGAAATCTAGTACCCGTTAGATTGTCCCAAATCAGCCCATGGTCTTCATTACATGAAACACCCCATGAACTATCGAAGAATATCTGAGAATGTGTCTGTTCTTCTGTATAGAACCCAAGAAATACCGCAAACTCAGCCAAAGACACATGCTGCTTCACCCCTCTATAGTTAAAGCTGATTAATCGCTTATCTGTACTATTGGAGATGCAAGTGTTGAACTTGTAGGTCAACATGAATTTGATAACTAGCTCTCGGTAAATGTCTTCATTGAGGGTGAACATCTTGTACCAAGCATCTATTTTCTCATCATTGATCTCGTATTTCACTAACTTCCTCAACTCTCTCTTGTACCCAAGTGCCTTTACATCTCTCCAGACGATAAATCTGTTCTTTCCTAATGGCCGGTTCATCCAATCCTTAATTAGTTTATTCTTTTTGGTGGAAGTGGCCAAGTATTCCAAAGTAGGATGGATATCTTCAGAAGCAGACCTCATCTATCAAGATAAAAGATAATTAGTGTGCATCTTGATCATAGATATATGGATTTACTATGTTATCCCAAAATTTTAATAAAAATTCGAAATGTATGCTTTAAAAATCGAATAATCCATAACCTAGAAAGATACATTTTTAACCAAACCGCAATCACCAAATCACAAATTTATCACTAATAAGTTTCTTAAGCTATGGTAAATGTCATAAGCTTTTTTCTAGGACAATTATTTTATGAATGATTCCTAGAAAAGGCTTTAAACAATGAAAATGCATTAGTATTTAACTAAGTAAGCATTAAGATTTTAAAGAAAACCTTGTAATTACCTTACTTTAATCAAAACTTTTCAATTTACCATAAACTTAGAAAACTAGTGATGAAACTTTGACCATTTTATGTATTTAAAGATATTAATATCAAGTGTTAGTCAAATTTTGAAAATTGGTGTTTTTGTGATGTGAAATTGACTATCAACTTAACATTCCATCTTTAAATGGCATAATTACAATATTCTTTCCTTTGAAAACGCGACTTGCTATTTAAAAGCTTCATGCATTTTATTTACTAAAATGATGCTTCTTTTAAATTGAAACTAGTCGTTTAAATCTTTTAAAGCAAGGTTTCAAGAATTCAAGTGAGCATTTCATATCAATATTTGCACAAGTATCATTTTGGTTTGAAAGATTTTAATTAAAATAATGATACTTCACAAATACTCATAAAAATGCTTACTTTAATTCTTAAAATTCAATTAACCAATCACTTAACTAATTCAAATTAGTTTACACATGTTTAACATATCATTATCAACAAAAGTCAAACATAGGCAATTCTAGCTAAAAAGTCAACAAAAGTCAATGTTCATCACTTTGAAAATCAAAGTTCATCAATCTCACATGAAATCACTAGATTACTAACAATAATCATCATACAAACATTCAATAGCAAGTAATAACACCTAAAGCCCTAATCTTTAGCCATAAATTTCAAGTTTCAAATTGAAACCCTAACTTTTGGGCAAAATTATGAACTAGAGATTTTAAGTTAGAAATTTACCTTAGAATGGATGTAATGATGATTAATGAAGCATATAATTAACGAAAATGGAGATTGTAGAGCTTAAACCTTCAACAATGGTGGAAAATTGATGGTGGCATGGTGGTGGTGGGTGGGTTTCGGCTGAAGAAGAGAGGGAGGGGAGGGAGAAAGTGAAAAATGTTTTCATTTTTTGCTTATTAACCTCCTCACCCATTTTTACTTTTACCCTTTTACCCCAAGTGGTAATTTAGTGAAAGGAAATGGTAATTAGGTTAAAAAGGGTCTATTAAAAACATAGAATATTTTTGTGTTCTTAAAAATTTAAAATCCCATTAAAACTTGTTAAAATTTGCTAATTATTAAATTTGTGGTTTAATAATTGAACAAACTTTAAACTTTGCGTGATAAACAATGAGATAAAGTTTTAAAGAACGTTTTTAAAGATTATTAAAAACTCTTAAAATTTTAAATCCTAAATAAACTATATTAACTACTTAATTTATTTATTAAAATTGGGTTGCCTCCCAAAAAGCGTTTTGTTTTAAAGTCAACGGCTCGACTTTTCCAAGTAATTAATTCGGGGCCTGAGGCTGAGGAAAAGTATAACGAGGAATAAATGAAAATCGGATCACTTTAGTGATATGATAAATTAGGTCGGCGGAGTTTAAGAAAAATAATTCAAATTCATTTAGAAAACTTCTCTCATCGTGGCCTAATTTTATAAGTGCATCAAGGAAATTATTAAATTCCCGTTTAACTTTCTTGGGATTTGAAATTCCATCTCATGGTCCGTCGTCTAAAAAGTTAAGATCATGAAGTAATTTATCCAATATTTTCAAAAATTCCTTTTCTTCTTTTGAATCAGGTTTTCCGGTAGTAGCGTGAACTGTTACCGATAATTCTTTGAAAAGTAATTTTTGTTGAAGCGTGAAAGGAAATTTTGATTTTTGAAATAACTGAGTTAGCTTAAGGTGAATTTCTTTCCGTTTTTCACAGAAAGATTTCTTAATAGCCTCCTCAGTTGTTTTTGGAAAAATTTCTATCAGTTTATTGATTAAATAGACGGCAGGATCGACAAAGAATGGTATTTTCCCAAGAAGTAAGATTGGAATTATAGGGTCACGCGTTATCCAAAATTCAAGCTCACTAATTAGATCTGAAATATACCTATTAATCCGTGTTGATGAAACAGGATGGTAATCAGTATTAGTAAATAATTTCATTAACAGGTCTAGGTCTGATATTAGTAGTAGCTCATCTTTTCTAGTGTATTTAGCGCAGAGTCCTAAAATTCTTTTATCGATAGTCACGAAGGTCTTTCTTTGGTCAACCGAAAAGGGGAAGTCTGATATTTTAAGGTATTTAAGAAAGTTGGCACAAATATCTATCCTCCTATCTGGTTTAAAAGAATTTCTGACATGACGCTTGGTTTCAGTCTCGGGTGGAATATCTATGATTTCAATGATGTACGTGGGTGGTCCACTTAGTACGGTTTTAGCTATGGTGTACCTAGGTTGGACTGAACATCTTTGAAATGGTTCATCTATGTTGAGGGTTCCTGTATGATTTTTCGAACATGAGAGATGCTTATCTTGTGAATAAGTTCTCAAAATGTCAGGGAGATCATATTCAAAGTATTCATCCAAGTGGTGAAGGCGTTCATTTCTATCTAATCCTAACATGGGTGGATAAAAGTAAACCTCAGTGCCGAATGGTACTTCTTTGGGAAGGTCAGGTGGCCTAACATAGTGTGATATTTGGCCAGAAGTGAAGAGATCTTAGGTTCAAGGGTAAATTGATTACTTGAAGTGTGAGTAACAGAAGTTGATATCTTCTGCTGAGTTTCCTCTTCTTCTAGGTCAAAGTGTTTTTGCCTGATATCAATTTCTTGGACGCTTGAGATTTCTTTGACTTCGGGGAATGAAGAATAAGAAGAGTTATCCTCTAATTCTTTTTCCATAAAATCAAAAAATTCAGAATCATCCATTACAATCATCTCATCTGCTGTCTTGTAAGAGAACAGAGAGACGGGGCTAGAAACCGAATCAGATGGTTTTTGATTTTTCATATTTTTATGGTTTTTGTGTTTTAATAACTATTCTAAGAAAGCAGTAACTTTCGAACAAGTTAGGCTTGAACGAAAGGTTCTCCTAAAGGCTTATAACTTAAAGGTATGTTTTTCAAATCACAACGCTCGATGATCCCTGGCAACGACGCCAAAAACCTGATCGCGCCCCAACGGTCGGTCAAGGAATCGCTTCCCTGTTGTTGCGGACTTTCCAGTCGGAGGCGGGTGATCAGTGGGTTTTAAATATATAATGTTGGGAAGCCTAAGTTTTATTACTACCTACTGCTCTTGTTAAGGGTAGCAAGCGGTAAGTCTGACTCAGGTGTCGTTCTTAAAATCGGAGCAAATCGAAATGAAGTAAATTCTTTAAACAATAGAAGCTAATAGGATGAGTTTTTTTAAAAGAGCAGGTAGAATTTGTTTTTGGTATATTCTAAATTAACTACGATACAGAATAGTAAATCCTAAACTACGGGTAGGGTAAGCTGATAGATAGAGATTGTGATTGCTGGAGTTTCAATATTCAGGTTTCGGGATAATGTTCACTATAAAAGATGATTGGAGACTTCCCTTTAGTAAAATTAATAGAGGTTTGGTGTCATCACTAGCATCCTACGATTTAAGTGAAAAACCTAAGTCGCATGTCACTGAATACTAGGTTATCATGAGTCTAATCAGATCAGGCTGCTCAGTCCCCTAACGTTGTCCGATGTGGACTAGTGACCCGTCTTGGAGTTAACTCCTGGGCGCATGAATAAGGCAACATACCGATATTTAATTTCTGACCTTTCTTAACACCTAATTCTAATTGATTTTAGTAAGGGCCGTACTATTGCTTGCTAATGTATGTTAAACTGTCAGTTATGTTGGATCAAGGGGTTTAAGCATCCTACACTACAGCTGAATGTTTGCTTTCTTTTCAAGATCCCTTAGATTTTAATCGAGTAGCACAAATACTTCTGTCAAGGTGTAGACCCTCCTTTGTGATCAAACGTTCATCCCTAGATTCGTTTCACGGTGTATACTACGTTTTTCAGTAGTTCTACAGCTTTTATATATACCTAGACCATGTTCAGGAAGGGTGACTTCCAGGTATCCACGGTGTCATATGTACTCCACAAACACCCTCGCATCCATTTTAACACTGAAATACACCCATGAGCTATGAAATTTGACACCAAAGAGGGCGTATTCGACTCCAAATAGGGCATATTCGGTAGCAAATAGGGCATATTCGGTAGCAAACGGGGCGTATTCAGCACCACAGGGGGGTATACCACCCCTAGAAGGGGGTATACCACCCCTAAAGGGGGGTATACGGCCTCTAGGAGGGCGTATACGGCCCCTTTAGGGGGGTAGACGGCCCCTAGAGGGGTGGTGAGCCTTGGTCCGTGGTCTTGTGTGCTGGATCGTAAGTCTTGTGTGTTGGATCGTGACTCGTTTGGCCCTATCTTCTTCGTTTTTGATCCGTTTTTGACGATCTTTATACCCACGCGTTCATATTCTCTATACCTAAATTTTAAGATATTTATTAAGTCCCAGATTGGAGTTTTATGATAAAATCGCATGTCGAACGAATTATGCCTTTTTAAGTGTGTTTTTCATCCATTTACCGTTGTTTTTGAAATACTTATAAAGTTTTGACCTTTTTAACAAAATGTGGTAAATGTGGACTTTATTGGCATGATTTTGTTAATTAAGTGCTAAATATAAGGTAAAAGATGTGCGTAAAATATGACTTTTTATGTCAAATTAATGCCATACTCGCTTTTCAAGATGCTTAAGTTATAAAATCTTCGACCTACCAAAATGACCATACAGCTTGCTGACCACTCGGTCAAATACCCTAAGGGAATATCTGAAAATCTTTTAGTTAGGATTGACAAATTTCTTTACCCAGCAAATTTTGTAGTAATGGATATGCAGGATGACGTACACATCCCAATCATACTAGGAAGACCTTTCATGAACACGGCCAAGGAAATCATCGTCTTTGCACAAACCATCAGTTTGCAGTCTCAGGGAGAAACCATTACTTTCCATATCGACAATCCTAACGCTGGAAAACAAGACGATATATACATGATCTCCATGAAGACCAAAGAGGACAAAGAAACTGCAAAGCCAACAAATGAAAGGAACTCTAGTACGAAAATGGCAATCACGCCGTATTTCCTGATTGATCTCCGGCGAATAGCACAAGAGATGCAAAATGCATCTGCATCAGTGAAAAACTCAATGATGGAAGAAATTGGGACGATAAAGATGGAAGAAGAAAACAAAAGAAGCATACCGCCAATTAATCCGTTTACCACTGAAGAATAGGAGGGAAGAAACCACGACCATCCTACAAGAAGAGAAACACTGGAGGAATATTCCAAACGCACAAGATACCAACCGCAAACCATCATAGATCACAAAGTGCTCGAAGAATTGATCCAAAGATTAGACAAAGTAGTAGAAGGAATAAGCGGCATAGTCAACATGCTTGCTCTTTCCCCTGCTGAACTGCAATTCTGTCAACAACAGAAACGGACTTACGCTAGAATCTACAATGCCCTTAAAAGATCTAACATCCCATTCACCTCAACACAATGGGAGATGTTAGGATCCATTAGAGCGCATATGAAGAGACTACTGGACATCCGAGCAGTCGTTCCGATATCTTGACGATGAATGACCTCATATCATTGCTTGACTTGCTAAATAGAGAAGATCACCTTAGTTCCAAAGAAAGCGGATATATGGTTATCAACTCCACTATTGAAAAACAAGTTGAGTTATTGATTGAAGAACTTAGTGATCTAGTTTGGGAGGAATCAAGGCGCGAACAACCTTTTAGGGCCACACATGAATCACCACTTGATATCGCTATTTTTGTTACGATCCATCTACGGGAGATTCAACAACGGAAAAGTAACTCCAGAACGAAGTTCATATTCCACTCAGGATGCAAGGAGATATTTCGTCAGCTTACTCTAGTTTTCTCAGAATCCGACTTTCTATTCAATAACCATCAGCAACGGCAAATAAAGGACCAGTGCACATCCATCAGAAGATTCAACGAAGACCCCAAGACCGAGAATTATGAAGACATAAAACTGCAATTCTTGGTGTTTGTATGTTCTCTCTGGCAAAACCCACCGCCAAGAGAAGTTGCTAAGACAGACATAACCACCATGACCGACCCTAGTAGGACTGTCACTAAAGTAGTCGATTACATCACCTTCGGACTTCACGGATTAATTGTGCATCTTGTGTGTGGTACTTTTCACGGAAAATGCACGACCCTCACTAAACCATTAGGCTTACGCATGTTATTGTACATATCTCAGGTCACCAAGAGAGGACTCTGATTGATAAATCGAGTAAAGTGGGACCAATGATATAATATTCAACGCTATCGAAAGGGATAGTTTGTTATAGTTAGTATGTATTGAGTCGAATGTTATCTTAAATAAATTATCTTATTTGACTTCCGCTGTATCTATGACTATGTTTTATTATTTTAATGTACCTAGGGCGCGGGGCGTCACAATAATTAACTAATATCTTTCAAAACAGTTTCTCCAAATATCATCCCATAACTTAATTAACGAAGTCTCAGCAAACACTATCTTTATCTTATCTGCTTTACGTTTTATTTTTATTTCGATTTTATTTATTTACTTGCCTAAGTTAGTCAATATAAAAACCAAAACTCCCCCACTATTTTATAAATCCTTCACTAGTTTGAAAACCCTCATCTGCCACGCCTTAGTTTCAATTCAGTCGGTTTGAAGAACGACTCTAGGTCATACTTACCACTTGCTCACCCTTAGGATTAGAATTGTTAGGGAAAACTTAGGCCCTGCAATTACAAATTTAAAACACCCACTGATGTCCATCGCCAGTAGCCGGTGCAACAACAAAGGGTAAAATCCTTACTGACCGCTGGTGACGCATCAGGCATCAAACGACCCGTTTGGGTTTATAACTCACTTAACCAATTCACTTTCATAATTTCTTGCCCATTTGACTTAATAAGGTCAAAACCATACTTCTACATTTTTATTAAATACAACTTACATCTCCATATATCTTTATCCTTTAACATACAAACTAGTGATACTTTACAAACTTCCACAAGACTATGATCTCACTTCATGATTTAACAATTATACTTATAAGACATTAACTATATTCAAGAATGGGACTTAACATGTCAAAATGTATGTTTTAAACTTTTACAAAAGGGGTGTAAATCCGATATAGAGCATTGTTGCACCCGCAACCGGTCGTTGTGATTTCTGATGGTAATGCAGGCGCAACAGGGGTTTTAAATTTATATTTAGCGGGGCTTAAATTATATGTACTACCTACTCTAGTTAGTAAGCGGTAAGTATAACCTAAGATCATTCTATGAATCCAAACGTGTGGGCAATTAAAGTTGGCACTTTCGGTAGGGAAGTATCTAGGATGGAACAAAGTAGGTAGGTTTGGGGGTTTTAAACTAAAGACAAGCAATTAAAATGCAGGAAATTAAAGTACAGGAAACCAATTAAAATGCAGGGGTCTAAGGGCTGCTATTTATAGGTGAAAAGTGGCTCACTTTAGCATTCCTAGGCTCACATTAGAAAAAGAGTGAAAGGTGGTGCACCGGGTACGAAAAAACATGGAAAGGTGGTGCACCGGGTATGAAAAAGCATGGAAAGGTGGCGCACCGGGTATGAAAAAGTATGGAAAGGTGGCGAACCGGGTACATGAAAGTACCAAAAAGCGGAAACGAGATGGAGGGAGGGGGCGGCACCGCACACCAGCAGGCCAGCGGCGGCTGGTGGCTGGCCGGTGGTAGCTGGCTGCCACCCGCCCCGGTCCGTCGTCTTTCGCTGCGTTGCTTAATTCGCGTGTATCTTCTTCATTATGCGTCCATTTGCGATGATTTGTTGGATTCGTAATTCAAAAACGAAGACTTTGATGTAAAGATATCACAAAAATATGTCTCCCATCTTTGGATGTCTCGTATGAATCTTTTGGATCTTCCGGCGTACGTAGAATCTTCATTCTTCATCCGTCTTTGTTGATTCTTCTTCTGTTAAATTCGTAATTTGAAAACGAACATCTTGGATGAGATGGTTGTTGATGATGGGTACTTTTGTCTTGAAATCTTGTTTTGATGCCTTGAATCTTCAAACGTGTGTGGAATCTTCGTTTTTCATCCGTTTTGCTTGATTTTTATCCTGCAACCTTGTTTTGACCATCTTGGCATAATATCACTGATTTGTACTGTTTCTAAGTTTAAAATGCCAAGAATCGTTCCAGAATGAGAGAGATATCGATAGTAAAAACATGACTTTTTACGCGATATCAAGCATGGTCAAGGGTTAGAACTTATTACCATCAAGCAACAAGCCACCATTAGTCTTCAAATGGGATTTTTGCCCAAATCTTCCCGCCTCCCACTTGATTCACCTAAAACATTTAAAACTTAACACAATAAGCAATTTGCTTAGTAAGTAATGGACATTTAACTTAACACATTAACTTCCACATTTAAGGATCCTTAACTTCCACATGTTAATCATTAGTGATTAACTACTTCCACTAGTGATGTCATAGTCATTACTTAGCTAGCATTAAGTTCATGACATGATCGTCACTACTTCCAAAAAATCCATATACTTACCTGATTACGATTTTGAGAAATACTTGCACTAACTTGAGTACTTTGACCACCTAAACACATAATCACATAATACACATAAATTTCCTACCAACTTAACTAAAACTCTTAAACTATAACATAGGTGTTAATTTAATAACACCTCTTTCTCACTTAACAAGCTTCATACACTTTTACTTTATCACAACTAGATACAAATGAGTGTTTGAATTCTTTCTTTACTTACAATCATAAACTTTTACCAAAATCATCAAACACTCATAAGCATATGTATTTTACCTTTTTCACATAACAATTATCTTAATAAACATATATATGAACTCAAGAACATGTATGATGCCTTTATTCATCTAATTAACATCCTACTCTTTAAATTCTTAAAACTTAAGGCTTATGGATTCAAGCCCTAACAACAAATTAACTCATATATACTGTTAGAATTACCTTTGTGTTTATTGATTGGAAGTTTCAAGCTCCAATTCTTACAAATCCTAACTCAATTTGATTTTTTTTCTTTCTTCTTCTTCTCCTTGTCGCCACCACCTCACTCTCTGTTTTATTATTTTCTAAAAATGGTAATGGCTTGAAGAATTGGGAAGGAAGAGTATTTATTTATGAATTTTTACATTAACCCTTTTATCTTTGCTTATTTGGCAACTTCTACCCTTCTCACAGTTCACTTTATATCTTGAGTCCTACTAACTTATCTTTTAACATACAATAACATTTAAACATCTTGCACATTTAATATATATATATATATATATATATATATATATATTATAACTTAGACAATAAAAACTAATATAATACAATAAAAGCCATACTTCTACTTCTTGATCTTTTCATCCAAAATGACAATCAGTTGCTCAATGTAACTCAATTAGTCGTTGACTTCAATTTCTTCTGAAGGCATATATGCAGCTTCATCAACTAGATACTTTCTTAGGTATGACACGTGGAAAGTGTCATGTATTCCCATCAATTCACTAGGTAGCTCAAGGCGATAAGCCACCTTTTTAACTCTTTCAATGATATTAAATAGCCCAATGAATCGAGGACTTAATTTTCCACGCTTCCTTTAATGAATTATGCCTTTCCAATGAGACACTTTTAACATAACCATGTCTCCTTCCTGAAATTCTATCGGACGTCTTCTCTTATCGTCGTAATACTTTTGCTGGTCTTGTGCCATCTTTAATCGTTCTCTAATTTGGTCAATTTTTTCTATTGTCTTATGAACGATATATGTGCTTCCCAGTTCACGTTGCCCAATTTCACCCCAACAAATTGGAGTTCTACACTTTCTTCCATTCAACATCTCATAAGGTGACATCTTGATACTTGCATGATATCTATTGTTGTAAGAAAACTCTGCCAAAGGTAAGTGTGTATCCTAGTTACCACCAAAGTCAATGGCACACTCTTTTAACATGTTTATTAATGTCTTAATCTTTCTTTCGCTTTGGCCATCTCTTTGAGGATGATAAGTTGTGCTCAGATTTACACATGTGCCCATATCTTCTTGAAATTTGGTCCAAAACTGGGAAGTAAACCTATTATCTCTGTCAGAGACAATGGATATAGGCATACCATGATGTGCCACTACTTCTCGAACATATAAACCACCAAGTGCCTCGGAGGAATAATTTTCAGTACTTTTCCTCAGACGATCTATTATCACCCAAATTGTGTCATGATGACGTTGAGTTTTAGCAATTTGGTGATAAGGTCCATAATAATGTGTTCCTACTTCCAAATAGGTATGTCTAAATGCTGCATTTTTCCATAAGATTTTTGATGCTCCGCCTTAAACTGTAAGCAAGTTAAACATTGTTCCACATACTTGACAATCTCCTTTTCATACCTGGCCACCAGCAGTCTGACTTCAAATCATGGTACATTTTGGTTGCACCAGGATGAATAGAATACCTTGACTTGTGTGTTTCATCACCTTTTCAACTCTAGAGAGTTTGGAATCCATATTCTTCCATATCGAGTTTTTATTCCACGTGAATCTTTAATAAAATCATGAACTTAGCCCTTTATACGTTCCACCTTTATGTCATTGTCTTCCAAGCTTTGATATGTGCTTCTTTTATTTGGTCAAGTAGATTCTGGTTGACTGTGATTCGAAGAGACTTAACAATCAAAGAATGGTGCATTGCTTTTCCTGCTAAGTGCATTGGCTACCACATTGACTTTTCTAGGATGATAAAGAATTTTACAGTCATAATCTTTTACCAAGTCAAGCCAGCGCCTTTGTCTCATGTTGAGATCTCGTTGATCGAAAACGTACTTGAGGCTTTTATGATCGATGTATATGGTGCACTTGACACCATAGAGATAGTGTCTCCAAATTTTCAAGGAAAAGACAACAGCTGCTAACTCCAAGTCGTGAGTGGGGTAACCTTTCTCGCGTTCTTTCAACTGTCTAGAAGCATGGGCAATTACCTTACCACGTTGCATCAAGACACAACCTAAACCATTGTGCGAGGCATCACAATGAACCACCACGTCTTCATTACCATAAGAAGTACCAAGATAGTGGTTTGGCTAAGCTTTTGTTTAAGGATCCGGATTGCTTGTTTAGATTGTTCATTCCATTCAAACTTAACGTTCTTACGAGTGAGTTTAGTAAGAGGTGTGGCAATTTTTGAGGAGTCTTGGATAAACCGTCGGTAGTAACCAGATAATCCAAGAAAACTTCTAACTTCAATGGGGTTTGTTGGAGGTTCCCATTTCATTATTGCCTCTACCTTTGCAGGATCCACTATAATACCTTGACTATTTACCACATGACCCAAGAATTGTACTTCATGAAACCAGAACTCACATTTTTAGAGTTTGGCATAAAGCTTTTCGTTTCTTACCACTTGTAACATTTGCTTCAAATTTGATTCATGATCACCAACTGACTTTGAATATATAACAATTTCATCAATGAACATAATAACAAATTTATCGAGCATAGGTCGACATACTCGATTCATAAGGTCCATGAAAGCAGCCGGTACATTTGTCAGGCCAAAAGGCATAACCATGAATTCATAATGGCTAAAAGCAGTTTTATGAATATCTTCTTCTCGAACCTTTAATTGATGATACCCAGAATGTAAATATATCTTTGAGAAGAAACTAGAACCTTGGAGTTGATCAAACAAGTCATCAATCATAGGTAAAGGATACCTATTCTTAAAGGTAACCTTGTTCAATTCTCTATAATCAATACACATGCGCATAGTTCCATCTTTCTTCTTAACAAAAAGTACCGGAGCTCCCCAAGGTGAACTACTAGGATGAATAAAGCCTTTGTCGAGCTATTCTTGCAATTGTTTCATGAGTTCTTGCATTTCCGAGGGGGCAAGTCTATAAGGAGTCTTAGCAATAGGTGTGGCTCCAGGTACAAGATCGATACGAAATTCAACTTGTCTCTCGGGTGGAATACTCGGTAACTCATTGGGAAACACATCAGGAGAAATCTTTCACAAAAGAATTTCATCAATTTTAGGAACCATCTTCTGAGTATCTATCACATGTGCCAAAAAGGATTGATAACCATGTACTAAATGACGTTTAACACGAGCGAATATACAGATTGACAAAGAAGACTCCCCCCCCACCTAAATATCTATCACTCCCCCACTAGGCGAGTTAACCCGTACACTCTTATTCTCATAATGAATAATGGAGTTATGTCTTCCCAACCAATCCATACCCACCACAATATCAAACTCGCCCATTAGCATTGGAATGAGCTTTATAACAAAGATTTCACTATTAATTTCTAATTGACACTCATGATACACATTAGTCACATAAATTATTCTATCATCAACAACCTCAATGTCTAATGGAGTGTCTAAAGCAGTAAGGGGAATTGTGAAATCATGACAGAATTTTTCAGACACGAAAGATCTTGAGGTACCCGAATCAAACAACATGTATGCAGGTTTCTGATTAACAAGAAAGGTACATGTCAACACATCTGGGGCCCTCTGTGCTTCTTCTGCTATGATTTGGAAAGATCGACTCTTGGTCTTTGGTAGTTCCACAGCTTTTCTTTCAACATTTTTATGAGGTGTAGAAGGAGTGGACTGAGTCTTTAAGTCAGGACATTCAGATCTTATATGTCCCGGCTTATAACAATTATAGCAAACTCTAATCGGATTGGGACAATCTCGCCCAATATGACCTGTCCGCCCACATTGGTTACAAGCACTCATCTCGAAGCGACATTCTCCAAAGTGCTTTTTATGACAAGTTTTGCACTCTGGAGGTTCCTTCCTCTCCTCTCGTCTGAAACCCCCTCCACTTTTGAATTTCTTGGAAGGAGTGGTCACCGATTCTGCTTTTCTTTTAGAGGAATCCCTAAGTAACTCAAGCTCTTGAAACTGAGCTTTATCTATCATTTCTTCAAGATTATGACATCACTTAGGAAACACAAACTATCAAATTTCCTTATTTAGAACCTAATGGAAGTGATCCATGAGTCTTCTAGGATTCTCCGAGTATTCTTGACAGAAATGTGCTCGGTCCAGAAACAAACCAACCAATTCATTCACAGACTCGGTCGTTTGCTCCATAGATATGAACTCACGACAAATCCTCTTCAAATCAGCTTCTTGATAATAGGCATTCTCAAATCTTTTCTTAAATTATTCCCAAGTCATGTGGTTGATAACCTCATTACCCAAAGTACGACATTGCACTTCCCACCAACCCTTTGCACGAGACTTTAGTAGATTGGAAGCATACCTTACTTGTAGTTTTTACGACATTCTGTAGTGGCGAACGCCCCTTCAACTTCAGAAATCCACCTACAACATTTAATGGGATCCACATCCCATTGATACTTCGGCGGATTGCAAGTAAAAAAATCCTTGTAATTAAACTTTGCTCTATCCCTTGGAACTTGTACCACTGGTTGATCAACACGTGGTACATTCTCTGGATGTGGTCTTTCAACATTTGCTTCTTCATCTCGTCTACTAAATTCATCAATAATCATTTCTGTGATTCTACCTAGTAAAAGAGGAAGAGATGGCTCTTGAGCATGGCTAACCTCTTGATCAATCAGGGTTCTTAGTTCTGGTAATGATAGTTTAGCTACACCTTCAGGAGACCTTGGTCTTTCACCACTGCCTCCTGGTTCAGAGCTTCGGGATCTTTCATGAGGATTTAGCCCGAGATTCAAATCTATATTCCTTTCTTTACTCTTCTTAATACTCAAAGTAGACACAACACATTTAGTATACACTTACTTAGCAATTTATAAGTCTACTTTAAATTTACTTACTTCCACATAGCAATTTATAATTACTATAACTTCATCACTGTAATACCCTAAAATTTAAAAGTATTATTGTGATAAATGAATAAATAATTGCTTTAAGTTGATAATGTTGTAAGAAAAATAAAATAGTAGAAATCATAAATAATTTTTAAGTTCCAGACAATAAGTCTAAAAGGACTAAATTATAGTTTACACTTGAGTAGGTACAGATATATATCAATTCCCTTTCTCAAAAGAAAGAAAATGAGAGAAAGAAAAAGTGAGAAACCACATGAATCATCCTTGTGATTTCGATGGGACCAAAAGGGAGTATGGAATTGACTTATAATCTGGAATAGAAGTCACCATCTTCAGCTACATCATCCCTTTTATCAATTGTAAGTTAATTTTATTTGATTTAACCTAATTATTTGATTACGATAAATTGGTATGGGGCAATGAATTAGATAAGGAATTAGAAGTCCGAAGATGATTAGTTGATCTTGTAGGTCTATTATAATGATTGGGAACAGAGTTGATGTTATTGTTTAAGAATTGGGATTTGGGATATATATGTATAAATTGAAGAAGAGTCGCTGGAAGATATGAACTACCCGGCGGGTAGTGATAGTACCCGGCGGGTACTATGCCTTAATTCTGCACAATAAAGAGGGAAAAAAACCCGGATACCCGGCGGGTAACTGGAGTACCCGACGGGTAAAAAGAGTAAAAATGCAGATTTTTAAATTTTAATTGAAAAGCAAAGTATGATATTGGAACACCTTATAATGGAAATCTAGAACTAGAAAATTGAGTAACTAGTCATATAAGTTGCTCATAATTAGTAAAGGCATGTTTTAATCGAATAATTGATGGATAAACCTTAACGAAGGATCTTTAAGTTAAAAGAATATGTTGTAGTTGAACTATTTGATGGTAAATGTGGATGATCTGGTTGACTCCCCCGTGTCTTCAGCTTGGTCTTCAAAATCTTTAAACTTCAAAATTTTAATCATCACCAATTTTCTGGGAATGTTCCTCCTGCATGGATTTCCACTTTCAAACAAATCTCGACCACCCTCATAAACTTTGAAGCTTCCTGAAGTTTATTCTTGTAGAGAGCTTTCAAATCTTTCTTTGTCAGATTTATCAGGCTGATCGGATCAAAAACTCGAACAGACTTTCCCACAAATTCCTTACTTGGCCATTCTCCCTATTTACCTTGTGTCTGTACCACAGCAGTCTTGGTAGAATATTCAATTACAGCTTCTTGGGTGACAGGATCAAACAACCAATACTTTAAATCTCGTAAGAAATCCAGTGGTAACTCCTGTAAAGGAACAGTCTTGAGACTAGCAGCTGGTGGATAATGATATTTCACAATCGGTTGTTGAGTTCTTAGATCAATCTTTTTCTTGTAAGAATACCGAACTCCCAGCTTTGGTCTAATCCACATATATTTCTTGCTGTAGATTTCTTTTCTCATAATTTTCTGAAAGAGAACTCCTCGAGTATCTTCAGAATGATTTACAATATTCAACTGAGCAAGATGATTAAGTTCGACCTTCGGCAATGTGCTGATATGATTGAATCTTGGCTTGAAGTATTGCACACCATCGCTTCTCTTGATCAAAATGAGAAAGTTGTCAACATCGAATTTCCAACTTCTGATTAAACCGGTCAATTCACCTTTAACTTGATAAGTTTTGCAAATCTTCAAATCATGTGCAATTGGTGCGTACTCTACTTGTGGTTTTGAACTTCCTGAAGATGTAGACGCAGGAACTGATTCATCAGCAGGTTGTTCCATTGCAGGTTCTGCCTCATCTTCAGAAGAATCTGTCTCAATAACCGGAGCATCAAAATTGTATGCTTGAGCAGGTTGTCGTAACACTGGCTCCGGTTCACGTTCAGGCGCCGGTTCTTGATTTGGATTATCCATATATTCCTCATCCGACCCTGGAACCTCTGTATCCATTTCAACATCATCGGTATCAACTGATCTATCTACTTCATCAAATTGATTAACCAAACTCTGCAGATATGTCAGATTGACATTTGAATAGTCAGCTGCAATCGGAGTCGGTTGTCCTGGAACATCAACGAAATAATCTAAAGCAATATTTTCATTGATTGTTGAATCAAGATTTACATTTTCAGATTCTAGGGGAGGCGTTACATTTGTTTCCAAGGTACGCTGACCTTCCTCCCCCGAAACAACAGTAACAGACTCCAACTCTAGCAATCTAGAATCTAACTCAGACACCTGTAGCTTTAACTCATCCACCTGTGCAGCTTTAAGCTCTAACTCCTTGATCTGAGAAGCCTGAGCTGCAATAATCATGTTCTGATCATCAAGCGTTTGCTCATTTGCTCCATTTGGCTCAGAAGCTGTTGAATAGATGGGAGTTGTGGCTGTGGTTGATGTTGTGGAGATTGTTGTTGTTGTTGAGGCGTTCGCTGACCAGATTCCTGAATAATGATTCCTGTTCTCTGGCGTCTCCTCAAAGGTAAATCTGAATAGGATGGAGAAGACCTAGCTGGTCGCTTGCCAGGGTTCCTTGGTACATGAACCCTCCCTGCAGAAATCCTTCTCAAAATACGCTAAAAGCGTTGAGGATTAGCAATCTGAATCCCATCTAAAGCAGTTGGTGGGGGCACATCACCCTCAGAATCGGGTGGTGTGGGCCCACCATCATCTGTATCCTCATCAACCCGCTCAACACGATCAATATCGTCCAAATCCTGTGCAATCTCGGTGTCAACCAGATCATCCACATTTACTGGAGGAATCACATCATCCTCAAATCCGTCATTTATCGGCGCAACATAGTTTTCATTGACTATGTGCCCGAACAGTTCACGATCAGCCAAAACTTGTTCACCCTTGGGCGCTAATTTGCAGTCATTGAAGACGCGTAGAAGCATTGGCATTGGCACCAAAAGGGATCATTGATTAGGAGAAATATCAAGATTCAAATCGTTTAACAGCAGCTGCACAAACCGTGGATATTGCAACCACTTATCCTTCCCGGCCCTAATGTTCTCAACCATGTTGCCAAAGATGTATCCGCTAAAATTATACGGCTTGTTGTAGATCAAGGCTAACATGAGAGATAGAGTCAAATGACTCGCAGCATCATATCCTCCCTTCCTCGGAGATAAACAGACGATCACAATGTGACACAAATATCTCCAAACCCGGCATAGATATTGTTTACGGAAATCGGAAAGCTGATTTGCCGGATAACCCATACGTTGAAGTCCGCCGTAGATAAACGATGTCTCAAACATAGTCGGCATGGTATGGTTATCGTTGAATTGGAGAACCCGACGAATAGAGTTCTCGGTGATCTCAATCTCCTCACCAAACATCTTAGACACTATTCTTGGGACGTCACCCTGAGTTCGAATAAAAGCATGGTCATAAAACTCCTCGATCTGATTCATGTAGACCGGAGTAGATGCAGTGATAGCATAATGAATCCTTGATCGTCTGAAGAACTTAATCATAGGTCTGAAGGGAGCCGAATTCGCATGCGTGGACTCCAAGAAAGCTGTGTTATTGTGATGAGTATTGGTGCGGCGATAGTAGTTTTGTAAATCAGCCATCTGTAAGCTAAAATACGAAACAAAGATAACCAGAAATGTTATAGAATTAGCAAAAACATGCATAACCTAAAAAACAAAATTCTGATATAGGAAGTGTCGCATAAACACTACCGACACTTAGGAAGTGACGCATAAACACTACCGACACTTAGGAAGTGTCGCAGAAAACAGTGCTCAAAATCAGAAATTAAGTATAGCGTCACTTAGGGTAAGTGACGCTATCATGCGTCACTGGTGTAAGTGACGTTGCCAAATCATGCGTCATTAGATACGACACTTAAGAAGTGTCGGGTCAAAAGTATGCGGCATTTAGCATAGTGATGGTAACCCATTGAGTCACTTAGGAAGTGACGGTATCAGTTTGTCTGTCAATTGGTCTATCGAGTTGTAAAGTGTCAATTAGTCGTTTAATAGAAATATAGATTTTGTACCTAGCGACACTTAAGTTTTGGTTTAGGCGACACTTGCCTAAGTGACGCATAGTGACACTTAGGTAAGTGACGCATGAAGGCAGCCACATGTGACATTGGCCAAGTGACGCATGTCTGCCGATTTTGTTTTAGTATAAATATAAACCTATGGGTTTTTGGCTAGGGTTGATGAAACCCTAGCATCATTTGTCGAAATTACATCTCTGTAAACAATATAATCAGTTATAATCATCAATACAACTTTATATTTTATTCATTTACTTGTTTTCGGTTTGTGATTAAGAGTTATTCGTGTGATTGTTTGATTCCGCCTTACAATCACTGTCATCAATCATCTAGATCCACGAAAGGGACACTCACAACTGGTATCAGAGCGTTTAGGTGATTCGATTGGCACTTTGAAGACGTTTTTGGATTGATTTCGGTTTGGTTCGTATAAAGAACCGAGAATAATCACGGATTTCGGGTTGATTAGGTGCTTTCCAGACGATTTTCAACATTAATTACAGGTTTCGTTCGTTAGGGTTTGAGGAATTTTCGTTAGGTTTACGAAAATTCAACTTTTAGAGTTTTGGGGACTTTACAGCCGTTTCTGTGACACTCGTTGCGTCACTTGAACGCGTCACTTTGTGCGGCACTTTGTAAGTCCAAATTAGGGTTTTACCGACACTCTGGTGCGTCACTTTGTGTAACATCCTCTCCAGTAATCTGGTAATTTTCTATTTAAATTAATTATTTAATTGTTTTAGAAATTATATGATATTATTATTTAATTGTAAAACTTAGATAAATAAGTTCCAGAACTTATTGTGAATAGTAAATTGATACTTGTTTTAATTTACTATAGTTGACAGTATCATAAAGTAATATTTCTCGCGAAAGATGTCTAGGTTCCAGACAATAGAATTAGAACGGGTATAAAATACCCATTTATTGAAGTCGGTTTAAAAGAGGCCGACCTCCTCTTTAGGTTGTTTCTTCAACCTCAGCTCCTCAATTTCATATGCCCTAAATCAAATTTTAAACAAAATTAAAGGTCGTGAATTGGATTGATTCAAAGTGTCTTGTGGCTTGATATCATCATCATCAGATTGATTTCATCATCTTCCTCATAGGACTCCTAAATAGTAAGTTGAAATCAAATTGTGTATAGTTGATTTGCATCAAATTTGCGCTAATTGATGTATGTTAAGTTAATTAGTTGTACTATGAAGTTTAGTAGGTGTTAAAATGCTTTCCTTATTGATTTGGTATATGCAATTGTATAAATTTTGGTTATATTGCGAACTGAGTTATGCAGAAACATAGTTGCAGGTTTTCTGGGTTTTACCCTTTAGCCGATCGGCTGAGATTAATGAGCCGATCGGGTATGTGTATTGTAGCCGAACGGCTAAAATGAGATGATCGGGTATTTTAGTTGAAAAATGTCACAGAACTTGACCTTGAACTAAAAACACTGAAATATACATGTTAGCCGATCGGCTATACAAGTTGAGCCAATCGGGTGAGTCTAGTTAGCTAAACGGCTAAATTTAGCCAATCGGCTAGTATAGAACAAAATCGTCACAGAACATTTCGTTGAAACAAAAGCCTCGGAAATTAACATGTTAGCCGATCGGCTACGATCAGCCAGCCGATCGGGTATGGGCTAAAACATGATCAAATTAGTTTGTCTTATATGTTCTTTTGCCATGTATAGTTAATTTAGTTGTGATACTTGAATGCTATGTGTAATACCATATAATTCAAAGACAATGAACTTTCAGTAAATGAAATAATCACTTATGCAATATGTTCGTTTACACAAGTATTATTCATTGATAACAAGTTATTAACTTGTGTGTTTTATGATATTTCAGATACTCCAAAGACTCAGTGACTAGAAACTGAGTGTGGATTCTACATTGGTATCGGTGAGTGGATTTGGAACTCACCCTTCGATTTAGTTGTAACTATTTGGTTGCAACAAGTAAACGTAGATATGTTATTGTATTTATTGTTAATAATTGATTATAAATCTACGTCCTATGCGTGGCCTTCGGGCATCAGTTGTTAATGAGGTCAACAGGTTGAACTGGTTGGTTGGGCTAGTTGGTTGTTGTGTGAATGACACAGGGTCTTGCTTCATTTGTTGTGTGTATAGAACCTGTGTCTGAGTATAGTAACCACTAGTCATCGGTCTCGTCCGTTATGGCCAAACGGATATGGTTGGATAAGTGTTCTTGGGAACCACCCGGGTATTATGGAATTCCCAGAGCCACCGATCCTCATTACTATATTGTTGACTAGTTGTAATACATGTTTATGGTTAAGCTAAGTTGAGTTGTGTGTGATGAATTCATTCACTTAGCTTTGTGCTAGTCCCTTATTTTACTTCCTGCAGGTTATATTTTGGAAATGTGGGTTGCAGGAAGCTACTGCCATGGGCAGGGAATGTTTGACAGCCGTGCTACTCTAATAAAATTTTGATATAAACTAAAGTTTGGTACAATATAATACCCCTTTTGTGTAATAATGTAATGATGGTTTTCATGTTTAAATTAGTTATGTATAAAAGTTTCAATAGGGTGTATACAGTATTTGTGTTAATTAATAATGAAGTGTATTTTAAATTATACGCTTCCGTCATAAATTATGATATAACAGAAAGAAGAACGAGGGGTGTTTCAAGCTGGTATCAGAGCATAGATTTGGGTGAATTGAGCATTATAAAGTGTTCAATCCCAAATCTAGAGTATGCTATGTCAAACATTTCGGGGTATGGGATTTAGCATTGTATGTGAATTTGTTAGTAGATAAGTGCTAACGATTAACAAGTTTCAAGTTGTTGTGTTGAATACAGATATGGCAGATAACGAGCAACCGACCGCCAACCCTAATAATGCCTCACGGATTGATGTTCCTCCTCCAGATATTCATAATGAGAGACATGTATATGAGGGTACTTCTTTTCCTGCTCGTGAAGAATCGAATCGAGATGATTATCTTTTTCAGTTAGAAGATGAGGTGATTAATCTCAGAGAATTTAAAAGACAGGCTGAAACTGCATCATCTCAGCAACGTTCTCAACAACAAATACCTGTGTTTGGTAATATTCCTCCGTTTCATTCAAATATACAGTGTTCTTTTAAAACGTTTATGGCAAGTAAACCACCAGAGTTTAAATTGGTTAAGAGATATGGAGCGGAAATTTGATGTTACTCGCTGTTAAGAAGAATCCAAAGTGTTTTACGCTATTCAATGTTTAAAGGACGAAGCCATGGTTTGGTGGGACTCAATTACTGGTCATTTGACTCAACAGCAGAAAGAAGCTATTCGATGGCCTGATTTTCATCAAGCTATTTGTAATCAATATTGTTCAGACTTTGAGATGGCACGTATTAGAAGAGAGTTTGTGAATCTTCAATTAACAGATAAGATGTGTTAATCACACAGTTTTCGGAAAAACTACGGTTTGTACAGCATTGGGTTCCTGATGAGAAAACCAGAATTGAGCAATTTGTGGAAACCTTGCCTTATAATTATCGTACCACAGTAAGATTAGCATTTATCTCAACCGTTTACTCTTGCACGTTCGGTTGATAGTGATATTAGAGGTTTTCAAGAATCTCAAGCTAGAAGTACTTCTTCTTCAATTCCAAAAGCTAGAACAGATTTTTCGAGTAAAGAAAAGTCCAGGTGGCAGGGTAATCGTCAGGGTCAAAGATTTAATAATAGAAGTGGTTCATCTGGAAGCAAAAGTGGTTTTTCTGGAGGTTCTAATTGGTGTAATTCTTGTAAGTCAAGGCATTCTGGTCAATGTACTCCTCAGACAAATAAATGCCTTAAATGTGGTGAGCTTGGGCACGACCTCAGAAATTGCAGGTATCCTAATTTTGTGTGCTGGAATTGTAAGAAAGAGGGACATCGGGTTGGTCAGTGTCCTGAGGCAGGAAGACAGAGTTCTGGCTCGGTCGGAAGTTCGTCATCTTTCGGTCAAAAGCGGAAGAATCCTCCGCCAGCGACGAGTAGGGCTTTTCAGATGACAGTCGATGAGGCTGTCCACACAGATGATGTGATTACTGGTACTTTTCTTATAAACTCTGTACTGGCTCGTGTTTTGTTTGATTCTGGAGCAAATTGTTCTTTTATATCTGTGTGTTTCTGTGATAAGTTGAAACTGATCCCTATTGTGATAACTAAGCCCTTAGAAGTAGAGATTGTTAGTGGCAAATTAGTTCCTGTTACCACCTCGGTGACTGGAGCTAATATTGTGATAGATGGTCAGACTTTTCCAATTTCGTTTCTATTAATGCCGATTCCAAGTTTTGATGTAATTATTGGTATGGATTGGTTAAGTAAGTTTAAATCAAATATAGATTGCCACCATAAGATGATTAGAATCCCAATCTCTGAAGAGTCATACGTTGTGGCTCGAGGAGAACATGATAATGGGTATATTCCTCTGATTTCTATGATGAAAGCTAGGAAGTCATTGTATAAAGGTTGTGAGTCGTATCTAGCTTACGTCATTGATGCCAAATTAGAAAAGAAGTCTGTTTCCGATGTTCCGGTTGTTTCTAAATATTCAGAGGTGTTTCCCGATGATTTACCTGGTTTACCACCGGTTAGGGAAGTTGAATATCAGATTGATCTTATTCCTGGCTCCTCTCCCGTAGCTAAAACTCCCTATAGATTAGCTCCGTCTGAGATGTGTGAAATGATGAATCAGATTCAGGGGTTATTCGATAGAGGTTTTATTAGACCGAGTTCTTCCCCATGGGGTGCACCAGTTTTGTTTGTCAAAAAGAAAGATGGGTCATTCAGAATGTGCATTGATTATCGGGAATTAAATAAAAGAACAGTAAAGAATAAATATCCTCTGCCTCGAATAGATGATTTGTTTGATCAGCTGCAGGGATCTTCTGTATATTCTAAAATTGATTTGAGGTCGGGTTACCATCAGGTTCGTGTTCGTGAACAGGATATTCCAAAGACTGCTTTTCGTACCAGGTATGGTCATTATGAATTCTTGGTGATGCCTTTTGGTTTGACTAATGCTCCAGCAGTTTTCATGGATTTAATGAACCGGGTATGTCGACCCTTTCTCGATAAATTTGTAATTGTTTTCATTGATGATATTCTCGTGTATTCTAAGTCCGAATCAGAACATGATATGCATTTGAGGTTAGTTCTTGAAACCTTGAAAAGAGAACAGTTATATGCAAAATTTTCTAAATGTGAGTTCTGGATTCGGGAGGTACGGTTTCTGGGTCATATTATTTGTAATGAGGGGGTTAAAGTTGATCCTGCTAAAATTGAAGCTGTTATGAATTGGAATGTTCCAAAGAATCCTTCTGAAATTAAAAGTTTTCTTGGGCTAGCTGGATATTATAGAAAATTCATTAAAGACTTTTCAAAGATTTCTGGTCCGTTAACCAAGTTGACACGTAAAGATGTTAAATTTCAATGAGATGAGTCACAGGAGATATCTTTTCAAACTTTAAAGTAGTTACTGTGTCAGGCACCTGTGTTAGCTTTACCAGATGGCTCAGATGATTTTATTGTTTATTGTGATGCATCTTACTCTGGGTTGGGTTGTGTTCTTATGCAAAAAGACAGAGTTATTGCTTATGCTTCTCGTCAGTTGAAACCGCATGAAAAGAATTACCCAACACATGACTTAGAATTGGCAGCAGTTGTGTTTGCTTTAAAGATCTGGAGACATTATTTATATGGTACTAAATGTATTGTTTGTACTGATCATAAAAGTCTGCAGTATGTGTTTTCACAGAAAGAACTGAATATGCGTCAAAGGCGATGGTTAGAATTAATCAAAGATTATGATTGTGAAATACATTACCATCCAGGAAAGGAAAATGTAGTTGCAGATGCTTTAAGCAGAAAAGGTACTTCTGACCAAGTTTATTTTCTGAAAGTTAATATTTCTTCTGACTTAGTGGATCAAATTAAAGCTGCACAGTTAGAAGCTTTGTTGGAATGTAATCTTAAGTCAGAAATTATGTTGAAAAGAAAAGACTTATTGGTTGACGATTCTAGAGGATTAAAGACTTTTCAGTCTCGTGTGTGGATTCCTCTCATTGGCGGTATTCGGGATGTGATTTTGACTGACGCTCACAAATCTAGATTATCCGTCCATCCTGGTAGCACTCGGATGTATAATGATTTGAAACCTTTGTACTGGTGGCCCACAATGAAAACTCATATTGCAAAGTTTGTTAGTAATTGTCATATATGTGCTCAAGTTAAAGCTGAACATCAAAAGCCGTATGGGTCATTGAAACAGTTAGAGATTCCAGAATGGAAATGGGAACACTTGACTATGGATTTTGTAACTAAACTTCCACGTACATCTCGAGGGAGTGACATGATTTGGGTCATTGTTGATAGATTGACCAAGAGTGCACATTTTCTGGCTACTAGTAAGACTGCCTCTCTCAGTAAACTTGCACAGTTGTATGTTAATGAAATTGTCTCGAGACATGGTATTCCATTGTCGATTGTGTCAGACAGAGATCCTCGATTTATTTCTCATTTCTGGTAGAGTTTACAGCAGGAGTTGGGTACACGTATTAATCTTAGCACGGCTTATCATCCTCAGACAGACGGTCAGTCCGAACGTACTATTCAGACGTTAGAGGATATGCTCAGAGCTTGTGTCTTAGAGTATGGAGGTTCTTGGGATTCTCACCTCCCTTTGGTAGAGTTTGCTTATAATAATTCTTATCATTCCAGTATTGGTATGCCTCCTTATGAAATGCTATATGGTCGTCGTTGTCGTACCCCCACCTGTTGGTTGGAAGTTGGAGAAAAGCAATTTGCAGGCCCAGATATAGTACAGATCACAGCAGATAAAGTGGCTATCGCCCGAGAAAAGCTAAAAGTTGCACGTAATAGACAGAAACAGTATGCAGACCCACGTAGGCGACCGGTTACTTTTTCCGAAGGTGAGTTAGTTTATCTTAAAGTTTCACCGTGGAAAGGCGTTATTAGATTTGGGAAACGAGGTAAATTGGCACCTAGATACATTGGCCCCTTCAAAATTCGTCAAGTGGTTAATGATCAATCAGTTTCATTGGATCTTCCTCCTGAGCTTGCTGGTATTCATGATACGTTTAATATCTGTTATTTGAGGAAGTGTAATGTCGAGGATCAATCTCAGATTCTTCCTTTACAAGATTTGAAAGTCGACCAGAATCAGAAATTAGTTGAAGAACCGATTGAAATTCTCGATAGAAAAGTTACCAAACTTAGAAAGAAACAGATACCGATGGTGTTAGTTAAATGGAGACACAGTTTAGGTTCCAATTTGACCTGGGAGACCGAGTAGTCTATGAAATCCAGATATCCTGGATTTTTGATTGAGTTTAGATTTCGAGGATGAAATCTCCTAAAGGAGGGGAGATTTGTAACATCCTCTCCAGTAGTCTGGTAATTTTCTATTTAAATTAATTATTTAATTGTTTTAGAAATTATATGATATTATTATTTAATTGTAAAACTTAGATAAATAAGTTCCAGAACTTATTGTGAATAGTAAATTGATACTTGTTTTAATTTACTATAGTTGACAGTATCATAAAGTAATATTTCTCGCGAAAGATGTCTAGGTTCCAGACAATAGAATTAGAACGGGTATAAAATACCCATTTATTGAAGTCGGTTTAAAAGAGGCCGACCTCCTCTTTAGGTTGTTTCTTCAACCTCAGCTCCTCAATTTCATATGCCCTAAATCAAATTTTAAACAAAATTAAAGGTCGTGAATTGGATTGATTCAAAGTGTCTTGTGGCTTGATATCATCATCTTCCTCATAGGACTCCTAAATAGTAAGTTGAAATCAAATTGTGTATAGTTGATTTGCATCAAATTTGCGCTAATTGATGTATGTTAAGTTAATTAGTTGTACTATGAAGTTTAGTAGGTGTTAAAATGCTTTCCTTATTGATTTGGTATATGCAATTGTATAAATTTTGGTTATATTGCGAATTGAGTTATGCAGAAACATAGTTGCAGGTTTTCTGGGTTTTACCCTTTAGCCGATCGGCTGAGATTAATGAGCCGATCGGGTATGTGTATTGTAGCCGAACGGCTAAAATGAGATGATCGGGTATTATAGTTGAAAAATGTCACAGAACTTGACCTTGAACTAAAAACACTGAAATATACATGTTAGCCGATCGGCTATACAAGTTGAGCCGATCGGGTGAGTCTAGTTAGCTGAACGGCTAAATTTAGCCAATCGGCTAGTATAGAACAAAATCGTCACTGAACATTTCGTTGAAACAAAAGCCTCGGAAATTAACATGTTAGCCGATCGGCTACGATCAGCCAGCCGATCGGGTATGGGCTAAAACATGATCAAATTAGTTTGTCTTATATGTTCTTTTGCCATGTATAGTTAATTTAGTTGTGATACTTGAATGCTATGTGTAATACCATATAATTCAAAGACAATGAACTTTCAGTAAATGAAATAATCACTTATGCAATATGTTCGTTTACACAAGTATTATTCATTGATAACAAGTTATTAACTTGTGTGTTTTATGATATTTCAGATACTCCAAAGACTCAGTGACTAGAAACTGAGTGTGGATTCTACATTGGTATCGGTGAGTGGATTTGGAACTCACCCTTCGATTTAGTTGTAACTATTTAGTTGCAACAAGTAAACGTAGATATGTTGTTGTATTTATTGTTCATAATTGGTTATAAATCTACGTCCTATGCGTGGCCTTCGGGCATTAATGAGGTCAACAGGTTGAACTGGTTGGTTGGGCTAGTTGGTTGTTTTGTGAATGACACAGGGTCTTGCTTCATTTGTTGTGTGTATAGAACCTGTGTCTGAGTATAGTAACCACTAGTCATCGGTCTCGTCCGTTATGGCCAAACGGATATGGTTTGATAAGTGTTCTTGGGAACCACCCGGGTATTATGGAATTCCCAGAGCCACTGATCCTCATTACTATATTGTTGACTAGTTGTAATACATGTTTATGGTTATTTGGGGTAAACAGGTGGTTAAGCTAAGTTGAGTTGTGTGTGATGAATTTATTCACTTAGCTTTGTGCTAATCCCTTATTTTACTTCCTGCAGGTTATATTTTGGAAATGTGGGTTGCAGGAAGCTACTGCCATGGGCAGGGAATGTTTGACAGCCATGCTACTCTGATAAAATTTTGATATAAACTAAAGTTTGGTACAATATAATACCCCTTTTGTGTAATAATGTAATGACGGTTTTCATGTTTAAATTAGTTATGTATAAAAGTTTCAACAGGGTGTATACAGTATTTGTGTTAATTAATAATGAAGTATATTTTAAATTATACGCTTCCGTCATAAATTATGTTATAACAGAAAGAAGAACGAGGGGTGTTTCACTTTGGTGCGTCACTTAGAGCGTCATTTGGGGTTAATACGACACTTAACTTAAGTGTCGTCTACTTTAATCCACCGTCACTCACGTGCGTCACTTTAGCACGTCACTTGCTTGCCAAGCGTCACTTCTGCTAGTGACGCCTGTTTGATTTTTTGCGTCACTTCCGCTAGTGACGCCTGTTTGATTTATTGCGTCACTCAAGTACGAAACTTGAGTGCGTCACTTGCTAGATTGAGCGACACTTGCTTAAAGTGTCATCAGTCACTTTATACGTCACTCGATAGCGTCACTTATTAAGTGCTGCTAGTCGTTGCGACAATTGAGTGCGTCACTTACAAAGTGACGCCTTTGGTACTAATAAGTTTTCAAGTTTTTGTTTTTGAGCTAATTTTCAGGATATTCTTTAATGGCTGCTGCTGCTGATAAAGAAGATATTCGAGGAATCAGGGATATGATTAAACAAAATCATGATGTCGGTTCTAATAATAAACCTCCTCTGTTCACTGCTGATATGGATTACGCATATTGGTGTGAACGATTTGAACAATACGTAGATTTCCACTGTCCAGAGCTCTGGGGTCCACTCAGAGAAAGATATGAAGCTCCAGTAGTTGAGGGAGACTATCGTGGTATCCCTCCATCCAAAACTTATAAAGCTGTTGAGTCACTGATCGTCAAACTCAAGATGGTCGCTGATCTCAATGATTAAGGGGGAGACTTAGATAATGTCTACAAGCAGATTGTTGAAGTCATTAGTCGCTGATAAGCGAAGTCACTGATGGTGCCTTATTGTCTCAAGTCTCTGACCCACTTACTGAAGATCTCTCTGTGAAGAAATGTTTCAAGTCAAGCTCCTGTTGCTGAAGTTTATGTTCACTGATCTTCTCTCACTCTGAGTTACTAAAAGAGAATGATGCTCAACTTTGTGTGTCGCTGATCATCATCAGCGAGAGCATTACTCTCTGTACATGGAGTATGATTCAAGTTGAAAGTAGTGTTGCTGAAGGTTTTCTTGTCGCTGATTGTATCTTAGACAAGTAGAAGAAGAATTTATAAAGATCAAAGACTCAACTATGTGTGTCGCTGATACTCATCTATCAGCGAGAGTCTCCAAGTCTTCTTGAGTTCTCTCATCTGCTGAATAAAAGAAGTCGCTGAAGATTAGCTGTTCAAGTCATTCTTTAGAGCATGTTAGCTCGCATCGAGAATGAGGAGAATTGATACATCTATCAGCGACTGCAGCATTAAATGCCGCATTAAATAAGAAGTCAACATTCGGCGTTACTACGGCGCAGCACGTGTTCCTCGTAACTTGAAAAGAGTAACATGGAAGCTTTTGATTGGTCTATAGTACAAGGTGATATTTCCCAAGACAGAATGTCGTGCCATGATACATCACATCTCAACTACCTCTCCAATCAAGCAGCGATACGTGTCCATCAGATCCGGAAATCAAGGATTTCAGTGTCTATAAATAGCGTAGTATGTTGTACTTCATTTTGTGTCGATTACTTGTATTGTCACTTGTTTGTCAGTGACTAGTTTGTCTAAGATACAAGTAAACACCAGCGAGTAAACTAGTAGCGTGTTTGTCCACTACTAGCTTACTTCAGCGAGTGAGCAGTTAGCGTGTTTGTCCACTACTGCTCATCTCTTTGTACTAGCTGTATTGTTTGATTTAGATTAGCTTTGGCTAATCTATTCCGCAAATCAACAAGAGATAAATTTTATCAATAAAAGAATTTATCTTTCAGCTATATGTGTATCAGCATCTGAACTGTTTATCTTATATACATACTTATGTTCATATTGTTGTTACCTTAATACGATTAAAAACTTGTTAAGCAAATATAACTCATCATAAAAGAAAAGAAAAGTTTTTAATTGTATTCAACCCCCCCTTCTACAATTAACTCACTGTTAACGATTCACAATCACTAACATAATAGTGATTAGGGACTCACAATTGGTATCAGAGCGGAGTTGGTTTAAAATATAATTTAACCAGATCTGCAATGGAATCCGTTAAATACAGTTGTGTTGATTCTGAGTACCAGAAGGGAAATGGCTCCACTACAAAACCCCCAGCATTTGACCCATCAAGAATTGAAACCTGGATGTCCAGGATGATGATGTTCTTAGACCTTGTTGATGATCGTCTTTGTTCTATAATAACTGACGGTCCTCACACCCCCACTGTCATTATTCCTGCCGTTGCAGCCACTGCAACCACTCCTGCACTACCAGAAATGGTTATGCCAAAGAGGGAGGAACAATGGATAGATGAGGATAGGCGTATGGTTAGGCTGGATAAACAAGCTAAAATATACATAAGCATGTCACTTCCTGATGAAGTGTTTGAGTCCATTAGATTGTGCAGTACAGCAAAGAATATGTGGGACACTCTAAGAAATATCTATATTGGAACCCCCGACATCATTCGCTGTAGAGAAGTAAATTTGACTCGTCAGTATGAACTGTTTGCCATGGAACCCAATGAATCACTGGCCTCCACCTATACTAGATATCAAGCTTTAATAAATAAAATGGAAAAGGCTAATATAGGAAAAGACCAAAGATTTGTTGTTGAAAAATTTCTAGAACTATTGCCTAGAAAAGTTTGGGGTACCATCGCAACATGTACTCGACAACGTAATGATTATGCTTCTCTCAATCTAACTCAAGTTTATGGTATATTATTAAACTGGGAACAATCTGAAAAACAGGCTGATCAAAGTGAGCATATTCGTGCTGCACTTGGTAGTCAAAAGATTTCTAATGCCCTTGTAGCTGAGCTAGAAGAGGTTGATCAAAGGCAGAAAGTTAAGATCACTCAGATGAGTTCAAAGTCACCGATTGCAGATGAGGAAGGTTGTGCTGCTGACAGTCAGTCTGAAGTCAGTTATGAAGAAGGACTAGAGAAGCTGGAAAGAGACATGGCTATGATGGTCTCAAATTTCAGAAAGAACACAAGGTTCAACAAATTTGCTGGTGCACCATCTAGTGACTTCTCAAAGTCAAAAGGTGACTGCTACAAATGTGGCAAACCTGGTCACTTTGCAGCTGACTGTAGATCCAAAGCTGTCAATCCTCTCCCTGAACAAAAGCCCAGCTTCAGAAATGACAAATACAACAAATACAAGTCAAAATACAAGAAGCTGAAAGCTATGTCCAAAGTTGGCAAGAAAAAGGGAAAAGGATTTGTCGCTGAAGAAGGATCCTTCAGCGACTCTGACTCAACCTCATCATCTGATGAAGAAGAAGCTATGATTTGTTTAGACAGAGATTACTGCCTGATGACTGATGATGCTGACTTCCATGATAACATCAAAGAAGTAGCTTAGAAATGTTCAGCATCCGGCTGGGATCCAGAAACTCTCTACAAGGTACATTGTTTTAAATCAGCTTCAGTGACTGAAAAGGAGAATATCTTTGAGACTTTGATAGTTGATCTATCAAATGCTCATGATATTTAGAAAAGGCAAGAATGCATGATCAATGACTTAACATCTAAACTTAAACTTCAAGAAGAAAATTTGTTGAAAATGAAAGATCTAAAACTTGAACTTGATGCCCAAATACATGCAAATCAAATGTGCATTCAAGAGAAAATGAATTTTGAAACCAAATTTTCTCAACTCAATGAAGTTATAAAGTCATGGTGCAAATCTGCATTAAATGTAAATCAGTGTGTCAATAATCAAATTCCAAAACAAGTAAAAGCTATTTTGGGAGGTGATTATGACACTGCTGCTTCTCTAGCTGATGCCACAAGCATTGATCAAATATTCAAGCCTGATCAATTCTTTTCAAACTTCGTCTTTGAACCAATGTCAGGCTTCAGCGAGTCTAAACCAAATCACTTTATTAAAAGCTCGCGGGTTACTGACAACTGTGAGATAACAGCAAGTATTGATGAACTGAAAGACTTGAGCATAAATGAGTCAACAATTAATCTAGTTCCCATCAGTACTACTGATCAAAAGTTATTCAGCAACCTCAGTTCTGACACTCCAGTGACTGATGATCTTATCATCAGTGACTTGGAGTTAAAGAAACAAACTGATACATTAAGTCTGAACTCTTTCAAATCTCAATCAAATAAGCATGTTGAGCAAAAGAAATCTAAAGCCACAAATAAAAAATGTTATAAGTGTGGAAACAGACAACATGTGTCAACAGATTGTTCATCAGTACAAGTCCAACCAACCACCAGCAGTGAGTCAAATGTTTTGCTGGTTAATGGAAGCCAAGTTAAGGGCTTATCCACCATGAACCCATCTCAGGATGGGTTCATAAATTGAACTAACAGTTTACTTCTGATGTAGGGCATTCTTAGAGAAACAATCTGGTATCTGGATAGTGGGTGCTCCAGACATATGACCGGATGTAAGTCCCTGCTCAGCAACTACCAGGATGAAAAAGGTCCTGATGTAGTTTTTGGTGATAACAACATTGGTAAGACCAGAGGATATGGGGTCTTGACCAATGGAAATGTGATGTTTAAGAGGGTGGCATATGTTGAAGGACTGAAGCATAATTTATTAAGCATCAGTCAGTTCTGTGATGCCAAGAATAAAGTGCTGTTTGATCATGAAGCTGGAGTTGTTTACAACAAAAATGGAAGTGCTGTCCTGGGTGCTCAAAGGAAGGGAAATACATATGTAGTCAATATGGACTCAGTACAATCAGGAACATGCTTTTATTCCAGAACTGTTTCAGAAGAAAAATGGTTATGGCATAAGCGACTTTCTCACCTGAACTTCAAAGCCATCAGCAAGCTCAGCAAACATAGCTTGGTAAATGGTCTTCCAAAGCTCACTTTTGACAAAGACAAGCTTTGTTCAGCATGTGAGAAGGGAAAGCATCACAGCTCTTCTTTCAAAAGCAAGCAAACATCTTCAGTGACAGAATGTTTTCAACTGATGCATATGGATCTATTTGGTCCAGTAAGTTCTCTCAGTCTTGGTGGTAAAAGGTATTGCTTGGTAATTGTGGATGAATATTCCAGATATACTTGGGTGTTCTTCCTCAAAGCCAAAGGTAATGCAACACAGGAAATTATATCCTTTATCAAAAAGATGGAAAACTTAAATGATTGCTCAGTTAAACATTTAAGAAGTGATAATGGCACTGAATTCAGAAATATTGACCTTGAAAGTTTCTGTGATTCAAAAGGTATTTCTCAAAATTTCTCTGCACCTAGAACACCTCAACTCACTCCACATCAGATCAGATACTGATGGAGTACATTGCCCAATCCCAAACCCAAATTAAGATGCTCACTGAAGACCGTGAGGCACTTATTGGCAATGTCTCTGTCCTCCAGAAAGCTGTTGCTGCTCTCACTGATGTGTATAACTCCATTGAACCATGGAGTGCATCTGTTAGTGAGAGGGTCCAAACAGTAGCTGATGCTAGTGCTGCAATAAACCATGCAGTCACTGAGCTAGCCTCCACCTCCAACACCAACTTCACCAATCATGCTGCTGCTATTGCCCAGCTCACCACCAACCAAAATGACCTAGCCATCTCTGTATCCAACTACCTTTATAACACTGACAAAGTTATTAAGGTGCTTCCACAGGTTGTTTCACAGCTCACAAAGACTAGAGCTGAGGTCGCTGCCCTGCGTGAGGAGAACGCAGACTTCACTGATCAGATACTTAGGGCAGTTGATCAGTTTGAGCGAACCAGTCAGGGGGAGAGTGAAGAAGAGGACTTGGTCTCTGATCCAGAGATGCCCCGTAAGATGACTGATCCGCTATCAAACAAAGCTCACAGGGACATAGTGCTCACTACCTATGCACTTCGTCCTATTTCTGAGCAACCTGAGCTGGAGGCCCTTGCAGTTGCTGAACTGTATTGGGTGGATATGGAGATAGCTACTGACATGGTGGCTGTCGCTGAAAGCTTTCCTGAGTTCAGTGCTGAAGAGCTCAGGAACTATAATGGGCTGGTACAGCAATGGGCAGTGGATGATACTGCTAGGATTGAGGGTACCTCAGTGAGCTACGAACTGGCTCGCTGGGAATGGATGAATAGGGATGTAGTAGCTGATGCATCTGATGATGAGGAGGATGATACCATCATGCATGATGCTGATGATAATGATGATGATAATAATGATGATGGACAGGGAGGTGGTCATGGAAATGGTTAGGGTTCAGATGATGAAGATGATATAAATATGGAGGATCAGCAACCCATATCTTCTGTTATCAAAAGAAAGAGGACCAGTGACACCTCTCCTGCATCTACTCCTCCATCAAAGAAACAACAGGTCAGTGATCCTCAATTACATATTGTCATATCTGAGATAGCTGCACCTTCATCTCCATCAGCAACCCTAAACCTACCCTCACCTACAGCAACTACAACCACAACAACCCAAACAGTCCAAATAACCACACCTACCCCAGCAACTATAACACCAATCTCCACAGCAACTCCTTCCAACACTACCACATCAGATACCTCCCCCACAGCATGCCTTTCCTCTGACTCAGCCTCAGATACCCCTTGTCCTGATGAAACAAAAGATCAAAGAATTGCCAGAAAGATAAAGGCAAGACAGGACAGGGGGCAAGAGATGATATTACAAATAACCTTTCAGGCTGAGTTGAGAGAAGAACAAGAAAGGAAAAGGTTGCTGAAAGAGCAATCAGATGCTGACAGAGCATACCTACTGGAATTGAGCTCCAAAGATGCCAATGAAAGGGCCAGACTTTCTAAACAAAAGAAAGATCAAGAAGAGTCTGATGCTGCAATTGCCAGGGTACTTGCTGAGATAGAAGAGAGTGAGCTAGAGCAACAGAAACTGAAAAGGTCAGCTAGCAAGAGCTCTAAGAAGAAAGGGGGAGCTGTCAAAACAGCAGTGGATAGAAAGTGGGATGAAATTGATAGAAAAAGATTTGCTGCCAGAATGACAGGGAGATCAAACCCTGCACCTATCACCAAGGTCAAACTGAAAAAGTCAAGGAACCAATCTCAACCTCAGCTACTTATACAAAGAGGTTCAGAGACTCAATCAATGCTACTTGATCAAGTATGCAAGCTGCACAGAGAAGAATGGAATGAGATAAGGCTTGCTATCAGCCACTCTACAAGTGCAGCTAAGGTTGATGTCATGAAAGAGATTGATAGGCTTTATCAGAAAATGGTGTCTCTGCAACTTCTCAGACCAGAAGATATTGTCATACATGGTGAGGAAATTGTTCAGCCACCTAGTCCAAGGTATAGATCAGGTACCAGCAGCATCTATCGAATCCCCAACACTTCAAGGCTTAATCTATCTATCCCTGCTGGTGTGCCAAAGCTTGAAGGTCATGAGGTCACTAAAGGAGAAAAGGGTCTGGTATACAGGGACCTAAATGGTGCCCTTAGGTTTCAGAGAGAAGCTGAACTTGAGAAGGTTGATCAAGAACAACTCATACACCTAATCAGGTCAGCTAGCATGCTTCCAACAGATTCAAAGATCAGAAAAGCTATTCTCGATGAAGCCTTGGCCAGAAAGTTCAGATACCTGCCCTCCAAAGACAAATATGAACTTGAAGCTGAGCTTGGTATAGTGAAGGAAGAGGAGATGTGGAGAGATAAATAGCTTAGACATTTTGTAATAGATAGCTTCTGTAAATAATTTGTTCTATGATATATATGAGGCTTGAATCAAGAAAATCTACAAGTACAAGTCACTGGGCAACCTCCTATCAGAGACTCAAAATCTTTTCAACTACAAAAATTTACAAGGACAAGTCTCTGAACATTCAACTTATCAACAAAGTAAAGGGGAGATTATTGAGTCCAAAACTTCCTGCAACTAGTTTGTCTAAGGGAGCTCTGACTTAAACCATTTAGGGGGAGATTGTTGAGTCACTGATCGTCAAACTCAAGATGGTCGCTGATCTCAATGATTAAGGGGGAGACTTAGATAATGTCTACAAGCAGATTGTTGAAGTCATTAGTCGCTGATAAGCGAAGTCACTGATGGTGCCTTATTGTCTCAAGTCTCTGACCCACTTACTGAAGATCTCTCTGTGAAGAAATGTTTCAAGTCAAGCTCCTGTTGCTGAAGTTTATGTTCACTGATCTTCTCTCACTCTGAGTTACTGAAAGAGAATGATGCTCAACTTTGTGTGTCGCTGATCATCATCAGCGAGAGCATTACTCTCTGTACATGGAGTATGATTCAAGTTGAAAGTAGTGTTGCTGAAGGTTTTCTTGTCGCTGATTGTATCTTAGACCAGTAGAAGAAGAATTTATAAAGATCAAAGACTCAACTATGTGTGTCGCTGATACTCATCTATCAGCGAGAGTCTCCAAGTCTTCTTGAGTTCTCTCATCTGCTGAATAAAAGAAGTCGCTGAAGATTAGTTGTTTAAGTCATTCTTTAGAGCATGTTAGCTCGCATCGAGAATGAGGAGAATTGATACATCTATCAGCGACTGCAGCATTAAATGCCGCATTAAATAAGAAGTCAACATTCGGCGTTACTACGGCGCAGCACGTGTTCCTCGTAACTTGAAAAGAGTAACGTGGAAGCTTTTAATTGGTCTATAGTACAAGGTGATATTTCCCAAGACAGAATGTCGTGCCATGATACATCACATCTCAACTACCTCTCCAATCAAGCAGCAACACGTGTCCATCAGATCCGGAAATCAAGGATTTCAGTGTCTATAAATAGCGTAGTATGTTGTACTTCATTTTGTGTCGATTACTTGTATTGTCACTTGTTTGTCAGTGACTAGTTTGTCTAAGATACAAGTAAACACCAGCGAGTAAACTAGTAGCGTGTTTGTCCACTACTAGCTTACTTCAGCGAGTGAGCAGTTAGCGTGTTTGTCCACTACTGCTCATCTCTTTGTACTAGCTGTATTGTTTGATTTAGATTAGCTTTGGCTAATCTATTCCGCAAATCAACAAGAGATAAATTTTATCAATAAAAGAATTTATCTTTCAGCTATATGTGTATCAGCATCTGAACTGTTTATCTTATATACATACTTATGTTCATATTGTTGTTACCTTAATACGATTAAAAACTTGTTAAGCAAATATAACTCATCATAAAAGAAAAGAAAAGTTTTTAATTGTATTCAACCCCCCCTTCTACAATTAACTCACTGTTAACGATTCACAATCACTAACATAATAGTGATTAGGGACTCACAAAAGCTATGTCTCCTGAAGAGAAAAAGGAGTATAATATTGAAAGAAAGGCTCATTCGGCCATTTGTATGTGCCTCACTAAAGATGTCTTACGCCTCTTCAAAACTCATGACATAACATACGATCTTTGGAAGGCTATTGAGACGAGATGTGGTGGAAATCAGAAGTACAAGGAGGCTAAATTAGAACTAATCAAGAAACAGTATAATTTGTTTGATTCTCTTCCTAATGAAACAGCATCTGGCATTTTTACAAGATACTCACAGTTAGTTAGTGAGTTAAGTGAGGGAGGTTACAATTTCCCTCAGATTGAGGTAAATAAGAAGCTGTTGGACGTTCTACCTAGTAGTTGGGACGTTAAAATGCAATTTTTAAAAGAGAGCCAAGAGTTAGCTACAATGAATTTGGATGAGCTAATTGGCGTTCTTCAAGCTCATGCAATGGAGTTGAAGAAGAAGGAGTGTAAATTGGGTGGTTTTGTTCAAGACCCGACATTATATGGAGGAAAGGTAAACTCCGGAAAAACTTATGGTGGAATGGCCTTCGTTTCTGCTACAAGCTCTCCATTGCAGCCTTCATTGCAGCCTATTGGTGCTCATCATCCGGTGTATGCTTCTGGTCCCTCACAAAGTTCACAACAGCAAGTTCCAATTTCCCCTGCTATTCAAGAACAGGCTGCTATCTATACAACTTTTCTTAGCTCCTACAAGGATTTGGTTTCATAACCAAATTCTACATTAGAACTTGCTAAAGAAGATGATGCTCAATTGGATGACGATGATCTTGAGCAAATGGATTTAAACTGGAATATTGCCATGATCTCAAGAAGAGTTCAAAAATTCTTGCAACGGACTGGGCGCAAGAGTTTGGAAGGAGATGGCAATACCAGTTTTGGTTTTGACAAGAGCAAGGTTCGGTGTTATAATTGTCAGAATTTGGGACATTTTGCTAGAGAATGTGAAAAACCCAAAGTTCCTCCATCGGGTTTCACGAAGCCTGATGCTCCTAGAACTCCAGAGAAAGAAGAAGTAAAGCAAGCGACAGCTGATGCACTAGTTGTTTTTGAGCCTACCAACACAGACTGGAGCATGTATGCTGACAAGTATCAACAGTGTCTTATGGCTCACATTTCTAATGTGGTACGCAATGAACCAGAAGAACCTTTGAACTGTATTTCGTGCATTAAGTTAACTGAATCTTTGAAGTGCTATCAAGAAGACAACGTAGACTTAAGGAAAAAGGTTGAAAAACTTAATGAGTCCAGTAAGTACTTAAAGGCCAATGAACAACTGTATGATAAGAAAATTGAGGCTTATAAACAGGACACTCAAAGGTATAAATCTAAGGTTTTTAGTCAACAGGATGCTATTAATAGCTATCTTGCTGAAATAGAACTTTTAAGAAAGGAACTCTCTGATTTGAAAGTTGAGTATGACAACTATAAAAATAAGATTCTAGGCTCCTCTTCTTCTACGGTTGCCTTCAATGAAATCCTTAATAAGCAGAGGACAGATAATAAAACTAAGACAGGACTAGGTTATGCTGTAGTCCCGCCTCCCACTGAATACTGTCCTATGCCTGTTAAGGAAGGCACTGAAGAGATTCCTGTTGACTATGCATTGCTATATGGGGTCAAGTCAAAGGTGAATAATCAAAACAAACAGGCAAAGGAGAAAACCAAGCGGCCAGAGTATCCTTCGCCTCAGTTTGTTAAGTCTAAATGTGAATCTCCAGTTAGTATTAAGGAGATTGTTGAGATTGAGGATATTACTGATAAGGAGTATCATGAATTTAAGAAAGTTGAAGTAAAACCTGAAAAAGTGATTTTAAAGGTTGAACCTGCAATTAAGGTTCAACCTAAAAAGAGAAAAGACAAGGTTTTAAATACAAAACCTCAAACTTTACAGTCACCTGTAAAGATTTTGCAACATAAAGTTACACGTGAAAAAGATTTCTGTGATAAACCTTCCACTTCAACCTCTCAACCAAAACAAGCATTTTCTAAGACATGCACGCAATGTTCATGTTCTAGAATTGTTTCCCCACCTCCTGTGGTAAGTCCTCAGCCTCAACCATTTGTTGAGACTCGTTCGTGCTTCTACTGTAAGAGACAAGGACATTTAATTCGTGAATGTCCCAAACTTTCTCATCAGCACTATGGGAGAGAAATGCCTAGGACATCAGTTTATAGAAATTCATTTTCAAAATCACCACCTAGGCGTTATTCAATCTCTCCCAAGCCTGCTGAGAAGCCAAGTAATGTTGGGCAAAAACCTTTGCCAAAACAAAAGTCCGACATTACTCCCAAACCAATTTCCGAACAATCTAAAGTTTGGAAACGAAAGGAGTCTGTTAGTGACTCTTCCGTCATCAACAATAACACATTAGATGAAAATTCTGATTTGTTAAAAAATAAAGTTCTATCCGATGTGATTATTGTTGATGACCTTGGTAGACCTAAGTCTGTAAAGGCTTGGGTCACCGTTTCTCACTAATCTCCTTACTTTTATGTGTTGCAGCAGTCAGAACGAGTTAAAGATAGTGAATGGTTCATGGATAGTGGCTGCTCGCGACACATGACTGGCGATGTGTCTCTTTTGACGGATGTTAAACCACACGTCGGAGGACATGTTGCTTTTGTTGGAGATACTGGAGGAACAATTACCGGAAAGGGAACGCTAACTAACGGGAAAGTTAGCTTTGAGAATGTGAACTATGTGGCTCAACTTACTCACAACTTGCTGAGCGTTTCACAAGTCTGTGATAAGGATTTTACCACTGCTTTCACAAAGACAGAATGTGTGATACTGAAGCCAGGTTTTGTTATCCCTGAAGAATGGGTGCTTATGAGGGCGCCACGGAGAAACGATACCTACGTGATGAATATGCGAACTGTGGAGACTACAGATGAGTACACTTGTCTTCTGTCAAAGGCTTCGGAAAAGGAATCACTACTTTGGCATAGACGGATGGGACACATTCATTTTCGCAAAATGAATTTTCTCATAAATAATGATTTAGTAAATGGAGTTCCAAAACAGTCATTTGCCCTAAAAGATGACTGCATTGCATGCCATAAAGGGAAACTCCACAAAAAGTCCCATAAGTCGAAGGTAGTGAATTCCATTGCTGCACCATTGGAGCTCTTACATATGGATCTTTTTGGTCCTATTTCCACTAAGAGCATCGGTGGTAGATCTTACTGCTTAGTAGTCACCGATGACTACTCCAGATTTTCGTGGGTATACTTTCTTGCTGCGAAAAGTGAAACACCAGATATTTTGGTGTATCTGTTGGATAAGTTGGCAAATCTGTGCAACTAAAAGGTAAAGAGACTGCGAAGTGACAATGGAAATGAATTCAAGAACTCAACTCTTGAGTTATATTGTGCTACGAAAGGCATTGATCATCAGTTCAGTGCTCCAAGAACTCCTCAACAGAATGAAGTTGCAGAACGTAAGAATATGACTATTATCGAGACAACTCGGACTATGTTGGCCGATTCTAAGCTTCCTATTAGAACCCATATTATCTATATTCCTATTAGAAAAGGACTGGACCCGCGCAATACCCGACCTGAGGACTGGGTTCGCAATATAAGGGTAACTACAGAGACGGGCAATGTAATTTACTCTATATTTTATAACTTAGACAATTAAAACTGATATAATACAATTTAAACTTTCGAATTTAGAGGTGTTACATACTTTCTAAACATTCGTGTAATAGACATGTTCTATAATATTCTATAATATTTGGTCCAATAAAAATACTCGTGAATTTTTTTTTCAACGACGGTCATTATAGCTATAAATAGTTAAATACTAGAAACATAATGCATTTATTACTCTAAAATTTCATTTATCATCTATAAATAAAATGAAAGAATTTAATAGAAATCGTAAGTGTATTAGTTATAATTATAATTTTAAATAAATAGAAAATCAAAGTGTATTTATTATAGTTTTTTTTATATACTCTACCCGTTTCAAATTGTTTGTCCATCTTACTATTTATATTTATCCTAAAAAATTGGCCACTCCTAAAAGTAAATATGCATTAATGTTTATATTTTCTATATTACCCTTATCTTTAAAACTACACATATCTAAAAGTAAACAATTTAATTAATGAATGAGGTTTAAAGTTGTCATTATACTATGGTCAAATTTGCATTTAATGTGATAATCTTAATATTTTTGTTTTCAACTTGGTGACAAATAATTTGAGACGGAGGGAGTAATAAATAAGGATGCTGATAAATACAACATGGAAGTTGATTCATACAACAACAAATATGCATTAAACAGTTGTACAGTACAATTGTATGAATCAAATTTTGTATTGTAGTTATCAACTCCGGACCTTAATCTTAATAAATGTAGTACATTTACGATGTTGCGTCATTATGAATTCCAATGGAAAGTATATGCACCAAATTGGTTGGTATACATTAAACCATCGGTATACAAAAGTAGTTTGGTTTGGTTGCCTTGTACAAGTTGTCTAGTCGTTTAACAACACTACACAACGTCTTCTCTCTACTTCCTTTCTCTCCCAATCATGGCCGGCGTTTCTCTATTCACTCAAATTCCGTCCAACACGGCCTCCCTTGTATCGATCCCCAAATCAAACCCCAATTTTCCGGTTAATTCAATTAGCTTTCCGGTTCCAAACGCCGTAAAGTCAAACAAACTTGTTTCCTCTAAAAACAAATTCAACTTCGGCTTACGTGCTGCAGCTGAGGGGAATTGGGAACCGGAATCTACCGATTATTCGGTTGCGATTGCGGAGGAAGAACCAACAGAGATTGAATTGCTGAAGAAGCAATTAGTTGATTCGTTTTATGGAACCAACCGTGGATTAAGTGCTACGAGTGAAACAAGAGCTGAAGTTGTTGAGCTGATTACGCAACTTGAGGCTAAGAATCCTACCCCTGCACCAACTGAAGCTCTCTCTCTTCTCAATGGCAAATGGATTTTGGCGTAAGTTCATTATTAAGCTAACAAAAAAAAAATATTTTTTATATTTTATATATACATTTTAAAGTTGAACATGAAATTTCATTATATATAGTTGGATTGGCTTTAGTACTGTAAATTTCGTAGAAGAACAAGGTTTCTTGCAATATTTGAATGGTATATTTTTTTGGGTTGAAGTCACAGATCGCCTACGTACACTCCTTTTTGTTCCAAGATCACTAATCAACTGGTTTTATTACTAGGATCACCAACGTACTTGTTAATTTCGTATTGATGTCACCAATGTACTTTTACATACGGGTTTGAGATCACCAACATACTTGTTAGTACAGAGTCAATATCGCCAACAAAATTTACAAAGAAATTCTTTTTTCTAAAGTACGTTGGTGATCCTAGTAATAAAACGGGTTGATTGGTATCTTGGAACAAAAATGAGAGTACGTTGGCGATATAAGTCTTTTTTAGGTTTGTAAAAATGACTTAAACCCTACTTTTTTTGGTTTACAAAAATGACTTAAACCCTACAAACCTAATAAAACTGGTTGATTGGTTTACAAAAATGACTTAAACCCTACTTTTTTTCAACACTAAGTATTGTAAATAATGGTTCTGTCCATTTGTTTGTGTTACCGCAGATATACGTCTTTTTTAGGTTTGTACCCGTTGTTATCGAGTGGATCGCTCCCGGTGGTAAAGGTTGAAGAGATATCCCAAACCATTGACTCTGAAAGTTTCACTGTCCAGAATTGTGTTCTCTTTTCTGGACTTGGATCCACTACTGCTATTACTACCAACGCAAAGTTTGAAGTCAGAAGTCCTAAGCGTGTTCAGGTACACTATAATTTGTTCTTTCTTTGACGGTTGACACCATATCTAGATCAGTGTAAACCATCTAAAGCATGATGTTGCACACCGTCGACATATATATGTTGTTGGATTGGCTTGAATACAAAAACTCGACCTACAGTTTTATTCTGTTATAGGTTGTTGGTCTCCATTTATTTGATCTTTATTAAAGCCCAACATCTTCAATAAACAAAGCCACCTATCCTGCCTATACCATCACAACCTTCTAAACTACTGAGGTATAAAATTGTTAATAGTTATATACTGCTTACTGCAGCCCAAGTTTCTCTGTTTTATGTGTCTGAGATTAAATCTGGATGTGACAAATTTTAAATACAAATGTGTCAATTTGGGTCATGCTTAATCTTTTTACTTCCAAATGGGTGTAACCTTAAACTGCTAAACTGAAAAATGAACAGGGTAACTGGGTAAAGCAGATCAGACAAGTTGAAAGTCATATGAAATGCAGAAACCCTCATTATTAGCTATATAACAAAGAGGCTTAGGTTATTTCCGGAAAGTGCTTATGGGGTTGCACCTATCGAATCTGACCCACCCATATTGTCACCCCTACCGAAATGTTAGAGAAGTCTATTGATTTCTGGGCAGCTACCAGTAGAATTCACTAGCTAGGACACTCTTCAAGTAATTGCTGTTTGCATGCAGATCAAGTTTGATGAAGGGATAATCGGGACACCACAATTAACAGACTCCATCGAGCTACCAGAAAATGTTGAAGTTTTAGGACAAAAAATCGACCTTTCTCCCTTTAAAGGTTTGATCACATCAGTTCAAGACACAGCTTCAAATGTTGCAAAGACCATTTCAAATCAACCCCCAATTAAGTTCTCCATTTCCCAGACCAATGCCGAATCATGGTTATTAACAACTTACCTTGATGAAGAACTTAGGATCTCTAGGGGAGATGGTGGCAGTGTCTTTGTTCTCCTCAAGGAAGGCTCTCCCCTTCTTACACCTTGAAATCCTCTACGTACAATTCCCATTTGGTGATATATGTTTGTATGTTAATATATTTTACAGAAATAAAGGAAGGTGTTGTATTTAAATTCTCTTGGAAATTTTAGGACGCCTTTTTTAAATGTTCATAATTTTCTTATTGTGCTACTAGAAATGTGATGTACATTGAAATTAGTAACACGAATTTAAGTTGTTGATTCTAGGAATAACCATGAAAAAGTTCATTTTAACAATCGATAGGTATGAAAGAATACACATGTTTGGCAAAAAATCAACTCAAATGATCAACACAATTTGAGAGGAAATTTGATTTCCATAAAACTCAAAACTCATCAAGTCTGATACATCCATAAACCCTAAAAAGGGAATGCAGAATTTAAAATGGGTCGAAACAACATAAAGGAAAACAAAACAAAAGTCCAATAATAACTAAATAACATAAAATGAGCCATAATTTTGAGCCATTTTGGGAGGAACGGATTCTTCACATACTCCTTTGCATGTACATGTGCTTTGACTCATTTTCTAGTTTACACTTTTAGGCGATAAGATCCTAGACACTTTTTTTTTTTAATGTGTTAATTCTTAGTTTTAGTGTCGATGTATATTCAACATCTTGTTATTTCTGTTATAAGATTGTAATTTTTCGATTGAAATGATATAAGAATTCAGTTAAATATTGTATTTGATTGCACTAAACTATTAAGTATCTTAAATAGCGATTGTATCTACCCCCTACAATCGTTGTAAACTTGTAATACTGTTTAAGAGGCCACCAACTCGTATCAAAGCAGTTAAGATCATTCATATCTTCGTCTCTTAGATATGTTAAGATTTTTGCCTACAAAGATATATAATGCCGCTTATTGTGAAAATGAATCAGGAAGTCTAGACTAAAGTTGCATTTTGAGTGTCTTGTAGTTATTACGTGACTGTAATATAGAAACTAAACAGGTTAAATGCTTTTTAATATATATAACTATGCGTTGATCTTCATTGTGTGTAAGTAACAAAATTGATCGTCATTGTATATATAAAACTATTTATTTTTGTACATTGTGTGAATTTTGATGACTTGTTATCTTTACAAGTTGACAAGTCATTAAAATATATAAAATGTACAAAATAAATAGTTACCTACAATGACGGTTAATTTTGTTATATACACACAACAATGTAGATCAAAACATAAAAAGCAGTTAACTCAAAGTAGTTAACTCAATCTAAAATGGTTAGCATCAATGAATTAAAGATATTATGTAAAATCATTGGTCAACGTAGATAAAGCAATAATTAAGGAAGATTAACATTCAATCCTACAAAAGAATTACCCCGTTGATTCAACAAAGATCGAACCTAGACAATAAAACTGTCCGCATTCATTCCCACCAATGCACACGTGAGACTATGCCTCTATATAAAACATGCATTGTCTAACCATATTGGATCCACTCTCTTACTTGTATCCAAACATGCATTGTCTAACCATAATTGTGTCTTTCCACTTATGCGAATTGAACTTTATTGTCCCAAATAACTGCTTTGTATACAATCAATACACCAGCTGAATCTGTCCAAAATTCAGTTACGTTTTGTAGATAAAAAAATGGGTAGGTTCCAAAGAGTCGCCAAGTTTAACACTGTGACACTCCTTCAAATTAGGTATTTAATTATACTAAATTTCATGCATCTCTTATGCTAATTCCCTACAACAAATTTTAAATACACTAATGATGTGAGATAAGTCTAGCGAGCCCAATACTTTGGTACAAAAAGTATTACATATTTCGTAAATTAATTATAATTGCGTACAAACTTATCGGAACGAACCCGACAAAAAAAATGCAATCGTTGGTGAACATTTAATTAATAATATGAAATTATTAATTACACATATTATTTAATTTATATTATTAGGATAATATAAAACATTATACGTTGTAGGGATAAACGTATCGAACGCGATACAAAAGTTCAAAAAGAACTTAAAAATACTTTCGAATAATTTTTATTTGAAAATATTATATGAACAGTCATAAGCGAAAATGAAATGAAAAAAATTATACGTTTATTTAAAACTTATTGCATGCGAAGAGAGACAAATACAAAACGTACCCAAAGGTCAAAAATAATAAAAGTCTTATTTTCCCCCTTCATATTAAAGCATTCGGAGAAATACCTCAAAATATATTTGCAAATATTTAACGTAAATTGGCACACAATTGAACCCGTACACGAAATTAACGGGTTAAATACCTAACAATTTAACACCAAAATATCTAGTGACACATTATTTGGAGACAAGAAATTTTCATGCCATGCTTTCTTTTGACTTGCAATAATCGGCCACCAAACACACCCATGCTCCAATAATGTTGATCACTTGTTCATTTCATTATTCAACCAATTTTTTTCCTCACATTTGTTCTCTCTTCTTTTGCTCTCTCTTACGGCTCAAGAACAGCCTTAAACACCCATCATTACCATCCACTTTAATACCACAATTCAACCATCACAATTTTTAGCAAGGAAAGGAAGGAAGGGCTAGCTTCATTAATTGTATATTAATATGTAGGCATGAACCATGCTGAGTTATGTGGATTAACAGCTAATCGCAATCCAGCCTCTAAGCAGGGATCGCGTATTACTTGTTAATTCGCAATAGGTATGTTGTCCAAACCGTACTGCTGTATAATTTTATACCCGATTAGTTCACGATGTATTTTAGCCAAACACAGATAATACCATTAAATGGTACAAAAATATTTACGAATAAACCACTAAAAATTATTGTTATGTTGTAATTGTTATAAAACTTTACGACACTAAATTTGGTACTAAAATTGTACATGACCGCGGGACAAATATTTATTCGGTAATACTACGAATTGGACACGACAAATATTAACTCTTAAAACTTTGAGTCGTAAATTATTAGTTTGTTATTGAGCCAAACGGGTTAATTATATAATGGGCCAAAACTATTATTTTTATAATCGGGCCATATTAATTGGGCCGTGCTATTTGGGCCGTACTAGTGGGTCGAACGAATTGGGCTAAGCCCAATGGGTCGTGGAATTGTAAGACACAAACTTAAAACGGATCATATATAAAATGGGTAACATTTTGATACCAACTATAATTTGATAAGTATATATATATATATATATATATATATATATATATATATATATATACACGAACGACAACCAACTTGAATATATATACACGAACGATAACTAACTTATATATATATATACACGAACGACAACCAACTAAAATATATATACATAAATGGACACGAACTTTTAACAAGTGTATTATGTATATACAATGGGACTAAACGAAAGGTATTTTCGTAACAAGTATACTTATGTTTTCAAAACATAAACGACAATATATATATATATATATATATATATATATATATATATACTTACACGCAATGATTAATTTAACAATAAACGACTCAAAAAATAATATATATTTTTCAACCACAATTATCACCAACAGTATTGTACAAACATTTAAACTTAACAAATAGTCGAATACTTATATTAAGTATATTTCTTGCGTCTAGGACCTTGAGGGACGCAAGTTGGACGACTACTATTAGCTATTATCTTACTGAAGATTTGCTACCAGTGAGTTCACAGCCCCTTTTTACTATTTTAATGCTTTTAAAACCTGGGGTGAAAAACATAGCAATCGTATGTACTACTGCATGCGATAACTGATTTAAATACTGTATGTATTTACTTAAACTGTTTATGTAATGATATTTCATACGACTATTTGAACTAGTCACGTAGGCGTTTATTACACGGTACGAAAGATAATTGAAATATTATCAAAATAATATTTGGGCATGTTATTGTTATTAGACAAATTTATACTTTTTAAATAAACTTGATCATCAACGTCCATATTTGCAAGAACCGAATTTCATTCAATTTGGAACTTGCACGATTTAATCAAATCGTATATTCGTATATACTCAATAATATATATTTTGATACATTAATTAGCCTAACTTAAAACTAATTACATGTATTACAAGGTGATTAGGACCTAATGACAAGCTCTAATTTGGCGGGTGTTACAATAAAACTTGTGTTTCCTACACAACAGACAACAACTATTATTATTAGGAAATGTTTTCCCTTAATTGGTTAAACTTGTGTTTCCTACAATATATACAAACCTGTGAATTCACTCAACAATTTTGTTGACTATTTCTCTATGTTTTTCAGGGAATTAGCAGCGTAAGTAAGAAACTGCATGCATATCAGGACGGGCAACCCTAAACTTATTAGGATGCCACTACTTTTGGGACAACGCGATTTCCTTCATATAACCACAATTCATTGTGGTCATATATATGAAATCTACTTTTGTGTTATGTATTTTTATAAAATATTATTTTAGCACTACTACTACTATTAATGCTACAACTTTTTAAGTTGTTACCTTTTGTAAAACTTTAACTAATGGCATCTTAAACTATTTTGTTCTGCAATAACCATATGCTCTGGATGTATGTATCTATTGGTTGTATTACTGCTCGCAGCCCCGCCACGCCACTAAGCTTCCGCAAACTACTCTCACTAATTGTAATTACCTTTTGGCGGGGTGTGACAGACTTGGTATCAGAGCCATTGGTTATAGCGAACTAGAAGTCTTTAAGTGACCTAAAACCTTAGAGACCTAGACTATAGCCTTGGCTCTCACATTCATACATGCATACGTTCATTTGCATACTATAACTATTGTCACAACTCGGCTAGAGAAATATCTCTTCATACGTAAACTATTCCTACGAGGAACTCTATGAACACGATTACGATCACAACAACATGTTGGCACATGAGAAACCGCCGCAAGACTCTATCACACACTTAATCTATTTGTGCACTATACAGACGACGCACATGCGTACCTGAGCGACTTATATTGGCTTAACAACGCGAAATGGTAAATGCCATCTACCCGTACCATATTTCTCAAAGTATCATTTCACTAAAACTTCCTGCCATTCGTAGATGTGAACGTATAGGAACAAGGTTGAACATTGTGATGTAGAGTTTGGTAATAAGTACTTATGTGAAAGGATACCCTAACAATTATGGCGGTCGACGTAATTGCAAAGGTATTACGACATATATGTGTTTATACGACCAGGTTCGAATGTCCAATGTGTCACTTTAAAGTCATAAGATATGTGACGGAGATACCGTTAACTCTTCCCATTGATCAATAACTAAACAATGTGAAACGTCTTTCTTCACATTCTTTACCTTGGCAATGACTTCTGCATTTTATTCATCGCAAAACGGAATCATGCCACCCAAGCAACGAACTACCAGGAACAGTCGACGAACGACTACTCCTCCAGTCCCTGAAACAACTCCACCACCCAACTACGAGGAAACGACTGAACAAATCATCGCGCGAAGAATAGTTGAAGGCATTGCTCAGTATGAGGCAAACCGAAACTGCCATAATGTTGTAAATAACAGCGGGACAACCCCTGTTAACGGTGCGACACCTGCGAATACCCGTCGAGGGTGTTCGTACAAGACATTTCTGGCTTGTAAGCCAAGTACTTTCCACAACACAGAGGGTGCTATTGGTATTATCCACTGGATAGAAAAGATGGAGTCAGTACTGGACATTAGTGACTGTTTACCTGACTATATGGTGAAGTATGCCACCTGCACTGTGACAATTCTTCAAATTAGGTACTGATTAACATTTAAGCATGTGCATTCTTACGCTAATTTCCTGATTAAGTTTAAAACAAAACTTTTGATGTGATGTAAGCCTAGCAGCCCAGTACTTTCAAACAAAAAGTATTACTAATACGTAAGTATTTAAAGTTACGTACAAATGTGTCGGGACGAACCCGACAGATAAATACAACAAAAGTTGATGACATAATATAATTAATAATTCAATTATTAATTACGAGTACTATTGTATCTATGACCTATAGATAAAACGAGTTAAATATACGTTTAACATAAAACGTATTATAAAACGAACAGAAACAATTTTAAAATGCACTCAAAGATCAAAATGAGAAAGATTCAAATTTTCTCATTCATTCGGGAACATTTGTAAGATTACCTCAAAATATGAACCCGAAATTCGACTGAAATTTGGCACTCAATTTAATGTTAGCAGTCCAATATACAAATTTGTACAGCAGTCCAAAATAATGAAAACATCATTATTCCGAATTTAAATAACGAACCAGGAGAGCATCTACAAAATAAAAATATAAAATGTATAATTTTATATTGTACAAATTATACTCGTACTCGAAATTAACGGGCTAAAATAACCCAACCACCTCAATTATTGGTGAGACATACGACTGTATATCATCACACTCTTGAACTTCAAACTCAAAATACTTCCACCTCTCTTCTGTGATCATTCACACACACACACACAAAAACACCATCTTCATCTTCAATGTCCTTCTTCTTCTGAGTGAAACACAAAGTAGCAGCAGGAGTAGGAGAACAACAAACCAGGATCATCTTCTTCGCATCATCATCGCCACCATCAAACCTACTTTGTAAGGAGCTTACAAATCTTTGATTCTTTGCTTAAAATTAGTAATCTAACATGTTTATGTATCACAATCTGTGTATATAACATCAAAACTTGAAGATTGGAATGATTGTTCTTAAAATAGTTTGTAAAACTAAAAACTTTGAATCCAAAAGGTTATATATATAAACTTGATGAAATAGGATATAAGATTACATAATGGTGTTATGATATGGAAATGGTGTAAAATGTGAGCTAAAACTCGTAACAAAACACACACACACACACACACACACACATATATATATATATATATGCATATCGAACACAGACAAGAACAGAGGGCGAGAGGACAGGGACGAACCAACCCGATCGGTTGACTTGGGCCAGCCGATCTGCTGAATGTAATGAGCCGAACGGCTCAACAAACTGAGCCGATCGGCTAGTTTGGTTGACCCGAATGGCTAGCCATGATGAGTCGAACGGTTTGTGATTTTTAAGCCGAACGGATGATGTGGACTGGACCGAAACGAATAATGGACTAATTAAATTGGACCGGATCGAATGGGTTTTGTTTAGGCCGGAACCTCCAGCCGAACGGCTGGCCCAAGCCGATTGGCTGGGCTAGGCTGGGATGCATACTGGGCTTTGGTCGCGAGCTGGGCCGGACGTTTATTGGGCCTGAGACTTTGGGTTTGGACTGAAAATTGTAAAAATAAATGAGTTAAGTTAAATAAATGGGCCATTGGGCCAAAACTTGTAAATGGGCCAAAAGGACTAGGTAATCGGGTTAAGTTATTGGGCCGAAAACAAAACTAATTGGGTTGAGCCCAATAAAATTCCAAAATATTCTAAACATAAGACGTGACTCGATTTATTTCACGGAACGTTCATGATTCTATATATATATATATATATATATATATATATATATATATATATATATATATGTACATACTTAATGACAAACGAAAAACCTATATGTATACTTCATATATACATACTAATGACGACTTTTCCAACGACGATAACATTTATTTATTCATTTTATAAACGGAAATAAATACAATAAGAAGTTTTATAACAAATAAAACTTATATACGTTTTAATACGTAAACTTTGGAACTTATATATATATATATATATATATATATGACTACATACGTGTATATACACTTGACAAGGTATACGACGTGAGAAATATAACAATATCTCAACACAACGTCACCAACGAATGTAACGACTTACATCATTAAGAAATCAATAATTTCTCCAAACAAACAAACCGTTAACATAAGATGATTAAACAAATCAAACGTACTTATGTTAATACATTTATCGTTGTGGTTTGGTTATAGGGTTAGGTCGCGTTACTTTAACCTGCGAGGTTTAGCTCACCTTTCAAGGGATCACAATCTAAGTAAATTCCCACACACTTTTAGGAAGAACGAATCCTACAACTGTTAAACACCGGAAAATATACCGGTAACTTATTTTACACTGGTAAACAACCAGTAACATATTTTGGGACGACATCCCACGTATAACAATACTTTAGGGTAACAACCCTACATAACTTGTATTTTATAAATGAGTAACAAATCATTTATACAAACTTGGTTTAACTAACCACATACACATATAAACCTGTAAATTCACTCAACATATTTGTTGACAACTTTCTCTATGTTTTTCAGGAAATTAGCTGGGTAAGAAATCGCATGCATTCAAGATGGACAATCCCTGGACCTATTAGGATGCCACATACTGTCGGGACCGCTTTTGGGGATTTCATTTGTATAACTGCAGACATTGCGGTCACACTTATGAAATCTTACTTTAAACTTATGTATTATTTTTAAAACTAAAATGTTTTAAACTCCACTACTACTGTTACGACTTACATAGTCGTACTACTTTTGTAACAAATGTTTGAACTGGCATCCTTATCTATTATGTTGTGCAATAACCATATGCTCTGAGTATGTATGTATCTGTTGGTTGAAAATACTGTTCGCAGCCCCGCCACGTCATTTAAGCTTCCGCAAACTAATCACAACTAATTGTAATTACCGTTTGGCGGGGTGTGACAGACTTGGTATCAGAGCCATTGGTTATAGCGAACTAGAAGTCTTTAAGTGACCTAAAACCTTAGAGACCTAGACTATAGTCTTGGCTAAAACATTCATTGCATGCATACACATTTTGCATACATCTAACATACGACTTACACGTCACCTACGACTTCTTTGTCTCAGCATGTCGAGGCACAGTCCGATCTATTTGTATGCTTCTGATGAGGAGCCGACTGAGGATTCCTACCATAGCGACGCTAGCACCGGAGTTGCGTGTCCACCGGTTCAGCTGAGAGCTCTATCGGATGACACTGGTGATGCCTACATCACCCCACCACCCACAGCACATGTGGTCCCACCTGCTACTACTCCCACTAACCCTACCACTCGTATGTTAGGGTCTATCTTTATGGCGACACGCCATACGACTGCTGGACCTTCTAGAGGACCGGTACCTAGGAGGACACCACGGATGTGTGTCCGAGACTTCCCTAGAGGACCACTTGCGCCCCATGATAAGGCGCCGATGGCCGAGGAGAGGGTGATGCACTGTGATGAGCCGCCACAGAGGGTACCTAGGCTTGCTCACTTGGAGTGGATGACTCCTATGTTGGGGCGGTGGAGGTCGTTGGAGGGTTTTCCTTCTACTTTTGAGATCGGGGAGTCCTCCCGATCCTCCGCACCATTGCCTACTACTGGAGAGCCCGTGGAGTTGACTCTCCCTACCATTGTGGCTGTGATTCGCACATTATTTCGTATTTCTGGTAGCAGGGGTGTTCACCTTGCAGAGCTACAGAGTGATGTCTCCCGCCTGGATGGAGACATGACAGACATACATGAGCGTTGCCACTTCTTGTTGAGCAACGTGGTTGTTGCCAGAGAGATAGCCGAGACCGCACGTGTTCGTGTCAGGGTACTAGAGAGGCGTGCGAGGACAGCAGGGATGATGATCGGAGCTTGTGTGATGATAGCTGTGCTGAGAACCGCTGTGGGGTTGTTTCTACCTTATTTTCATTAGACTTGTGTATGGCGGTTTGTGCCTACTGGGCATCAGACTGACCACTTTTGGATGATGGATATGTTAGTAGGTCCATCACGTGTTGTATAGACTAGTATCAGATGGGTAGACGTATGTATGTACTAGATGGGAAAAACTGTTGATAAAATGGGTATATGTATAGGAAAACCCATTGACTTTTGTATAGCGCTAACCGCTGATGGGGCGTATTAGGGATCCCATCTTGTTTTGTATAAAACTGTTGTATCAGTGCTACACCTTTTGATATAATATAACTTATGTTTGGTTGTATTTAGTATTCATTACATTCAACAACGACTTTAGTATTATATCTACATTTACATACGTGTGTTAGAAACGGTAGCCAACCAATAACGTTTGATCATTCCTTGAAAATCATGAAACATACCACACCTTGATTATTGAGTCCTATCTTGAATTTTCTTTGAACTCGATTGTGTTGAATGATGATGAAAAGAAATATGTATTTAGCATTATATAATGACGCCTGGCCAACGTGATTATATTGTACTAACTACATATGGGCGTTTCAAAGTCGTGCGACATGTGATACAAAATCTTGTCCTTCAATTCTTCATACTGTTCCCTTGTTAAACAATGTGAAATCTTGTTCATCACATTCATTATCTTGGCATTGACTTCTGCATTTTATTTCATCGCAGAACAGAATCATGCCACCAAAACGACGGATGACTAAGAACAGTCGACGAACGACTCCTTCTTCCAATCCTGAAACCGTTCACCCACCCAACAACAATGAAACTACTGAACAAATGATCGCGCGTCGAATAGCTGAAGGTATTGCTGAGTACGAAGCAAGCTGAAATCGTGAGAATGGAATGAATAACAGCGGGTCTACCCCTGTTAATACTGAGGCACCTGCGAATACTCGCCGAGGGTGTTCATACAAGACATTCCAGGCTTGTAAGCCAGTTACTTTTCGTGGCACCGAGGGTGCTATTGGGATTATACATTGGATAGAAAAGACAGAGTCGGTATTGGACATTAATGACTGTTCACCAGACTGTATGGTGAAATATGCCACCTGCACCCTTGCTGACAAAGCTCTCACTTGGTGGAACAGTCAAGTCCAATCACTGGGACGACCAGCTGCCTACTCCATGTCATGGGAAGTACTGAAAAACATGATGTTGGAGGAGTTCTGTCCCCGTAGCGAGATGCAGAAAGTCGAAACTGAGCTGTGGAACATCACTATGATTGGTGCCGATGTCACTGGTTATACAACCAAGTTTCAGGAACTAGCACGTCTAGTGCCACATATGGTGACACCTGAGTACAAGCGCATCGAGCGTTATGTATATGGTCTGGCACCGCAAATCAGGAATTTGGTTACATCTTCCAAACCGGACACATTCAGGAGCGCTGTTGTTTTAGCGCAAAGTCTGACCGATGAGGCAGTTAGGATGGGAACACTGACCAAGAAAACTGCATCGGGCAAAGTTGAACCGAGCAATACTGAAACTGGCAGTTCTGGAGGTGCAAAGCGTAAGTGGAATGACAGAGGAAGTGACCGTCAGGGTCAAACGAATAAGAAGGGATCTGGGAACCCAAAGTCCTATGCTGCCACCACTGTGGAATCAAAACCATACTTGGGTAACAAACCTAAGTGTGACAAATGTGGCAAACACCACGAGGGTGAATGTTGGTATTGCAACAACTGTAGAGGTTGGGGTCACAAAACCCAAAACTGCAAAGCAAACCCTACCCCTAGGGAAAACACCGAACGCCGAAACCAGGGGTGTTTTGAATGTGGCGAAACGAGGCACTATCGGAACCGTTGCCCTCGACTCAATAACCAAAACCCCAACAACAACAACAACCAGAACAACCAAAACCGAAACAACACCAACAACCGTGGTAACAACAACCGAACCAACATCATCAATTAGCCGGCTCAAGGAAGAGCATTTGTGATTGGAGCACAAGAGGCACGCCAGGACCCTAACACCGTCACTGGTACGTTTCTTGTAAACAACCATTATGCCTCTGTGTTAATCGATTCAGGTGCTGATTTAAGTTTTGTGTCTAATGAGTTTAGACCACTATTAGAACTTGAATCACGTAAGTTAGATAACAAATATACTATTGAACTAGCCGATGGTGAGTTAATCGAGTCAGGAGAAATAGTACCGGGATGTACCTTGGAATTGGAAGGTCATCTCTTCGAAATAGACTTGCTACCGGTTAAGTTGGGAAGTTTTGACGTTGTAGTCGGCATGGACTGGTTGTCTAAGAACCGCGCCGAAATCATATGTTACGATAAGCTGGTACGCTTACCACTACCGACAGGAGAAACTCTCATGGTCAAAGGTGAGAAACGAAAAAGTGCCACAAAAATGATTACATGCTTGAAGGCCCGTAAATATCTCCGAAAGGGATACCAAGCATTCTTGGCACACGTTGTAGAAAAGAAATCTGAGGAGCGACATATAGACGACGTACCTATCGTACGTGACTACCCGGGAGTGTTTCCTGATGAGTTACCAGGATTACCACCCCCACGACAGGTTGTATTTCATATCAACCTAGTTCCTGGAGCAGCACCAATTGCTCGTGCACCTTACCGTCTTGCTCCATCAGAAATGCAAGAGTTGTCTGCACAACTTCAGGAACTCTTAGACTTAGGATTCATCCGACCGAGCTTTTCACCTTGGGGAGCTCCGGTTTTGTTCGTTAAGAAAAAGGATGGATCAATGCGAATGTGTATCGATTATCGGGAACTGAACAAAGTAACTATTAAGAATCGATATCCACTACCTCGCATCGATGACTTATTTGACCAGCTACAAGGGTCAAGTTATTATTCGAAGATCGACTTGCGATCTGGATACCATCAACTGAAGGTTCGGGATGAGGATATTCCTAAGACTGCGTTTAGGACTCGATACGGTCATTACAAGTTCCTAGTCATGCCATTCGGACTGACGAACGCACCAGCAGTGTTCATGGACCTCATGAATAGAGTATGCAAACCTTATCTTGATAAGTTCGTGATTGTGTTTATCGATGACATATTGATATACTCCCGAACGAAGGAGGATCACGAGAAACATTTGAGAATGATTCTTGAATTACTGGAGAAAGAGAAGCTTTACGCAAAGTTCTCTAAGTGTGAATTTTGGATGCGCGAGGTTCATTTCCTTGGTCATGTGATCAATAACAATGGAATTCATGTGGACCCATCCAAAATCGAGGCAATTAAGAACTGGGAAGCCCCAAAAACACCATCCGAGATACGACAATTTCTTGGGCTAGCCGGCTATTACCGACGCTTCATCGAGAACTTCTCGAAAATAGCCCAACCACTTACCGCTTTAACTCAAAAGGATAAGAAATTTGATTGGGGCGAGAAGCAAGAGATTGCGTTCCAATTGTTGAAACAAAAACTAAGTACTGCACCAATCCTATCACTACCCGAGGGAGTAGAAAACTTTGTTGTCTACTGTGATGCTTCACATTAGGGATTGGGTTGCGTATTGATGCAAAACGACAAAGTCATTGCTTATGCGTCTCGACAATTGAAAGTTCACGAAAAGAACTATACGACGCATGACTTGGAGCTAGGAGCCATCGTTTTTGCACTTAAGATTTGGAGACACTACCTATACGGTACAAAGTGCACTATCTTCACGGATCACAAAAGTCTCCAACATATATTCGACCAGAAAGAACTCAACATGAGACAACTTCGTTGGGTCGAATTACTGAACGATTACGACTGTGAAATCAAGTATCATCCGGGCAAAGCTAATGTAGTAGCGGATGCCTTGAGTCGTAAGGAAAGAGTCAAACCCCGTAGAGTCCGAGCTTTAGGATTGACAATCCACTCGAATCTCATTACTCAAATTCGTGACGCTCAACAATCAGCTTTCATTCCCGAACACCTTAAGGAAGAATCCTTGAAGGGAATGGAGAAACAACTTGAAACCAAGGACAACGGAGTGTTGTACTTCATGAACCGAATTTGGGTACCATGCGTAGACGAATTGCACCGATTGATTTTGGACGAAGCACATAAGTCCAACTACTCGATACATCCTGGTGCAGATAAGATGTATCACGACTTGAAAGGATTTTACTGGTGGCCTGGCATGAAACGAGACATTGCCACATACGTTAGTAAGTGCTTGACTTGCGCAAAAGTCAAGGTCGAATACCAAAAGCCGTCTGGGCTTTTGCAACAACCTGAAATGCCCAAATGGAAATGGGAACACATCACGATGGACTTCATCACGAAGTTACCGAAAACAACATCCGGAGTTGACACCATATGGGTGATTGTCGATCGATTAACGAAATCAGCCCACTTCCTTGCTATCAAAGAAACGGACAAAATGGAGAAGTTGACTAGAATCTATTTGAAAGAGGTCGTTTCTCGACATGGGGTGCCATTATCCATCATCTCTGATAGAGATGCACTTTTCACCTCTCGCTTCTGGCAAACACTTCAACATGCATTGGGTAGTAGACTCGACATGAGTACTGCCTACCACCCACAAACTGACGGCCAGATCGAGCGAACGATACAAACGCTCGAAGACCTGTTGAGAGCATGTGTGATAGACTTTGGAGGTAATTGGGATACACACCTACCTCTAGCAGAATTTTCATATAATAACAGTTATCACACCAGCATACAAATGGCACCATTTGAGGTGTTGTACGAACGCAAGTGCCGATCGCCACTCTGTTGGGCAGAGTTGGGCGACAAACAATTATCGGGTCCTGAGATAGTCCAAGAAACTACGGACAAGATATCTCAAGTGCTTAACCGATTGAAAACAGCACGTGACCGACAAAAGAGTTATGTCGATAACAGACGGAAACCTTTAGAATTTCAAGTAGGTGACAAAGTCCTACTCAAAGTTGCACCCTGGAAAGGGGTCGTACGATTTGGTAAACGAGGTAAACTGAACCCACGATACATTGGACCATTCGAGATCCTTGCAAGGATTGGTCCTGTCGCCTACAAGCTCAAACTACCGCAAGAGCTTAGTAGTATCCATGACACCTTTCATATATCTAACTTGAAAAAGTGTCTTTCTGATGAAACACATATCATCCCTCCGGACGAGATCTTCATTGACTCAAAACTGAACTTTGTGGAGGAACCTATCGAAGTTATGGACACGAAAACACAGAAACTTCGACACAAACGAATCAAGCTAGTTAAAGTTCGTTGGAACTCAAAACATGGCCCAGAGTTCACCTAGGAACGTGAGGATGAAATGCGCAAGAAGTATCCTTGACTATTTGAAACCGTGACCGCGACTCACGACACGAATTAAATCTCGGGACGAGATTTCTCTAACGGGGGGAGAATGTGACAATTCTCCAAATTAGGTACTGATTAACATTTAAGCATGTGCATTCTTACGCTAATTTCCTGATTAAGTTTAAAACAAAACTTTTGATGTGATGTAAGCCTAGCAGCCCAGTACTTTCAAACAAAAAGTATTACTGATACGTAAGTATTTAAAGTTACGTACAAATATGTCGGGACGAACCCGACATATAAATACAGCAAAAGTTGATGACATAATATAATTAATAATTCAATTATTAATTACGAGTACTATTGTATCTATGACCTATAGATAAAACGAGTTAAATATACGTTTAACATAAAACGTATTATAAAACGAACAGAAACAATTTTCAAAAGCACTCAAAGATCAAAATGAGAAAGATTCAAATTTTCTCATTCATTCGGGAACATTTGTAAGATTACCTCAAAATATGAACCCGAAATTCGACTGAAATTTGGCACTCAATTTAATGTTAGCAGTCCAATGTACAAATTTGTACAGCAGTCCAAAATAATGAAAACATCATTATTCCGAATTTAAATAACGAACCAGGAGAGCATCTACAAAATAAAAATATAAAATGTTTAATTTTATATTGTACAAATTATACCCATACTCGAAATTAACGGGCTAAAATAACCCAACCACCTCAATTATTGGTGAGACATACGACTGTATATCATCACACTCTTGAACTTCAAACTCAAAATACTTCCACCTCTCTTCTGTGATCATTCACACACACACACAAAAACACTATCTTCATCTTCAATTTCCTTCTTCTTCTGAGTGAAACACAAAGTAGCAGCAGGAGTAGGAGAACAACAAACCAGGATCATCTTCTTCGCATCATCATCGCCACCATCAAACCTACTTTGTAAGGAGCTTTCAAATCTTTGATTCTTTGCTTAAAATTTGTAATCTAACATGTTTATGTATCACAATCTGTGTATATAACATCAAAACTTGAAGATTGGAATGATTGTTCTTAAAATAGTTTGTAAAACTAAAAACTTTGAATCCAAAAGGTTATATATATAAACTTGATGAAATGGGATATAAGATTACATAATGGTGTTATGATATGGAAATGGTGTAAAATGTGAGCTAAAACTCGTAACAAAACACACACACACGCACATATATATATATATATATATATATATATATATGCATATCGAACACAGACAAGAACAGAGGGCGAGAGTACAGGGACGAACCAACCCGATCGGTTGGCTTGGGCCAGCCGATCGGCTGAATGTAATGAGCCGAACAGCTCAACAAACTGAGCCGATCGGCTAGTTTGGTTGACCCGAACGGCTAGCCATGATGAGTCAAACGGTTTGTGATTTTTAACCCGAACGGATGATGTGGACTGGACCGAAACGAATAATGGACTAATTAAATTGGACTGGATCGAATGGGTTTTGGTTGGGCCGGAACCTCCAGCCGAACGGCTGGCCCAAGCCGATCGGCTGGGCTGGGCTGGGATGCATACTGGGCTTTGGTCGCGAGCTGGGCCGGACGTTTATTGGGCTTGAGACTTTGGGTTTGGACTGAAAATTGTAAAAATAAATGAGTTAAGTTAAATAAATGGGCCATTGGGCCAAAACTTGTAAATGGGCCAAAAGGACTAGGTAATCAGGTTAAGTTATTGGGCCGAAAACAAAACTAATTGGGTTGAGCCCAATAAAATTCCAAAATATTCTAAACATAAGACGTGACTTGATTTATTTCACGGAACGTTCATGATTCTATATATATATATATATATATATATATATATATATATGTACATACTTAATGACAAACGAAAAACCTATATGTATACTTCATATATACATACTAATGACGACTTTTTCAACGACGATAACATTTATTTATTCATTTTATAAACGGAAATAAATACAATAAGAAGTTTTATAACAAATAAAACTTATATACGTTTTAATACGTAAACTTTGGAACTTATATATATATATATATATATATATATATATATATATATATATGACTACATACGTGTATATACACTTGACAAGGTATACGACGTGAGAAATATAACAATATCTCAACATAACGTCACCAACGAATGTAACGACTTACATCATTAAGAAATCAATAATTTCTCCAAACAAACAAACCGTTAACATAAGATGATTAAACAAATCAAACGTACTTATGTTAATACATTTATCGTATATAGGTTAACACACCTTGGGCTATTACCTGTCGGCTGCTAGCTTTCCTTACCGAGCACATCACAGTGAGTTTACAACCCCTACTTTTAAATGTTTTCTGCTTTTAAACACAGGGGTGTTAAACATAGAAATTGCATGCAAATACATGCAATCAAACTATAAATGCTTTATTGCTTTTATACAAATGTTGATTTGTGATATTACATATTCATTGTTATTTTGGGAATTTAGACAAGGTATCCTAGTACGGACCTAGACTTGAATTGTGTGCATGAAAGACCTCATGACATGCTATTGAAACCATTAGCTAGGTGACTCTAGCCACTGAGTATACGGATAGTACTATTGCCGTGACGACCCTCCTACGGTGGAGCGTATACTTAAACGTCCGTTCAGGCAAACAACATAAGTTCTGGTTGTGGTTTGGTTATAGGGTTAGGTCACGTTACTTTAACCTGCGAGGTTTAGCTCACCTTTCAGGGGATCACAGTCTAAGTAAATTCCCACATACTTTTAGGAAGAACGAATCCTACAACTGTTAAACACCGGAAAACATACCGGTAACTTATTTTACACTGGTAAACAACCAGTAACATATTTTGGGACGACATCCCATGTATAACAATACTTTAGGGTAACAACCCTACATAACTTGTATTTTATAAATGAGTAACAAATCATTTATACAAACTTGGTTTAACTAACCACATACACATATAAACCTGTAAATTCACTCAACATATTTGTTGACAACTTTCTCTATGTTTTTCAGGAAATTAGCTGGGTAAGAAATCGCATGCATTCAGGATGGACAATCCCTGGACCTATTAGGATGCCACATACTGTCGGGACCGCTTTTGGGGATTTCATTTGTATAACTGTAGACATTGTGGTCATACTTATGAAATCTTACTTTAAACTTATGTATTATTTTTAAAACTAAAATGTTTTAAACTCCACTACTACTGTTACGACTTACATAGTCGTACTAATTTTGTAACAAATGTTTGAACTGGCATCCTTATCTATTATGTTGTGCAATAACCATATGCTCTGAGTATGTATGTATCTATTGGTTGAAAATACTGTTCGCAGCCCCGCCACGTCATTTAAGCTTCCGCAAACTAATCACAACTAATTGTAATTACCATTTGGCGGGGTGTGACATGCACCTTGGCTGAGAAGGCGTTAACATGGTGGAACAGTCAGCTCCAATCTCTTGGAAGAGAAACTACCCACTCCTTGTCATGGGGAGTACTGAAAAACATGATGTTGGAAGAGTTCTGTCCCCATAGTGAGATGCAGAAAGTAGAAACTGAACTGTGGAACATCACCATGACTGGTGCCGATGTCACTGGTTATACAACCAAGTTCCAGGAACTAGCACATTTAGTGCCACATATAGTGACACCTGAGTATAAACGCGTCGAGCGTTATATCTGGGGATTCGCACCATAGATCGGGAGTTTGGTTACATCATCGAAACCCGACTCATTCAGGAGTGCTGTTACTCTGGCACAAAGGTTAACCGATGAGGCGGTCAGAATGGGGACCCTGATTAAGAAGGTTGTGTCAGCAAAAGGTGAAACAGGTAACAATGATGCTGGTAGTTCTGGAACTACAAAGGGAAAGCGAAAATGGAGTGACCGATAGGGTCAACAAGGTGAGAAGCGTTCAGGAAACGCTAAGGCCTACACTGCCACTACCACTGAGGCAAAGCCATACTTGGGTAACAAACCTAAGTGTGACAAGTGTGGTCGACACCACGAGGGTGGGTGTGGGTATTGTGGCAACTGCAAGGTATGGGGTCACAAAACCTAGGACTGTAGAACCAACCCTCCTTCACGAACAAACAATGAACGTCAAAACCTGGGGTATTTTGAGTGTGGTGAGATGGGGCATTATCAGAACCGATGCCCTAAACTTAACAACAAGAACCAAAATCACAACAACAACAAGCAAAACAACAACAACCGCGGTAACAACAACCGAACCAACAACATCAACAATCAACCGGCTCAGGGAAAGGCATTCGTGATCAGGGCACACGAGGCATGCCAGGACCCTAACACCATCACTGGTACGTTTCTTTTAAACAACCATTATGCCTCTGTGTTAATTGATTCAGGTGCCGATTTAAGTTTTGTGTCTACTGAGTTTAAACCACTATTAGAAATTGAATCACGTAAGTTAGATAACAAATATACTATAGAACTAGCCGATGGTGAGTTGATCGAATCAGGAGAAATAGTACCGGGATGTACCTTGGAGTTAGAGGGTCATCTCTTCGAAATAGACTTGCTACCGATTAAGTTGGGAAGTTTTGACATCGTGATCGGTATGGATTGATTGTCAAAGAACCACGCTGAGATTGTATGTTTCGAGAAGTTGGTACGCATCCCGCTACCAACAGGAGAAACATTGGTGATAAAAGGAGAAAAATGAAAGATGGCACAAAAATGATTACTTGCTTGAAGGCTAGTAAGTATCTCCGAAAGGGATACCAAGCGTTCTTGGCACACATTGTGGAAAAGAAACCCGAGGAACGACATATAGACGATGTGCCTATTGTATGAGATTATCCTGGAGTGTTTCCTGAGGAGTTGCTAGGATTACCATCCCCGTGAAAAGTTGAGTTTCACATCGATCTGGTGCCTGGAGCCGCACCGATAGCTAGAGCACCTTATTGTCTAGCTCCATCAGAGATGCAGGAGCTGTCTACACAGTTACAGGAGCTCCTAGACTTAGGATTCATCCGACCGAGCTTTTCACCTTGTGGAGCTCCGCTTTTGTTCGTCAAGAAAATGATGGATCTATGAGAATGTGCATCGATTACCGAGAACTGAACAAAGTTACTATATAAAAAAACCGGTATCCGTTACCACGTATTGATGACCTGTTTAATCAACTACAAGGGTCAAGCTATTATTCGAAAATTGACCTACGATCTGGTTACCACCAACTGAAGGTACGGGAAGAGGATGTACCGAAAACTGCGTTTAGGACTCTTTATGGTCACTACGAGTTCCTAGTCATTCCTTTCGGGCTGACAAATGCACCTGCAGTGTTCATGGACCTCATGAACAGAGTATGCAAACCTTACCTTGATAAGTTCATCATTGTATTTATTGACGACATCTTAGTATACTCACGAATGAAAGAGGATCACGAACAACATCTGAAACTTATCCTCGAACTACTTCAGAAGGAGAAGCTTTATGCAAAATTCTCTAAGTGTGAATTTTGGATGCGAGAGGTTCACTTCCTTGGTCACGTGATAAATGATAAAAGAATTCATGTGGACCCATCCAAAATTGAGGCAATCAAAAAATTGGGAAGCCCCGAAAACCCCATCTGAGATACGACAATTTCTTGGTCTAGCTGGCTATTACAGGCGATTCATCGTGAACTTTTCAAAGATAGCCCAGCCACTTACTGCTTTAACTCAAAAAGACATGAAATTTGACTGGAGCAAGAAGCAAGAAAATGCCTTCCAGTTGCTGAAACAAAAATTGAGCAGCGCTCCCATCTTATCGTTACCCAAAGGAGTAGAAAACTTCATTGTCTATTGTGATGCTTCGCGTCAGGGATTGCGTTGCGTGTTAATGCAAAGCGACAAGGTTATTGCTTATGCATCTCATCAACTGAAAGTGCACGAGAAAAACTATACAACACATGACTTGGAGTTGGGAGCAGTATATTTAAAAAATGGTCTTAAAAATTAAATATACTGTTCCCTACACCTCCATACCACCCACATCCTCCACTCGCACTGTGCCCATAGAGATTCCTCGAGCCCGCCGTACCAGGACTACTCCTGCGGTTGAGCCGGTTTTCTCTGTGCACACTGCGACACCACATGAGCCGCATATCCCACATAATGGACAACCATCTTCCCGTACCATGACCCGTCCGAGACCAGCTGAGTCAGCCACATCAGACACATCTTTAGAGACAGACTCACCTCAGTCAGGGTTCAGACGAGACATGCAGGTTGATGACCAGGTACCGGTGCAGACTGATTTTCTGCCTGATATGACTACTGCTACTGTTGTGCCTACTTTTTCAGGATTCATAGGGATGCTTCAGAGCAACCCTCTGCCTTCCGCTGAGCTTCCACCGTACCCGATGCATGGTGCTTCCTTAGGGTCGTATGAGGTTGCAGAGATGGGACTAGATCCCAACTTCCATTTGTACCCGATCCAGCCACCAACATCCGGCAGGCAGCGCAGTTCATCTTCAGCATCAGTCTCCCGCAGGTTATCCAGTGGACAGCACTCTGCCTCCCGTCATGCACCTTACAACTCCATGCCACCTCCAGCTCACGGACCACCATCCGACCAGGATCCTTCTCACCCTTGATCTTATCAGATTTTATTTCCATTTGTGTTGGATAACTGTATCACTTATTAATGATATTTGGGATTACTGTTGCTGCTTGAACTATTTGGGTTCCAACCTGTAATCTGGATGGACCCATCTATCTATCTTATCTTATCGTTTATCTGTCATTTACTTATTTATGTTGTTCTTAGTTAATTTTTAGATTACTTGCAATAAAAGAGAGCAGTAAAAAGTATGAAAGTTCCCCGAGAAGAAACCGAGATGACGCACGAATCACGCAAAGATCCTGACACAAACTGATCGACCTACACATCTGAATCAGAATCTTCATTCACACATCTCAGTCCTTTCTAGGGGAGTTTTTTTTCCATTCCTTAGTGATTTTCTTTCATCACCTATAACTCGCCATCATGCTTAAATTCTAAGTGTGGGATTCTAAATCCCACACAAATCAAATCAACTTAAAAATAGGGTTCCAAAACATTTTCAAACTTTAAGTGTGGGATTCCTTCACAAGAATTTTAAACTTAGTTTGAGAACATTAGGGACAATGTTCCTCTTAGTGTGGGATACACGGTATGTTATACCGTATTTTTTGACTTTGGTTGCTAGTCCAAAGTATAACTTTCCAAAAATAAGCTTAACTTCGACAGTGGAGATACCACTCACTCAGTTGGCTTAAAATTTTTCCTAAAAACCTCATTTTTGCTAAAATTTTAGAAAATGTTTTTCAAAATCATAAGCTTAACTTCGACAGTGGAAGTGCCACTCATTCAGTTGGCTTAATTTTTCATACAAACCCATTTTTGCTAAAAAATTTCTGACTCTAAATAATCTTGAGAAAAATAAATTTTTCAGAAATTAATTAAACTGCTTTGGAAAGTAAAATAAGTTAAGATATAATTTTCTTAAAAATGAAATGTTAATCTAAGAGCATCGCACGGCTAGGCACATACAACCCTATTGCAGTGAGGTATTTGAGCCTAATAAAAGCATTCTTCTTTAATGCTTCACTTTTTCATTTGATGTGTGTGCCGATGCATGTGCTTCAAGTTAGAACTTGCTCTTGGTATACGCTTCGAGACCACACCAATGGGCACCGTACGCGGTGAAGGTGCAGTCAAAGGACCTTGACATTCCTTAGGATATAAACCCCTTTCTATCATATCTTTTCAAGCCCCAAAACCCTTCCAACACTCACTTTTAGTGTTGATGATCCGCTTAGAAAACCCTGTTGAGCCTTAGCCTATTCGTTTCTTTCAAAACCCAAAAATTTGAACCCACTTATTCCACACCCACCAAAAATCTTATCTTAAAATTTTTTAAACTTGTGGGAAATGTTATTTTAATTATCCTTTTTGCTTTCACTCCAAATCACAAATACTGGTGTTTACTCAAAACTTTCTCATGTGCGTACCCCTGATAATAAATCAAAAGTTGAAAAAGTTTATGGTGTGAAAAATTGACACCAAGTAAATGCAAAGTCATCAGAAGGATGAAAAAGATGAAAGAAAGAAAAGGATTTCAAAAAGGGCAAAAGAAAGAAAGAAAATAAGAAATCCCTAGAAAAGCCCAAAAAAATAAAAACAAAAAGAAAAGAAAATAGAATAAAGCTAAGTGCTTCGAATCTCTCAAAAAATTCCTGTTCTTATAAAAGATATAAACTCCCCCGAGTCAAAATAGCTATCTTCTTCCCTTGCCATTTATCTTTTTCCGTTTTCATTAAAAAGGTGTCTAAAGTAATGTTTTCCCAAAGAATTTAAAGTTCTTAAAGATAAGCAAACCCCCTATTTGAAACCAAAAATTCCCACTTATCCATACCACTGAACCCTCACCAACCATTACAACCCATTCTGAATGTCCTGGGATGATTAGCACCGTCCTCATTGAAGTGGTGGAGATCCGATTCTTGATCAAGCCTATGATGAGAAGCAATGCATGACTGGCTTTATGAGCGATTTCGTTTGATTAGAATGATAGGAAACCCGATACACTCTAAGTAGATTGAGTGACCACCTTTGTGAGATCGCCTAGTCATGTACAATATCCATCGAGAATTGTGAAAGTATGCTAAGGTTGACATTTCAGGATTAAGGGAGGGTTATCTTAATGATGCTTGCTTTCTAAAAAGGTTTTCTTGGTCTCTGATTAAGTAAAAATCTCAGGTTATTTCTTGTCAAAACCCAAAAACCGATTTTTTCAAAACCTTTATAGCAAGTGAGAATTTTAAAGTTTGCTTGAGGACAAGCAAAAGTCTAAGTGTGGGATATTTGATAACACGTAAAAAGTCATATTTTTATGTACGTTATCTTCCACATTTTAGGCACAAAGTTAACAAAAACATACTTAAAAGGACATTATTCATAAAATTTTGTTAACTAAGTCAAAACGGAGTCGATGTTTGAAAAATCACTAAAAATGGCATAAAAACGTAAGAAACTGGGCAAAACTGTTTTATCGCACCTCCGTTCACTCGTTTCAATGCATTTTGAGCTACGCAAAGAATTATGACCTCTAACTTATGTCATTTTCTTCGTTAGGAAAATACGAATGCGTGGATATAAAGAACGCTCAAAATGGATAAACGACGAAGAAGATACGCCCGAACGAAGAAACGAAGAACCGAAAGGCCAGGATACGGCTGAACACAGCCGTATACAGCTGAGCCAGACTGTATACGGATGGACACAGACCGTATACGGCCTGTGCAGACCGTATACAGCCTGTGCTCAGCCGTATACGGGCTAGCTCAGCCATATTCACCCTATGCACAGCCGTATACGGTCCAGTTCAGCCGTATTCACCCTAGCTCAGCCGTATCGTGCGTTTGGGTGATAAAAATCTGATTTTTATTCGCCTTTGCGATAAGGTTGTGCGTTTTAAGGTTTGGATACGGTCTACGGATACGGTTGTGCGATCTCTATATATAGGAGCCTCATTTCATCATTTGAAGACATCTCTCATTCAACATACACATTTCACACTTCAAATCTTTGTTTTCTTACATTTTTATATTTTTACTCTCTCTCTAGATTAGTTTAGATAGTTTCTCTCTCTAGAGTTTTCTCTCTCTAGAGAGAGAGATAGATAGTTAGTTGGTTAGCAGTAAAGAGAGAAGGAAAGCTGGTATTGTAATCACGGTGTAATAAGAAGCATTCTTGGTGCAAGACTCTGCCTTTTCTTTTCAGCTGTTACTCTGCTCAATTTTACTGGTGATATCTTTCTTTTCATACTTATACTATGTCCGAATTATTTCTGCCTGTTTGTATAATGTATGTTACTGTTATTACCATGTTTATTGAGTAAGTGTGTTGTTGCGGTTGTTGAAATGTAGATAGTTAGAAGTAGGGATGATGTTGAATTAATCTTTAAATCTATATAATTGGGGATTGTTATATTTGTTATGTCTAAAGTTATCATGCATCTAGACTTAGCTATGGATCACCCTTTCCAGTCCTTCGCGTGACTACTACTTTAGGCTTAGAACCTGATCAACTCTAGGTACAGTAGGAAGTTATCTATGTTATAGTAAAGAAGCCGTGTATGTCACTGTAATCCGACTGCAATACTGGGCAAATGCCCTGGAAAGAGCCGTCTGTGCCTACACTATGGATTACCTAGAGACCCTAGAATATGGCCTAGAAACCAATATAGTTGTGGAAATGTTACAGTACACCGTCTGTCCACCCCTGTAACTGAAGCTGTGGAAATGCTTTAACATTGTACACCGTATCTGTACCCTGGGATGAAAAGCTGTGGAAACACCATAGTACACCGCAAGTACATCCTTGGTTACATGAATCTGTGGAACTGTGTAAGTGTAGTACACCGTGAACGGTTCCTAGGTTGGTACGCTGTGGAAGGAGTATGCATTGTACACCGCTGGTGTTCCTAGGGCAGAATGACTGATTGCAAAGAAGAGGCTAGATCATGACAGAAGTAGTTGAACTAATCAAACGTAAGGAATGAGTCTGGAGATGAAAGTCAATCCCAGCAGTGGTTCAGGATTCTTAAAACCCCTAGACTCTACAAAACTGATAGTTTAGAATAGCAAGTTAATAATATGAACATGTTTAGGAAATGGCATTTACATTTAGGTGTTAAGAACGGTCAGAATTACCTACGTGGCAGTCTGTTACCTTATTCCTGCACCCTTCAAGGGTCACTTGTCCACAAAGACAGTGTGGGGGGTTGAGCATCCTGTTCTGATCAGAATCACGATAGCCTAGGTCTCGTGACATACTAATTCTGGTACTTAACCAGAATGAGTAGGGTCCTAGTGTTTACACCCATAATGCATCTGTTTATTAACTAAAAATGTCCCCAATTATCTTTTTAATAAGCATCATCCCCGCAACTGATTATTGAAGTTTCAACCACCGCAATTCTCTATATGTCTACCTAGCTACCGATTCTTCTCTATCTTATTTACTTTACCTGTCTTTAGTTAATTAAATTAGAAAACCCCCAAAAACCTACCTATCTGCACAAAACCCATCCTAAAAGCAAAACTCTACCTTTGACATCACTTCGTTTCAATTCGCTCCGATTTAAGAACGACCTCGAGTTATACTTACTGTTTGCTCACCCTGTGTGATAGGTAGTACTTATAAATTGAGTCCCTAGCTCTTTATAAATTTAAAACTTTACAACCGACGCGCGTTCGGTACTGTCCGGTCAAGTCCCTTGACGACGGGGACGGGTTCTCACCCCTCACGAGGAGAGAGCTTTAGAAAACCTGACTGTTCGGGCGCCGTCAATGTCAACAAGATGATGATGAAGAAAGTCAGTTGTTGAATCAAAATTTACAGCTTTAAGATGATTGCTATATGTTTTCACTTGATTTTCCTTTCATTTCTAAATGTAGGTGGGACGGTTAGAGTGATACATGCAATTTTGTATAGTGAGGGAAGATAATGTCGACCCACTAACTGATTCAAGTATAAGGTAGATTAATATTATTCCCCTTCTAATCTTATTGTCTGGAACCTAAAACCATTTACGAGAAATATCCTTTATTTTATCAACATCTACCGTAATTTAAAAGAAATAATATTTTACTATTCACAATAAGTCATTTAACCATTTGACCTATAAATTACAATTATCCAAATAATATCAATTATTTCTAAACACAATTAAATAATCAATTAAAATAAGAAAAATACCATATTTCTCCTATGCCCATAAATAGGATGTTACAAATCTTCCTCCTTAAGGAGATTTCGTCCTGAAATCTCGCCATGCCCAAAAAGACTAGGATATCGCGCTCCCACATAAGGTTAGAACCCAAACTATGATTCCACTTAACTAACACCATTAGAATATCCTTCTTTCGAAGTTTAGTCACCTTACGGTCTAAAAGCTCTGCGGGTTCCTCTACAATGTAATGGAAGAACTTGGGATTGGTCCTCCACATTACATTTCCTTAAATAGCACACATTAAAAGTATCATGAATACCCGCTAACTCAGAAGGAAGATCTAGTGACACCATTTGATCATTAACTACTTGTCGAATTTTAAATGGCCCAATATACCTAGGAGCAAGTTTACCACGTTTACCAAACCGAATCACGCCCTTCCAAGGAGAACCTTTCAAATAAACCAATTCACCTACAACAAATATAACTGGGTGACGACATGGATCGGCATATTGTTTATGTCTATCACGGGTAGCTTTCAATTTCTCACGAGCAATAGCCACCTTATCAGCAGTAATTTGAACAATATCCGGACCCGCAAACTGTTTTTCACCCGCCTCTAACCAACAAATAGGTGTTCTACAACGACGCCCATATAATATCTCATATGGAGGCATACTAATACTCGAGTGATAAGAATTATTATACGCAAATTCAATCAACGGTAGGTGTGAATCGAAGACCCACCATATTCCAACACACAAGCACGTAACATATCCTCTAAAGTCTGAATGGTGCGTTCAGACTGACCATTCGTCTGAGGGTGATAAGTTGTACTCAAATTGACTGTGGTACCCAATTCCCGTTGCAAACTTTGCTAAAATCCAAACACAAACCGAGAATCTCTGTCTGAAACAATAGATAACAGAATCCCAAGTCTCAAAACAATCTCACTAATGTACAATTACGCCAATTTACTCAAGGATGTCGTCTCACTAGTAGCAAGAAAGTGAGCACTCTTAGTCAATCTATCCACGATCACCCAAATCATATCATTACGTTTAACTGTCCGTGGAAATTTGGTTACAAAATTCATAGTTATATGCTCCCATTTCCACTCGGGAATCTCAAGTTGTTTCAATGATCCATAAGGTTTCTAGTGCTCGGCTTTAACTTGAGAGCATATGTGACAAGATTCCACAAATCGAGCAACATCCGATTTCAATGTAGGCCCCCAATACAATGGTTTCAAATCATTATACATCTTCGTACTCCCCGGATGAATTGATAATCTAGATTTATGAGCCTCCATCAAAATCACATCACGAAGACCACCAAGCAAGGGAACCCAAACACGTGACTGAAAAGTTTTTAATCCACGAGAATCGTCACATAATAAATCCTTTCTTTTCAACATGATCTCGGATTTCAAGTTATGATCTAATGATGCCTCCAATTGTGCTAATTTGAACTTGTCAATCAAATCTGAAGAAACCTCCAATCGCATAAAGTAAATTTTATCCGGATTTCCTTTCCTACTCAACGCATCTGCAACCACATTGGCTTTACCCGGATGGTAACGAATCTCGCAATCATAGTCTTTAATCAATTCTAACCATCTCCTCTGACGCATATTCCATTCCTTTTGTGAGAACATGTACTGAAGACTCTTGTGATCCGTACAAATAATACATTTAGTACCATACAAGTAGTGCCTCCATATTTTCAAAGAGAACACAACAGTTGTAAGTTCTAAGTCATGGGTAGGATAATTCTTTTCATGAGGCTTAAGCTGACGAGAAGCATAAGCAATGACCCGATCACGCTGCATCAAAACACAACCCAAAGCCGCATACGATGCATCACAATAAATGACAAAATAATCAGACCCGTCAGGTAATGCTAACACCGGAGCTTGACACAAAAGCTGTTTCAAGGTCTGAAAAGTTGATTCCTGTTGTTCATTCCACTGAAACTTTACATCCTTTCGGGTTAATTTAGTCAAAGGACCCGCAAGCTTAGATAAATTCTTAATGAACTTTCGGTAGTAACCCGCTAAAACAAGAAAACTCTTAATCTCAGAAGAAGACTTAGGTGCATGACAATTCATAACAGCCTCAACCTTGGATGGATCTACCTTTAATCCCATCCCTACAAATGATGTGCCCCAAAAACTGTACCTCACGCAACCAAAACTCACATTTTGAAAATTTAGCATACAATTGCTCCTTTCTCAAAATGTCAAGAACCAAACGCAAGTGCATTTCATGATCGGATTCAGATTTGGAATATACCAAAATATCATCAATAAACACAATAATGAACTTATCAAGATAAGGTCGGCATACTCTATTCATCAAATCCATAAAAACCGCAGGAGCATTAGTCAACCCAAATGGCATAACCAAGAACTCATAATGACCATATCTAGTGTGAAAAACAGTCTTAGGGATATCCTCCTCACAAACTTGCACTTGGTGATAACCCGATCTCAAATCAATCTTAGATAAATAAGAAGACCCTTGTAATTGATTAAATAACTCATCTATTCGGGGCAAAGGGTACTTATTCTTAACGGTTCTTTTATTCAACTCCCTATAGTCAATACACATACGAAAGGTGTCGTCCTTCTTTTTAACAAACAACACAGGTGCACCCCATGGAGAAGAACTGGGCTTAACAAAACCCTTATCTAACAACTCTTGAATCTGACTGTTGGTGCATTTTGTGTGTCAGTCAGTTGGTCAAACGTTTGTAATTGTCAAAGTCAATTAGTCTGCGTGTGTATAATGTTTAGTGTGTATATGCAAGTCTGTAAACGAATAGTGAAATAGAGAATATACACAAATTAGTGTTTATGCGACACTAAGCAAGTGTCGCATATAGCGACACTAGAGTGTCGCTATAGGGTTAGGACAGCCTATAAATAGAGAGTTATGTTTCAGTTTTAGGGTTGGTCATTAGAGAGAGAGAGTGTGAGGCGTTTTGTGTGTGAGAGAGAGAAGAAAAAGCTTGTAACGTTTATACTCAATTGTGAATACAAAGAAAATGTTATAGAAATCGTGTATTTGTTTATTCGTTCAATAATCGCTAACCAAACGGATTCCGCACGTTTGGTTGATTAAACGATCCGTTAGATCAGAGGTAAGGGAACCTACAATTGGTATCAGAGCCATGAATCAAGGATTCGACAGTTTCGGATCGTGTTTTGAACGTTTTCGGTTGATTCGCGAAGGTATTAATCGATTATAATCAGTTTCTAGGTTATTTGTGTTGATTATATTGATTTTTGGGTTGATTTTTGGTGCAAATTCATCCGCTGTTCGTCAATTTTCGTTAGGGTTTCGAAAATTTCGATTTTTAGGGTTTTTGGAGCTGACAGCCGCGTTTTTGCGTCACTCGTTGCGTCACTTGATAGCGTCACTTACCTTCAAGCGTCACTACGAGCGTCACTCAAGTGCGTCACTTCGTAAGTTCCAACTAGGGTTTTGCCGACACTCAAGTGCGTCACTTACCCGGTCATTTTTTGGCGGGAAACTCCAGAAATTTTTTGCGTTTTTAAAATTTTTTCATAGGCTTAAAAGTGTTCAATTTTAGCTTAGAAAAAGTTTCATTTTACCCGGTCATTTTTTGGACGTTTTCGGTTGAATTTTTGGCGGGAAATTCGCAAAAAATTTGTAGTACCAAATTTTGTTTTTGAGCTTAAAAGTTCATAATTCTAGTTTGGGAAAAGTTTAGTTGTGCTCGCCCAATTTTCAATATTTTCAAATCAAATTTTGGTGGGAGAATCTGGTTGTCTGGGTTTTGCTAAAGTTCTTGTTTAAAAGATGTCACGCTTGCATAGTGTTGGCAACAACCTTCCGATGTTAACTCCAAACACATACTACTCAAGCTGGAGAAGAGCTTTTGAAGACTATATCTCTTTTAATGATCCAGACATGTGGATTACATTGACTGAGAGATATGAAATACCAGTCATGGAAGGAACAAAAATTGCAAAATCATATAGATCAATGACTCTCGAAGAACGCAAAGCATGGGATAATGAACAGAAGACTCTCAACGCAATTAAAGGATCTTTATCTACGGAGGTCTTAAAGTTGTTTAAGAATTACGAAAATGCGTATGATCTCTGGGCTGCCATTGAAAAGCGTTGTGGTGGCTATAAAAAGGAAGAACAACCTCAACATAGTGCAATGGTGGATTCGGAAAAAAAACGTTGATTCTAATGCACCTGAGGTACAAAATGAACCAATTGAGCCTTTTAATTGTGCTACCTGTATTCAATTGACTGAATCTTTTGAGGTCTATCAAAAAGACAACTTAAACTTGCGGGAAAAGGTTGTTAAACTTACAGAATCTAATAAGTTTTTGCTAGAAAATGAAAAGCTTTATGAAAAACATATTGAGGCTCACAAGTTAGATACTCAAACTTTTAAAGCAAAGGTCTTTAGTCAGCAAGATGCAATTAAAAGTTATCTTACTGAAATAGAACTGTTAAGAAAGGAGCTTTCTGATTTAAAAAGTGAGTACGATAACCATAAAAGCAAAATTTTAGGTTCTTCATCTGCAACGTTTGTCTTTAATGAAATCGTTAACAAACAAGGGACAAGCGGTAAAAAGAAGGAAGGACTTGGTTATCACAAAGTTCCACCACCTTCTCATGCCGAATATTGTCCTGCGCCTGTTAAGGAAGGCCTTGAAGAAATTCCAGTTGATTATACGACGCTTTATGGTATTAAAGCTAAAGAAGCTAAGCAAAACAAACAGGCAAAGGAGAAAATGAAAAGGCCAGAGTATCCCTTACCTAACTTTGTTAAACCTGAAAGTCAATCTCAAGTTTGTGTTGAGGAGATTGTTGAGGTAGAAGATACACCAGAAGAGTCTACCATTAAGGTTGAGAAAATAGCTGTCAAACCTGACTGTTTTAAATGCAAAGGCAAAGCTAAAGTTGATAATGAATCTTTCAAAGTTAAAAATGTTAAAAGGGATTCTAAATCTACTAACTCAACCTCAGGAACATCTACTTCAACATGTACACCTAAGAGTGCATGTTCAAGAAATGTTCCTGCTAATAGACCTTCTGTGTATTGTCCTCCACCGAAACGCTTTGAGGGAACTCATTGGAATACATCTTTTGTGGAGCGTCGTTCTTGTTATCGTTGTGGTCAACAGGGCCATCTTATTAGGGCTTGTAGGTTATTATCCCTAGATAGGTTTGGTAGAGGGATGCCAAGAACTTCCTCTTTCAGGAATTCTTTTTCAAAACCTTTTTCAAGGCGTCGTTCGTATACGCCTGTATCTAGTTGTGCATCAAATTCTCCAAAACCTACGGCTAGAGTAAACAAAGTTGTGCCTAGTAGACCTCAAGTTCAACAGCACAACATTGTTGAAAACAAATCATCCGAACCTAAACAGGTTTGGAAACCAAAATCCACAAACAACACATCTTTGAAATCAACTGAGTTTTTAAAATATCATAAACTCATGGATGTGATGATTATGGATGATAATGGACAAACCAAGTTTATCAAGGCTTGGGTGTCCCATAAACTTTAATGTTTGATTGTTTGTGGTGATGCAGTCAGTTTCTTGTTAGCCAATATTTTTAGTGACTGCATGAATGTGGGTATTGTTGGAAGAATGATGACTGGATTGCTGAAATTTCTGAAGTTAAGTTGGTAAAAGTGCTAAAAGGCATTTGATTTGACTTGATATGTGATTTTGATATTTTTCTTTTAAATTTTATTATTATTGCAACAGCCATTCTTTGTACTTGTTAGTATCAAAGAAATGCAATGTTGCGAAATATCTTAAATAAAAATTACAAAAATATGTTCAATATTTAAGGGGAGTACATTTAAATTGAATTTCTGAAAAGAATTTGTTGTTCAGGGGGAGTAATTAAAATTCTGATTATTTGGATTAGAAATGTGAACAACAAGATTCTTATTCATCAAAAAGATATCGGATTGTGTCTGTAAACAACATGGGAAATGATTGTACATCAGATGACATGCATAAAATGGAAATTTTAAGGTTTATGTTTGATGTGTGAGTAGGTTTATCTGGTATATTTAAAATAGCTTTTATAAACATTAGCTTCATCATATGATGTACTGGTAGACATGATACACACCGGTTTCTGGGTTCTTAAGAAGTAATTCTAATACGTGTCTATGATCTTGTGGTAAACACCATATGATGTACGACTAAATGTCTTAATTCCTTAACATAGCATGACATATTTCTATACCTGAAGTTTATTTGAAATCATTTGGGGGTTTATACTGATTGTTTCCTCTGTTGTACGTAAGTACAGACCTGGTCTCAATTAGTATATGCTTAAAAGTTAAGCAAACGCAAGTCAATGAACTTGAAAAAGTCTTAAATCATAAGATACCTAACAAGGTCACCAAAATGGTTTGACCAAGTTTGGTTTTGCTTAAACCTGAATCAAGTTATGTCGCTCTGTTGTATGTAAGTACAGACCTGTCACCGCTGACTTGATTCTTAAAAATGATATTCTTATATTCTATCTGGACTTGGAAGTTATGCTCATGTCTGGGTTACAGGGGTATGTCATAGGTGGGGACCATGAGAAATATTCATACTAACAATAAAAGGTTAACTCACAGACCCAGATGTAACATGTTTAAGTGGACAAACAATACCAGTAATCGTCTTGAAATAATTTTTATAAAAGGTGTTTTAAATATGTTAAGTAAATTTAAAGTGGACAAATATACTGATAATCGAAATAACACTTACTATTTCCTAATAATTGCATGTTGGCCTGATATGATCTCTAAGCAGACCTAAAACAATCCTATCCCAAAATTTATTTTAATCTTTGTTCTTTACTTTTCCTTTATAAAGAAAATACAAAAAGATTTTATTTCTATATTATTTTCTTCAATATCACATATCCTGTTTAAGTCAAATAGATGTAAAGGATGTTGGTTATTCTCCAAAGATTGTGAAGATAAATTCTATCGGAGAAGCTGCTGATGATTGAGAGATGGTCACCTAGTTTGAAGATCTTATTGTATGATGAATTTGTGTCAGTCACATGAATTTGGACATTAAGATTTCTTTGAAGACCATGCTATCTCAATGGGGGAGATTCTTATTGTTAAAGACATGAAAGAGTTTCTGATTGTTGAAGATATGAAAGAGTTTGTGGATGAAGACTAATTGAAGACTTATTTGTCCAAGCTGCTGACATGGGGGAGTTTGTTGGTGCATTTTGTGTGTCAGTCAGTTGGTCAAACGTTTGTAATTGTCAAAGTCAATTAGTCTGCGTGTGTATAATGTTTAGTGTGTATATGCAAGTCTGTAAACGAATAGTGAAATAGAGAATACACACAAATTAGTGTTTATGCGACACTAAGCAAGTGTCGCATATAGCGACACTTGGCTAGTGTCGCTATAGGGTTAGGACAGCCTATAAATAGAGAGTTATGTTTCAGTTTTAGGGTTGGTCATTAGAGAGAGAGAGTGTGAGGCGTTTTGTGTGTGAGAGAGAGAAGAAAAAGCTTGTAACGTTTATACTCAATTGTGAATACAAAGAAAACGTTATAGAAATCGTGTATTTGTTTATTCGTTCAATAATCGCTAACCAAACGGATTCCGCACGTTTGGTTGATTAAACGATCCGTTAGATCAGAGGTAAGGGAACCTACACTGACTCATCATTTCATGAATTTCTGAGGGAGCTAATCTATAAGGAGCCTTAGCTACAGAAGTAGAACCAGGGATTGAATCAATTTTATATTCTACTTCTCTAATGGGAGGTAAGCCAGGCAACTCACCGGGAAAGACTTCCGAGTATTCAGAAACCACTCGGACATTAGAGCAGTTTTTTTTTCTAATTTAGAATCAATAACATAAGCCAAATACGATTCACACCCTTTAGCTAGAGATTTTCTAGCTTTCATCATTGAAATCAAAGGATTACTACCCTTCTCCCATTCTCCCCGAGCCATGACATATGACTCATCCGAGACTGGGATTTTTACCAACTTCTTATGGCATTCTATATGGGCTTTATTCTTACTTAACCAATCTATGCCTAAAACCGCATCAAAACCCGGGATAGGCATTAATAGAAAAGAAACCGGGAAACTATAACCCTCAATCAATATACTAGCTCCAGTCACCGATGTTGTAACTGGAACCATTTTACCATCCGCTACCTCAACCTCAATAGAATTTGTAATACAAGTGGTAGTCAATTTCAGTCTATCACAGAAAAAATGGATATAAAAGAACAAATAGCTCCTGAATCAAATAGAACACTTGCTGGTACAGAATTAATAAAAAAAGTACCAGTTATGACATCCTCAGTTCTGATAGCTTCATTAGCTATCATTTGAAAGGCCCTGCCAGTTGCCGATGGTGGATTCTTTCTTTTCTGGACAGGCAATGAAGACCCTCCGACCGTACCCGTTCTTTGCTTACTTGGCTCAGTACACTGACCTAATCGGTGACCTTCTTTTTGACAGTTCCAACACACATGCTTAGGAAAAGTGCAATCTTTTATATCATGTCCAAACTATCCACACTTAATGCTGTAGGAAATAGAAAACCCAACAAATGCACCTATAGGTATGAGGAGTACAAGGTCTAGCGTGTTAAGATTTAGAACTTTGGCACCAATTGGCTTTATCCACAATTCCACCGCTAGTACTTTGTTTCTTGTTTTGTGGAGATCCTTGCCATCTTTTCTTTCCCTGATTCGCCGATGAATAACCTTTGGATTTCAATGAAGATCTTTCTTTGATTTCCAAATCCCGAGCCCAAGTATCACTATCCGCAGAACGGGCCAAATTAAAATCTTGAGTAAGAAAACCCGCTAATCTCACAGTCGTTCGATAAGTATGAGGTAACACACCAACAAAATGGTCAATCTTGGTCCTTTCATCCGGGACCCACTGTTGCACAAACCTTAGCTTAATATTTCTTACACACCTCATTGTATAAATCGGGCCATCTAATAGATTCTTTATGCTGTGGTGTCAAGGGTGAGGTAATGGAATCCCACCAAACCATAACTGGACCCTTCAAGAGCTGAACCGCATAGGGAACTTTGATCTCTTCCTCACTCCGACAAACCTCAAATTTGCTTTCCACATCCCTCAACCAATCAAGGGTAACTGATGGGTTAGTAGTGCCATAGAATTCCGATGGTCTACAAGCCATGAAAGTCTAAAAAGAATAGAACTTATGTTGTTGTTGAGATACCCTGGCTTGTTGATCTAGCAAAGACTGTTGTTATAAACCTCTAAGTTTCAGTACTTCCTCCTCTAACTGTAAGACATAATCATCTCGGTCTAAATCCCCTGCTGAAAACGAAGTACCAGACTAAACTCGTCTATCATTATAATTTTCTGAAGGAGTAACTTCCACTCTAGAGACGTTGTTGGGAGTATCGATCAGATGTTCTTTATTTTCCATTTCTGTATCAAAGCAACATCTCACAACTCGTTAATTTTTGGTTCCTACATACTAACCAATTCTAATACAATAGCTAAATCCCACTCTCTGGAATGTTTGACTAACACAATTAGAATTGGGATTGAACACTTAACTTATGCTCAATTCACCCAAACCTATGCTCTGATACAAAATTTTAACACCCTTTAATTTTTAAGATCTTTTTTTTAACACATACCGGAATCGTATATTTAAATTCATATATCATAGATTGCATAAATTACAAATCAAAAGTTGCAATCCACGTAAACATGATTCTTTTAAACTAGACTATAGTATTAACTACCAACATTAAGTTTTAAATATTATACAATCTAAAACACAATGTTAAACCCAAGACATAATTATTTAAATCAAAGTGAGAGCTTGTCAAACATTCCATTCCAAACTAACTTCTTGTCCACTCACAATCAAAAGTCAATCTCCAAGAAGTAATGAGGGGGATTAGCACAAAGCTAACTGAATAGATCTTTAACTATCAACCTAACTCAGATTAACAATTATTTCCAGCTAAGCATCATAAACAACTAGCTTCAAAGAGGATCGATGGTCCTTGAGGAACCCTACTGCCGCGATGGTCCCCAAGTAACAATTACAACCAACTGAAGGCCAATTCAGTGGTCTAACCGATAGTTTGGTACTATTACTACATACAACACAACTTCAATAGACATCACATGTGTAAAGTACGTATGTTGTCCAAGTAATAGTACCCAAACCCAGTCCATGTTGACTTCTGAACAATTCACATAATCCATAATCATCATGGCAAAATGTAAACATAAACAATATATACAGTTAAACCAAGTTTACTCGTTGTAACCAAGTTGTTACAGCTAATTCAGACTGAAAGTCATTGATCCACTCACCCTTACGATCACAGTGTCCACTCATAGATCTTATATTACTGAGTCTTCGGTTTACCTGAGAACACAACCAAAACCCGAGTTAGATTCTCATATCTAATTTATTACATTATAATCGTGTATATAATGTCAAATAATAGCACATGATATACAACTAATACTATATAATTATCACAAGTGTATTAGTCACAAGTTATCAAATTTGTCAAATTAAAACATGCAAACGCGATCCGGGCATGAGGTGGTGGGATCGCGTTCCACAGTTCAAAATCATTCTGTCATAATTTTACACTTGCAAACGCGATCCGAGTATGGGAGCTAGATCGCGTTCCTAAGAACAAAAAGCGATTGACCCAAAATAACACTGACTAACGCGATCCACGCAAGGGTGTTAGGATCGCGTTCCCAAGAACAAATCGTACTGTGACCAATTTTCACTATGGAACGCGATCCGGACGAAGAAGTTAGATCGCGTTCACACATTTTCAACCAGGGTCTCAGACCTGCAACGTCACAACATGAATCTAAACCCAAATTCAATCATCTAAACACCAATAAACTTAGTTTTTATCAACTCAAATACATCATATGATCATATAACCATCATAGAACAATAACTACAACAACATGCAAGTTCAATTACCTTTTTACCTAATTTTATTGACAAACCCAATGTCAACTAAATTCATACATTGACATACAAATACTTACATTCAAAGAAGAACAAGAAGATGATGATGATGATTTAAGTAATTTCAGTAACAACAAGTCATTCAAGTATAACTTTTCCTACATGCATCAATTATCTAACATAACTCAACTAAACTTAAGCATACGTAAATAATTAGGGTAAAATCAACTTACAATCAAGATGTCAACAAGATGATGATGAAGAAAGTTAGTTGTTGAATCAAAATTTAAAGCTTGAAGATGATTGCTTGATGTTTTTACTTGATTTTCCTTTCATTTCTAAATGTAGGTAGGAGTGTTAGAGTGATACATGCAATTTCTGTAAAGTGATGGAAAATAATGTCGACCCACTAACTGATTCAAGTATAAGGTAGAGTAATATTATTCCCCTTCTAATCTTATTTTCTGGAACCTAAAAACCATTTACGAGAAATATCTTTTATTTTACCAACATCTACCATAATTTAAAAGAAACAATATTTTACTATTCACAATAAGTCATTTAACCATTTGACCTATAAATTACAATTATCCGAATAATATCAATTATTTCTAAAAATAATTAAATAATCAATTAAAATAAGAAAAATATTGTATTTCTCCTATGCCCATAAAGAGGATGTTACACTGAGGCATTGGAGGTCGCAGTGCAGGTAAGTGATTGTGAAAGCAGTGGCAGCGAGCACTCGCCAATGTTTAATAACTGTGTTGTTGATAGAGATTATGATATTAGAATGAATGATGAATTCAGTTATGAAGGAATTAATAATGATATGGAGGAGATGAAGGAGATTCATTCAAGAAAATGTTTTGATTTGAAAATAATGATGATACAAAGATAGGAAGGGGTTCAAATGAGAATATAATTTTGTGTGAGAATGAGAGAACCAATGATATTGTTTCATATGTACAAAGAGAATGCTCTACATGTACAAAACCCATTTACCCTCAACATCAATTACCTCACAAACGATAAATCGAAAATATATGAAAATTGCACCATTAAATTGAGTGGTTTCACCTCTTCGATTTGCCATCCCTCAAGGTACACTTTCGATGAGTTTTTTTTTTCCATCTTTTTTGGTGGGTTTCACATTTACTAACACACGTGTTAAAGTATTGCGTTTAGGTTTAGGGTTTGGGGTTTAAGGGTTAGGGTTGGGCCCCCAAACCCACAAACCCCCAACCCTAAACCCTAAACCCCAAACCCCAAACCCTAAACCCTAAACACTTTTCAAAACTCTAAACACTAAATCATACTAAACCTTAAACCCTACTAAACCCTAACACTAACCCTGCTAAACCATTACCCTAAATCATGAACATTAAGACCTAAACCCTAGCCCTAAACCCGAACCCTAACCACAAATTAAATGTACAACCAATATCTAACACATGTGTTACCAATTTGTAAAGCCTACAAAAAATGAAAAAAAAGTTGTCAAAAGTATGCCTTGAGAGACGACAAATCGAAGAGGAGAGAACGCTGAATTTTTATGATGCAATTTTCATGATTTTTCGACTTACCGTTTGTGAGATATTTTAGTTTCAAAAATGTGGGGATGTGTGTTTGATGAAAATGAGTGGTTGAGATTGATTCCCCTATTCTCACTCAAAATAGATGTTTGAACTTTACTCTATAAAGATAAGTTTGCATTTTTGAAGTTAAGAAAACATGGTGGAGTGACTCGAGTCTATCTAGCTAGAGATAACTCGACCTCAGGAAAATGATGGTTAATGGCTCGTTTGCGTGATCGGGGTTTTGAAGCCAGTACCATTTCAAATTCATTTTAAATAGCAACAAATCTGCACAATATAGCGCTGTTAATAAATCGTATGAATAATGTTATTAAGCTATAATGTCTTTTGAATATATTTTTAAAATCAATACATAACATTCGACATTTTATTAGTCTTCATTGATTGATTTGACCCACATATAACATGGTTTTCGTGCTTGTTATTTGTTAAATCCGGTTCCAAGATTATTATTATTTTTTAAATGTGACAATTGCATATATCATGATGTCAATTGTGTATATACTTATACTTAGGGCTGTCAATGAATGGATATGGATGGATCTTGATCCGATCCATTTGAAATCCAACTTAAATGGATAATGATCTGATCCATAATCCAACAAAATAGATCGTGATTCAATCCATGATCCACCAACATGGATCGTGATCCGGATCAATCCATTTATATTTTTTCTCACATAATTCGTGATAGGCTTATTTATTAACTGCATAATAATTGAGATTGAAATATCGAATCAATATCAATCACGTATATTCGAGATCTAAAGCATGTAGATAGACTTCAAAATCATTGAAGCTGCCATTATAATCATCTCCAAAAAACAGAGTACCTGATTCATACTCAATTAACTAAATTAAATAAATATTGTTTCCATTTCCATAATATCCAGCAAATACCGTTCGAGAGAGGGTTGAACATTAGCGCAGAAGCTAATCGCATCTTTTCTTGTATGTAAATCCAATTGAAAATTGGAAAGTAGATAAATAGATATATGAATTAAATGGCCAAGTCATAACGCACAAACTGGGTTTCTTAAATTTCATATATCATGCAATATAGATATGTTATTCGATTACGATTTACGATAGCTGCGATTATTATACATACGTAATTTTATTCGATATAATTTGAACAGATTAATACATTTTAATGACAACAATATTTATAAGAATTTTATATGTTATATATTATATTATAATATATATATATATATATATATACACACACACACACATATACTCCTATCTGTTAACTTTTTTTTTTTGTTTTTATAAATGGATCGATCCGGATGAACCATGGATCGATCTAAATTTATAATTGGATATTTGGATCGATTTATTGGATCACTAATTGAATTGATGGATCATTTTTTTATCCATTAAGTCAATATAATTAAATCGGATCGGATCGGATTTGGATCAAAAGCTATCCATTGCCAGCCCTACTTATATCATAAAGTTGTTACATTGATAATTAACAAATGTTAAATATAAAAATGTTTTAAATTCAAAAGTTTTTAAATATAAAAAATTATATTAAAATGCTTTGTATATAAAAAATATATTGGTAATATTAAGTAGATTAACTCTTTAAGGTAGAATACTTTTCATAAATAATTGTGATTTAATTTATCTTTGATTAAGGAACCATTATAATTATTAGGAAATAATAATAAGTAGTAGTAGTATTGGAGATGTAATTGAGAGGGGCAAATTGTCACTCTAATATATTTTAAGAGTTTAAAATTCAACAATGAAGATGTTTTATAAGTAAATATAGATATCTGACTACTTTTTCTATATATATAAAAAGCATGCATGTTGTTGATGCATATATATATAAAAAATTCACTGTTGTCCTCCGAGTTTATGAAACAAACATAAATTACCCTATTCATTAAAGTATTTGTTCTTGTTGCACCAACTGTTATAATCCCTCCGTTCCAAATTAAGTCTTCTGTTTTGACTTTTTGAGTCTTTCTTTTTCAACTTAAATATTATTATTTATGTTATATAATATTTGATACAAAATATATGAATGGATGGAGTTTAATTGTATTTTCATTAGTATAATTTTCATAAAGTAGTATATAACACAAATAAATTTATTTAAGATCAATGTTGAAAAAGAAAGAATTCAAAATCTGATTCAGGATACTTATTTTGAAACGGATGGAGTATACGGTTTGTTAGCTACACCTAACGTGCACTTCCCCCAGATAAAAATGTCATATAATTAAGTAGTACTTCACATTATGTTTTAGAAATGTTACTGATATAAATACTATATATCTCTAGGGCTTTGTAAATCGAGGTGGGGAAAGAGAGGACGAATTTTATGCGGAGAACATGAATATGTGATGTTAATGTTGGTGAAACTCGTTACATAATTGTTGTATTGGTCTTAAAAGAATTCAAGATAGCTAGGCCGACTGATGGTTACACTTCCTTGCTTGAGATGCTTCCCCAAGTAATAGTTAGCAAAGTGGAAGAGTTCAAGGAGATTGTAAGAGTAATGTGCAAATGTCTAGGAACGAAATGAATAGGATATTGCCACCATGGAGAAGATGTGAGTACGCTAAAGCTAAACGGTTTAGGTTGTACAAAATAATTAACCAACTATGAACTTCCAACAAAAAAACTCGACAGATTTGAATGTAGTCAACAAGAAAACGATAGGATTTATATCAAACCGGCATATGCTACGGTAGACATAATGAAGATTTTTCTAGGAAGGATTCTGCTTTCAGAATGCGCAATTTGACCATGATAATACTCATGGCCATGGATGGAGCAAGCTAGAATTGTATGTGACAAAATGAATGGGTCGGGTCGGGTCGAATCACGGGTTTAGATAGGTTTGGGTCTAAATGGGTCTGGATCTAGATGGATCATTTAGAATGATAGGTCTAAATGAGTCCGGGTCAAATGGGTCTCGGGTCGGGTCGACCTATCGGGTTTTCACCAAACTTTTTTTTATTTGAGTGAAAAATGAGAAAAAAAATTACCCGCTAGACCCATCAAAACCCGTTGGTTAATTTTCACACAATTGAAGGTTATATTGAAAACCCATTTAGACCCGTCCAAAAAATGAGGAGGAGAAACAACAAACTCATCCACACCTAAATATTAAGAAGAGGTGACAATTTTAAACTCATTGGTACCCGACCCGAGACCCATTAGACCTGGACCTGTTTTGTCCTGGAGCTGTTTAAACTCATCTTTCTGAATGACCTATCTAGACCCTGACCAATTTAAACCCAAACCCATCTAGACCCGTGACCCTAACTGACCCATTCATTTTGCCACTTATAATATATATGAACCAAACTAACCCACAGTTAATCAATGAATATAAAATTGTGACGTTTAGCTAGAAGATTCAAATTTTGTGATTACTTTAATTTGAAAGTGTAAAGGAAGTAAATTAAATGTCTAAAGTTTTGGTTGCATACAAACACTAACATGTATTTTTGATAAATGACTATCGTTGGATTGTCATGATAAATAGTTATTCCCAAATCCCAATATCTTAATATATAAATTCAAGGGTAAATATTTATGGTCGAGTTGAAAGTGAACTAAGTATTTGCTTTTATTTCTAAGTTTGAACCCAACACGATCAGGGGCGGTACTACTAAGGGTTGTTAAAATATTCGAATCTGAAAATTATACTTGATTTTTATCGGATTCTGATAAAACGGATTTGACTATTCGGTTAATCGGATCCATATACCTAAATCCGAGTAACCCGAATCTTATTTGGATTGGATTACGGATAAATAATTTTAAATTTTGTTGATCCGAATAACCCAAAAAAGGACTAATAATAGAAATATAATTTTTTATATATGTTATTTATGATTTATATGAGTATATCTATATAAAATTAACATATACATCACTTATAATGATTTGTATAAAGCATTTAGTATATTTTGTGAAGTTTAGATTACGTTAAAGATGTGAAAATTTAAGATATTCTTTTATTTGGATAAAAATATAATATCTGAATCTGAACCAATCTAAACCGAATCCGAATAACCCAATTCTGAATAATTCGAATCTTATTCGGTTTGGATAACAGATAGATTATAAACTTGAAAAATCAGAATAATCCGACCTGAACTACCTGAAACCCGAACAATTTATCTGAACAACACCCCTAAGTGCTACGACGGGGGCAGGGTGGGCAACCACCCTCACCAAGTTAATTCGAGAAAAATTTCGAAGGTTTTGATATAATATATATATTGTATAAAGAACTATAGATCAACACAAGAACACCAGAATCAATGAATAACTGCACTCGATAACCAAACCGGTCAAAGATCAAAAACAAGACAAAAAATAATCCTCACAGTACAGGAAAAAATCACTCAATGATTCATACACCAACATGTGTGAATCAATCTCTCAGAATACTAACTTTGATCAAGATGATCAAACAAAATAATAAAGAGTTTGTGCCGGATACAAAAGAGAGAAAAAGAACACAAAAGATTAACCCTAAAAACTCTATAAAAGAGTTTATATACAACCCTAAAAATATAAGATACAAAATACACCCCAAGAAATGAAGATGTCACACTTTGAGCCTTCCAGGAATGCATCTTCACAAATAACCCTGCACAATAAGAAAACATGCAAAACAAGCACAAACTATACAAAGAAATGTTATTCCATAATAAGATTGATAAAAATATTTATATTTCAATACTCCCCTTCAATCTTATTCTGGAATAAATCAATTAATCCCAGATTCCTACAAAAAATGTTATGTTGAGAAGAACTCAATCCTTTGGTAAAAATATCTGCAGTTTGATCATTAGAAGAAATCTTGACAGTTTTAATAGTACCAGCAGAAACTTTTTCTCTAATGAAATGAAGATCTAATTCAAGATGTTTTGTTCTTTCATGGAAGACAGGATTGGCTGCTAGTTGAATAGCAGAGCTATTATCACAATAAACAGGAACTGGTAAACTTGTTTTTATATTTAAATCATCTAAAATTTTTGAAATCCAAACAATTTCACAAGTTACAATACTAAGAGCCCTATATTCAGACTCTGCAGAAGATCTAGAAACCACATTTTGTTTCTTGCTTTTCCAAGAAATAAGAGAATTACCCAAATAAACACAGTAACCTGTTACAGATCTTTTGGTTGCTTTACATTTAGCCCAATTAGCATCAAGACAAGCATTAAGATTCAAAGACTCAGATTTTGATATAGAAATTCCTTTACCTGGAGACATCTTAAGATATCTCAGAACATGAAATGCAAGTTTCCAATGAGACTCTAAAGGAGAATGCATATATTGACTTAAGACATTGAACAGCATAAGATATGTCAGGTCTGGTCATAGTCAAATATATAAGTTTTCCTACAAGTTGTTGATACTTTGTTATGTTTGTTAAACCTTTATCTTTGTCAGTTTCAGTACAAGCAATAGATATATTCTGCTCAATAGGAGTAGACAAAGGCGTACATCCTAATAGACCAAATTCATGTAACAACTCAAGGCAATACTTTCTTTGAGACAAACACACACCATTAGAAGTATTTAAAACTTCTATTCCAAGAAAATACTTAAGTTTTCCAAGATCTTTTATTAAAAATTTTGATTTTAAGAAATTTTTAAATCTCTCAACTTCTAGATTATCATTTCCAGTCACAATTATGTCATCAACATAAACAAGAACACCAATAAACACATTCTCAGATTGTTTCACATAAAGAGAGTAATCATTAAGACTTTGTTTAAATCCATTTTCTTTAAGCACAACACACAATTTTTCATTCCATTGTCTAGGAGCTTGTTTAAGACCATACAAGGACTTAACAAGCTTACACACCTTTTTTTCATTTGCAGAAAAATAACCTTGAGGAGGTGTCATATACACATCTTCAACAAGATCACCATATAAAAAAGCATTATTCACATCTAATTGATACAAAGACCAATTATTATTAACAGCAAGAGCAATCAAACATCTAACAGTAACCATTTTGACAACAGGAGAAAAAGTTTCTTCATAATCTAACCCTTCTTTTTGACTAAATCCTTTAGCAACTAATCTGGCTTTATATCTCTCAATCTCACCATTAGATTTATAGTTAATTTTATAAATCCATTTGCAGCCTATTGATTTTCTACCAGGAGGGAGATCAACAAGAATCCAAGTTTTATTCCTATTAAGAGCCTCCATTTCATCATTCATAGCATTTACCCAATTCTTATCCTTAGAGGCTTCCCAATAATTTGCAGGTTCAATACTTTTATTAAGATTAGTTGTAAAACAATAATTTTCAGAATTAAGAAGGGAATAATTTATCACCTTTTCTATCCCATACTTAACTTTCCCTTCAATCACATAATCACTAAACTTCTTAGGAACAACAGACTGTCTAATACTAGTTCTTCTGTTTTGAGGAGATATATGAGTTGGTGGTGAATTAGTTTGAACTGACTCAGATGTTCCCTCAGAATTAGAAATATTATGGTCATTCAAAGTTGCACTAGGATCATTTGTTTGAACAGATAAATCACTGCCATCATTATTTAATGTTGCATTATGTCTACCTTCATTATCTAATGTTGCACAAGATTCATCTGTTTGAACATTTAGCCTACTGCCATCATTGTTATCATGATGGTGTTCTCTCCTTTCATCATTGGGATTTTCATCGTTTATAAAGTCAAAAAAATTCAAATGATTAACATCTAAATCATTAGTTTCAGAAATCATTTTAGACTTGAGTTTTAAAGGAAACACTGTTTCATAAAACTTGACATCTCTGGAATAAAAAATATTCTTGTTTTCCAGACTTAACAACTTATAATCTTTCTTAACAGTTGAAAAACCAATTAAGATACATTTTTCAGCCCTGCTTTCAAATTTATCAAAATTATTTAAGACAGTTGCAAAACACAGACACCCAAAAGACCTAATGTGGGAGAGATTTGGTTTAACATCATATACCAATTCATATGGAGACTTACCAGATAAAACAGAAGATGGCAACCTATTAATCAAATAAGTAGCAGTTAGCACACAATCAGTCCACATATTTAAACTAATGCCACTCTGAAACATCAATGATCTAGCAACATTAAGCAAATGTCTATGCTTCCTTTCAGCCACCCCATTTTGTTGTGGAGTATAAACACAAGTAGTTTGATGAATTATTCCAAAGTTAATACAAAAATTTTCAAAACTAGAATTAACAAATTCTGTTCCATTGTCACTTCTAAAAATTTTAACTTTAGCATCAAACTGATTATTAAGTAACTTTGAAAAATTAACAACATTCTCATAAACTTCACTTTTAGACTTTAAAAGATAAACCCATACTGCTCTTGTGTAATCATCCACAATAGTAAGAAAAAATCTAAACCCCTCTCTACTCTGAATTCTGTAAGGTCCCCACACATCAAGATGAATAAGTTCACCTAACTTTTTTGTTTTGTGATCACTGAGAGGAAATGGTTCTCTAGTTTGTTTAGCTTTATGACAAATTTCACAAGGTGAAGTAATTGGTTTATCATTAATTTTCATATTATCTTTTAAAACATGCAGTACTTGATCTGCAGGGTGACCCAACCTACTATGCCATAATTGTTTTGAATTGTAACAATTATAAGTACAATTAGACATATTCACCCTACCTGAATAATGATTATTAAACATGTACAGACCATCAGATTCATCACCAATCCCCAACACCTTTTTTGACATCAAATCCTGAATATAACAATTCTCATCATCAAAACCAACAAATAGTTTACTATCTCTTGACAACTTATGCACAGATAATAGATTTACACAATATTCAGGAACATACAAGACACCAAATAATCTTATTGAATTGTTTAATTGATAGTTACCAATTTTTCTCACTAAGGCTTTAGTACCATTAGGGTGACCAACAGTTAATCCTAAATTAGTACCATCTACATCATCAATTAAAGAAAACTTATTACAAATCATGTGTTGATTTGCTCCAGAATCTATAATCCAGTTGTTTTCAAAATCTCTTGACTTAATTTGAATATTAGAGCAGAAAAATTTGTCAACGTTAGAATTAAATACAACATTTGAATTCATATAATTACCTGCCATGTTAACATTCATACTAGATCCAGATTCAGGTTTCTCATTGATAAGACTCATCAGTTTCATAATCTGCTCACTTGTAAAAGGCATATTAGAAGAACCAGAAGTACTAGCAGTATTATCATCACAATTAGCAGTCACAGAATTATTGGTATTAGCCACAAACTTTGGAGCATTTTGATTAAATGGCTTTCTTTTATACCCAGGGGGATAACCCACAACTTCATAACACCTATCAACAGTATGCCCCACCATTCCACACCTAGTACATTTATAATTAGGATTTGGACCTCTATTAAACTTCTTGTTATTATTGCTATTGTTATTTTGGTTAAATGACTTTGCAACAAAAGCAGTGTTCTGAGATTTTGAAGTAGAAGACTCATTAGCAGTAGTATTCCTATGAGATTCTTCTCTAGATATCAAAGCAAAAGCTGTCTTGACACTAGGAAGAGGATCTCTAGTAAGAATATTACTCCTCATGGGTTGATATTTTTCATCCAATCCCATTAAAAACTGCATAAGTTTAATCAACTGATTATGATCAACAAACTGTTTTGCACCTTTACAAGTACAAATAGGTAATTTAACAAGAGCATCATATTGTTTCCAAAGAGTGTTTAACTTGTGATAATACTTAGAAACACTACTTCCATTTTGAGTCAAAGAATTGATTTTATGATGTAAATTAAATGTAACAGACCCATCAATTCTATCATAAGTTTCTTTTAACTCTTGCCATAAAGTAGCAGAATTGTTACTAAATATTTGACCAAGATACAACTCATCAGATATGGAAGTTAAGATCCAAGTTAACACCACAGAATTACATCTGTCCCATTGACCAGATAAAACACCATCAGATTCATAATCTTCTTTTAAACATGTCCCTTCTATAAAACCAAGTTTATTTTTAGTAGCAAGAGCAAGAGACATTGCTCTGCTCCAAACATTATAATTTTCAGTCCCTTTTAGCTTTATAGAAATCAAAGCAACACCAGTTGTGTCACTAGCATAGAGATAGAGAGGATCTCCAAAATCAAGTTTATTAATCAATGTGACAGATGTTCCAGTATTCTCTTCCCCAACCATTTTAGATATTTGATTCCCAATTTTGACACAGATAAACACAACCAAATAGCAGATAACAACAACAGGTATTAATCAAACAAACACACACACACAAATAGCAGATAGCAACTAACAGAAAACAAATAATCAAACACACAGATGACAACATAAATATAACCCCTAAAGGTTAGCCTAAGCAGGGATCCGTGCAGGTGGATTCTTAAAGGGATTCCACCCTAGGTCTTACTTAGGGACCTCTCTTCTACCAAAGAAACAAGAAGTCAGAAATCAAATAATAAGAAATTAATAGACAAATCTATCAAATAACAACTAGCAAATAAGCACAAATCAAATAATAATCGAGATGTAAGTCAGAAGTTTCTCACAGAGTACTCCGAGCAAGCAAAAAAGAAAAGAAGAATATCACCACAGCGGAAGACAAAAAATATGTTCTGGAACAGTCAAGAACACCAGATCTGAAACCCTTGAATTAGGGTTTCAACCAGAAATCTCTAGAAATTAGGGTTTCAACTTGAAACCACAATCGATCAGCAGTAACAACAACCACAAGTCCCAATCAAACCCAATCGGAACCCTAATCAGAAGAGAAACCAAAAATCACCGTTCGAGAAAAACCTTAACACCAATCTTCGAGAAAATCTTCAACAAGTAAACCAATCAAAGCAACCAGGCTCTGATACCATATAAAGAACTATAGATCAACACAAGAACACCAGAATCAATGAATAACTGCACTCGATAACCAAACCGGTCAAAGACCAAAAACAAGACAAAAAATAATCCTCACAATACAGGAAAAAATCACTCAATGATTCATACACCAACAGGTGTGAATCAATCTCTCAGAATACTAACTTTGATCAAGATGATCAAACAAAATAATAAAGAGTTTGTGCCGGATACAAAAGAGAGAAAAAGAACACAAAAGATTAACCCTAAAAACTCTATAAAAGAGTTTATATACAACCCTAAAAATATAAGATACAAAATACACCCCAAGAAATGAAGATGTCACACTTTGACCCTTCCAAGAATGCATCCTCACAAATAACCCTGCACAATAAGAAAACATGCAAAACAAGCACAAACTATACAAAGAAATGTTATTCCATAATAAGATTGATAAAAATATTTATATTTCAATATATTGCCCCCATAACTAATAAATATAAAACAGTTTCAATAAAATTAATCTTGGTTGGGAAGTGGATTTCGTATTCAAAAGGTCAATTTCAATCCCTAACTATTGCATTAGTTTTAATTTTTTTCCCTTTATGCTTTCTCATTTGTTATTGCTATTTTTTTTCATTGTATATATGTAATAGTATTTTAAATCAACATAATTGTTTAACTATATATATATATATATTTATTGATGATTACAATTTTTCTTTTTCATTTTTCCCCCTTTATGTTTTCTTATTCTTTCTTACTATTTTTTCATTATATATGTAATAGTATTTTAAATTTGGTAAACTATATATATATATATATATATATATATATATATATATATATATATATATATATATATATATATATTTCCTTTTCTTCGTAATCTACTAATGATAATGAATTACACTTTTACTATATAAACTTGTTAAATATAACCATATTCGATTTAGAATTTATTATCGGTTGCTAAATATACGAGTATATGTTGTCCATGTAATTAAAAATCTAAATTTGACGTTGGACCAAATTTACTTCGGTTCAACTAAAATAGTGTTGATTAAAGGAAAAAAATGAATTTGACGACCTGGTTTCAACATACACTATGACATTTTATCACCGTTTGAATTTTTTGTGGTACCGGAACACAACACCAACATGATTGCCACATGCCAGCCCCCATAATTCCGAAAACCTTCCAATGATGCATACGACCGTGAGGTTCTGCATATTATTCTTGAAATTCGATGATCTTTATCATAATGAACATCCTTGGCATCGTCATTAACTTCCACACATGAAGTTGGGTAGAAAATGTACGGAAGAAAATCCCGTACCCGAATTCAACATCTTTATCATAATGAATCATACTACAATACAGCTCAATTCATATAGAGTAACTATAATACAATTAAAACGAATAAAAACATAAAATTTTTAAAGACTTAAACAACTCTCAGCTTGTTAACTTATAGAAAAGCTAATGTATAAATTATGTGTCTCCCTTTTAATGCAAGGTTTCATTTATGTCTACCTCCTACGTACCAAGCAAACAAAGGATTGAATACTCGAACTATATTCTATTGGCTACAAGAGGCACATGGTGATGGAGCCAGAATATTTTAACTTCTGGAAGCACAAATTAATGAAAGTATTTTTCAACGCAAATAAATATTAACGCTAATTAAAATTGTAAAACTTAATATATATGAATGACTGTAGTTGTGTTAAGGGATCAAAATGTTGTGAATCAGCCTTCCTTAGACCCCGATAAACACACTCATAGAAATTACCACAAATCGACTCTCATGTGTATTTGGTATTCAATATATATTACTTTCAAATATGGAAAACTGATTACATATTACAATAGAAACCTACCCTATTTATAAGCTAAACTATACAGATAGAAGCAAAGAATACGTGGGTGTACACTGTCCTACATGTACTACATGATCTATGTAATACCCACGTTCCATTTCAATGCATATCTGTCAAACACTCCAACTTACTTCCACAGTACTAGGTCAAACAAGCTACCAAGTCACTAACCCACATGCTGATCCATGACATATAACCTGGTCAAACTGTGGACTACCCATGACCCATGACCCACTGAATAGAACCATGACTGCTGACCCATAAACAACATGGAACATTAATCGGTCACCATGCAATATGACTCCTTAACAAAACCGTAACCCGTGAATGAAACCCGATTAACCCAACAATCACCCCCTTAATCGGGTTGTTCATATTGCTCGTTCACAGCATTCTCACCATCTCGATTCTCAACTTTTCTTGGACACCCGACCTCCACCTCGGTCACATTTAAAGTCTTCTCGAGTTCGACCCATTTATATGTGATGCGCCCCAAACGGTAGGTCCAGGAATCATTTCCCGTCGTTGCGGACCTCACGCTCGCGGCGCATCGATGGTAGTTTTAAATTTATAATTGTCGGCACCTAAACCTTCCGAACAATGTACTGATACTAGGTACAAGTACCTTATACTAGTAAGTGGCAAGGATGATCCAGGGTCGTTCCTCACGACGGCAGAATTGAAATAGAGCTCACTAGGATAACTTAGTAATTAAGCTGGGTTTTGGATAGTTGGATATGTTTGTATTTTGTTTTCTAATTTATTAAACTACTAAAACATAAAATAAAAGGGAAGCTAGCATATATGTAACAATTAAGGATGACGGAGACGTGGTTCACCATGATTTAGGATAATGCATTACTGGGATAATGTTCATTATGGGACACGTTTAGGTAACAATCAAGTAAACTATAGGTGTAAACACTAGGACCCTACTTCTTTAGGTGAAATCTAAATTAGTATGTCACTGAGTACCTAGGCTATCATGATTCTGATCAGAACAGGCTGCTCAACCCTTCACACTGTTCGATTAGGACTAGTGACCCATTGAGGGTGCAGGAATAAGGTAACAGACTGCCCTTAGGTTATTCTGACCTTTCTTAACACCTAAGTGTAAATGTTATTATTCTGGCCTTTCTTAACACCTACGTGTAAATAAGGGTCGTTCCTCACGACGACAGAATTGAAATAGAGCTCACTCGGATAACTTAGTAATTAAGTTGGGTTTTGGATAGTTGGATATGTTTGTATTTTGTTTTCTAATTTATTAAACTACTAAAACATAAAAGAAAAGGGAAGCTATCATATATGTAACAATTAAGGATGACGGAGACGTGGTTCACCATGATTTAGGATAGTGCATTACTAGGATAATGTTCATTATGGGACACGTTTAGGTAACAAACAAGTAAACTATAGGTGTAAACACTAGGACCCTACTTCTTTAGGTGAAATCTAAATTAGTATGTCACTGAGTACCTAGGCTATCATGATTCTGATCAGAACAGGCTGCTCAACCCCTCACACTATCCAATTAGGACTAGTGACCCATTGAGGGTGCATGAATAAGGTAACAGACTGCCCTTAGGTTATTCTGACCTTTCTTAAAACCTAAGTGTAAATGTTATTATATATTCGTGTACTGATTATTAACTTTGTATTCAAACTATCAGTTTTGTAGAGTCTAGGGGTTTAGGAATCCTGGACCACTTCTGGGCTTGACCTTTGTTTCTAGACTCATTCTCTTAGGTTGTAATTAGCTCGAATACTTCTGTCATGATCTAGATCCCTCCTTTGCGATCAGTCATGCATCCCTAGGAACACTATCGGTGTACAGTGCATTTACTTCTTCCACATCTTGCTAACCCTAGGTACGTTTACGGTGTACATTACTCTAACCATTTTCCACAATAACTTGTAACCAGAGGTAGGTTCACAGTGTACTACAACCATTCCATAGCTAACTAACCCAAGGTATAGTAACGGTGTACAGTGCTGTAAGCATTTCCACAACCTTTGTAAACAGAGGTAGGTTTACTATGTACTATAGCTCTTCCACATGTTTACTAACCCTAGGTACCATTACGGTGTACTTTAGTTAATGTATTTCCACAGCTTTGTAACCAGAAGTAGACATACGGTGCACTGTAGCAATTTCACAGCTTTACGGTTCCTAGACCATATTCTAGGGTTACTAGGTAGGTCACAAGGTCGGTACCAACGGCTGTTTCTGGGGCTTTCACGATTGTACTACACCAGTGGTGTTTCCATCGCTATACCTAGTACTTTAGCCGAGTTACAGTAACAAACATTGATTCGTACAAACATACATATAACAATCTACCGTAACTTAGGCCTACAGCTAAGGTGATAGTCACGTGAAGGACTGGAAAGGATGATCCGTAACTAGGTCTAGATGCATGATAAGTTTAGACAGATACAAGGTATAACAATTCCATTAATCATACCAAATTACAATTATCTAAATCATGGCAAACATACAAGCAGCTACTCATAAAACATGACAATAAACATTTCCAAGATTAATAAATCATAAACATCAAACAAGAACATTACGACAAATTAATATAAGAAAGGTGATAAACGCGCATAAGTAGTATTTTACCCCTGGTCTTGTATGTTTTTATTGCATTTAATTAAGTTTAAGTACTTATTTCGTTTATATTTGCAATTAGATGTGGAGATGAAGCTTTTCGGAGAAAAGAACAGAAAACAGTCAGGCAATGAGTTAAATGATGCATTTTGGAAAGATAAAGCGAGCTGATGTTTCAAAGGAAGAAAAATATAAAAATCTGCTGGAATTTAAGTCCATACGCCGTATGGAATATCCATATGCCATCAGGCATTAGGCAACCCATTGATTAGAACCCATAGATACCTTACTTTCCATGATTCTTACTCAAAGACTTCTAGATATCAGTTCCGAGAGCGGTTGACTGAGAATATTGATAAGCCAATTGAGGTTTTTGATGCTGTGAATTGGAATGTTTTAGAGCATGTGGTTGAGAGAAACGGGTTTGCTACTGGGCACGGAACGATTAGGAATTTACTTGCAATTCCGTACAGACTGGGGAATGGTAACATTGGATTTGTTTCTTATGCCTGGTATAGATTGTTCAGTATTCGGGAGCATATTTATAGAGAGCTAGTGGTGGAATTCTATAGTACATTTCGGTTTGATCACAGGTCGACCAATTGGACAGCTGAGACCATTTCTTTTCAGCTTGGGGGTCAACCGAGACAGATGTCCCTTGTTGAGTTTTCTATTGGGATTGGGCTATATGAGCCACACGAGATTCACAACCCACATTTCCTGGATCATATTTCAGCTTGTGCAGTGACAAAGCTTACAGATTCAGAGATTGAGCAGGAGTGGCAGTTTATTGCCCAGGGTAGCTTTGGTTCTCGATCTCCTTCTTATCGGACTATTCGCGATCCCCGTCACCGTCTCATTCACCGATTATTGACCTATACCATTGTCGGTCGTCGAGAGGGACATGAAAAGGTTTCCAAGTCTGACTTATTCTATCTTAGGTCTATTGTCAGGAATAGGTTGGTGAATGTGCCCTGGAGATTAGCTAGGTGGATGTCAAAGAGAGCCACTGGTACTAGGGATTCGAGTAGTTTGTGTGGTGGTCAGTTTGTCACTAGATTGGCTAGGCATTTTGGGGTAGAGACTCCGGAGGAGATAGGGACATGCACTATTGTTCATCCTGGCATGGATTGGTTGACTGCACGGAGGTTGGAGGCTCTTCATATCATTGAGTCGTGCAGTATATATGGTGGTGATGCTGAGCTGTATTATTGGGTTACTATTACTCCTGTGGGACAGACTTTGCAGCCTAGGTAGGCTTGGGTTGTTGCGGCTGGAGGAGATGCAGCTGCAGGTAGAGGTGCGGCTCGTGGCCGCAACAGAGGTTATGCTGCTGAGTTTGATCAGTTACAACAACAGCTTTCAGAGATGGAAATCCGCCATACCCGCAGGTTTGATAGCATTGAGATTATGCAGAGGCAACACTTTCATCAGACGACTGCTCACATGGACTATCAGGATAGCCTGTTTGCTCAGCTGTTCGGTTCAGTCCAGATACCGTATCAGCCTTTTCAGTATCAGATGCCACCAGAGTAGTATCCCACGTACCAGTAGTTAGGACCGCCACCACCAGATCAGGCAGGACCATCTCATGTGTACCGTAGCATGAATGAGGAGGAGGATAGTGACTAGGATGAGATACATCCTTTGTGGCTTTTGATTTCAGACATTATTATTTTTATTCGTAGTACTTTATTTATGTTTGGATATTGTAGTTTTATATTCGGTTTGTGTATATTTTGTTTAGTTAGCTTAACATGGTGTCGTTTGATGATGTTTGTTGATTGACTTTTAGAATTGTGTCGTGAGCAAACGAGATGCTAGAAGTAAGCTTTGGAAGCAAGGAAATTTTGAGGGTGACCTTTTGGCTTTGTTTCACCAGTAACTCACACGATATTCTAGGGGAGTTTTTCTGTCTTCATTCTTTTCTCTTTTTACCATTTTTAGTTTTTTATTCTTTGTACAATGAGGACATTGTACATCTTTAAGTGGGGGATGAGAGAGAAAATATGAGTTTCCATATAATTGTCCTTTTGGGAGAGTAGATGATGTAAATTGGTTAACTGTTATCCCATTAAAATGCGTAACTAGGAGGTTATGAATTGCTCATTTTTCAACCAAATTTTTAAATTTAAATTTTTGTTTTTCTAGAAATGATTTATTTTGTAACAATGTAGGTTAAATTTAAAATTTTCTACGCTTTTAATAAATTTTTTAAATCGTGAAAAATGTTATTTAGCTTCATTATATGATGTATTAATAGAAAATTTATATAAGAGTTTTTGAGCTTTTAAGAAATGAATATAAAAGAGTGGATGTTACTTTTAAATGAACTTTAGTTGTGTATGACGGTTGTCTTAATTTTCATATTAATAGTGTGTGATATGTCATATTTTTGGAAATTTAATCAACATCATTTGAGGATATACTGGGTGTCGTTTCCTTTATTGTACGGAAGTACAGACCCAGTCTCCATCAGTATATCTAATGAAAAAGAGCAAAAGAGTTTAACAACTCATGATTTTATAATGTAGTCGAATTATGTCACTTTGTTGTACTAAGGTACAGACCTGTCACCAATGGTTTGACTAAAGATCTATTATTGCTAAACCAAAATCAAGTTATGTTGCTTTGTTGTGTTGAGGCACAGACCTGTCACCTATGTCTTGATTTGAAAATGATTGTTTTATTAGAAATCCATAATATGAAATGTTGGCACGTTATGAGTATGAGAGTATATAGCTATTGGGAATTTAAGGGAACATCTACGTAAATAATAATAAGTTAAGCTCAATTATTTGAATATAGATTGTTTAAGTGGATAACAATATCAGTAATCATCGTGAACTAGTTGATGTTTTAAGAATAAATAAGTTTATGTGTAGATTGTTTTTGCAATCTCATAGTTTTTTAATAAGTGTTTATAGAATTTACAGGATTTTAAACATAAATGTTTGAGTTAAAACTGGGTGATGTTGTGTAATTCCTTTAATAGTTATATAGATTAATGGAGATGACTGTTTTCTTTTGCAATCAATTTTTGAATCGACAGTCAACTTGAGGACAAGTAGGATTCAAGTGGGGGATGTTTGATAAACGCGCATAAGTACTATATTTAAGTAGTATTTTACCCCTGGTCTTGTATGTTTTTATTGCATTTAATTAAGTTTAGGTACTTATTTCGTTTATTTTTGCAATTAGATGTGAAGATGAAGCTTTTCGGAGAAAAGAACAGAAAATAGTCAAGCAACGAGTTAAATGATGCATTTTGGAAAGATAAACCGAGCCGAAGTTTCAAAGGAAGAAAAATATAAAAATCTGCTGGAATTTAAGTCCATACGCCGTATGGAATATCCATATGCCGTATGGATGAGATGGTGGAGGCCCAGAAGTCGCAGAGCTGGGCCGGGCTTTTTTTGAATCCATCCGCTGGATGGATCAATTTCCAGAAAACTTTAAAAACGCGTTTTAAACCCTAAAAAGGGGGATTCGGCTTGATTTTGTAGAGTTCGATTGCAGAGGTTGTGACACCCGCCAAATTAGGACTAGTGCGTTTATCTCAATAAACGTGCGTTGCTTAGCCAAGCAATGATGTCCGAAGACTGTAACCTGAGGGCGTCCAAGACGCACGTTGGTTAATACAAGTAGGCATCTCAAAAGATCACCTATGCTAGTTGATCACACACCTAGTAATGTCCAAATACATTTGGTTTATAGTTTGTATTTTGAAAACGTGTACGTCCCGTTGGTGACAGTTTGTAGTAATAATTCCCAAGTGTCATAATATATTTCAATGTATTGTATACTTATCAAAGTGTATGTATTAATTGTCCCTGAATTGATTTTTATATAGTTTAGACTAATTATAATCGTTTGGTAAGCATTTTGAGTTGAATTACCAAGTTTTGATAAATGTTGACCAAAGTTGACTGGGGACCGAAATTGAGCTGCGGATCCAGATGGGTTGCGGATCCAGATGGGCTGCGGATCCAGATGGGTCGCGGATCCAGATGGGCTGTAAAGTCCAAAACCTTGGAAACCTAGTCAAACGAGCTCGGTTTGACCCAAAACTTTTACACAAGTCTTAAAATGGTTAAGTGAGTTTGTAAAAATTATCGTTTCATTTCGGGGTTCACCCGAAGTGTCGGTTTTTAATAACTTCCAAAACAACCTTTTTGTATATATGTTCGTAAATCGGGTTTTGTAGAAAAACTGGTATATTTCTGGTAAAAGTGCCGAACACGAAAGTTGTAGATATCGGAAATACGAAGATTTTGGCATTGGTTTCATGTATTTATCTTATGTTTACGATTTTATATGATTTTAGTAGTGTCCTAACAGAATCTGTCCCAACAAGAATTCGAGTTTTAAAATGCGTTTTTGTTTATATTTTGGACATTTTATGGTTGAGTGAGCATACTAACATGTTAATAAACATATTATAAGTATTTTAAAAGAGTTGTGAAGTTCTTACAAGTCGTATCAAGAAGCGGAGATGGCCAAGTTGATGTACTCGTTGTTGTGATCGTTTTCGTGTCTTTGTCTTCGTTTTTCGCCAAGGATTGAGGTGGTGGCTCTTGGTGGTTTATTGTGGTTGATGGTGGTGATCTTGAGGCTGATCAAAAACGCAGAGAAGAGGGGGAGAGAGAGTAGAGAGGGTGTGGAGTGTAAAAGGGAGAAGAATTAGTGAGGTGAGGTGAGGGTATGGTGGGTTTTGAGAGAGTCAAAGAGGCAAAGGGGTATGGCACACCTTGCCTCCCCTTTGGCCGGTTTTCAGTGGTTCCCACCCACTAGGTGGGTGTGTTTAATCATTTTCCAAGTTTGCATATTGTCTCGTTTTCGATTACCCGATCGTTTAACGTTTTTATTAAACGTATAATGTTTTATTGGCAACATTTCGTTAAAGATTTAAAACATAATATTTTCATTAAAAGTTTCACTCAAAATGTTATATATTAAGTTACTAAAATATATTTTGGTCATCGGTTGGTTGTCGGTTGCGGTTTAGACGTTCGTTTAAATTGTGTAACATTTTTAAATGTTTTAATCATACGCGTGTAATCACGATATTTTTACTTGAAGTGTTTTATCAAAATACTTAATAATGAGTTATAAAAATATAACTTAAGTTTATTTCGTTTGTCAAACGCGTTTCACGCTTTTAATTCGTGTCGGTTATGTTTTAAACAAAACGTACATTATTTCGTATATTATTAAGACATAATAATATAATGTAAATAACTACTATTTGAATATCAAATAGATTTATGTTATTTATTAAAGTTGCACCAACGTCCGTATGAAATATATCGAACTACACTCGATATAAAAATGCACGATTTAACCAAATTGCGTACGTGTATATATATTCAACAATATATATAAGGATACATTAATTAACCTAATCAAGGACTAATTACATTTATTACAGAGAATTAGGCACTAATCCATCAGACTCAGATGAGTCTCATGGCCCCTCTTTTTACCGTTTTTCACTCAGGGGTGTGAGTCATTTCTTGTTTTTAACATGTGAACGCGAGTACAAACTTTTCATATACTACATGAGTTTACACAACTAATCATTTTAAGTCCTCCACAATATAGTTTGGTAATACTTCGGTAGCGTGAATATTAGTGTATGGTACCATATAGGATTGACAATCCTTGTCCAGGTTAAAAAGTACTAACTGGTCAAACGGACGCATTAGCATTTGAGGTTTGCGAGTGTGGATTAGGCACTCGTGGGGTGTGATTCATTGCTTGTGGATTAGACCCTCGATCAAGTCCTTGAATTTGGATCCTGACACCTCAGTTAAGGCTCATACTATGTGCTCATGGATGTTTACATCTGCAAATCATTACATGAAATCTTGCGGTTCATACAACGTTATTTGATATACAAACTTGTGAGCTCACCAGCTTTTATGTAACACCCCCAAATTTGCTGTTTAGCGGAAGCAAGCCTTGGGGTGCTACTAATCAATAATCAAAACACACAAGGTATAAGGAATGACTCTATATGCGTCGTTTTAACATTACATTGATAATATAAGTTTTACAATGTAAAAATGTTTACAAAAGCTCAATTGTTACAATGTTTAGAGATTAATCGGCATAACTTAGTTACAAACTATAGTAATGCAAAATAATCTCCTGACGTGTATGCTGACTCGAGCTATGGGCATCCTAAATGAACAGGTCCTACTGCTGTTGGGTACCTGAGAACATATGCTAAAAGGTCAGCTAACGCTGGTGAGCTCACAGGTTTGCATAATAAATATGGTAGGTGAACCATAAGATTTAATGATAACCGTTTGTAATGAATCAAATAATGTATATGTCTGCCATGAGGTCATAGTCTGCGCTTAACGTGGGTGTCAGGATCACAATAAAGTGCCTGATCGTGGGTGCCTCCGAGAGAGTGTCTAATCCACACTCGTATGAACAAAAGTTAATGCGTCCGTTTAACCAGTCAGTGCTTGCTGACCCGGACGAGGATGGTCAGTCCTATATGGTACCATACACTAACATTCGCGCTACATAAAGTATTACCAGAACTATGATCGTAGAGGACTTAAAATGATCAGAAAATAGCTCATGCAGAATATAGCGAGTTTTGTACTCCTGTTCACGTGTAAAACAGTTAGAGCATGTATTCCCACCCCGGGAGTAAAAACAGTAAAAAGTCGGGGCTATGAGACTCACCTGAGCCTGAAGAGTTGCAGCGAAGCAAATGTGGTGAAGTAAAATGGGGTGTCCGAAGACTGTAACCTGCCGGGCATTTATAACGCGCAAGGTTGAATAAAATAAGTAGCTATCTTAAAAGATAACCTATGCTAGTTGTTCATCCAACTAGTAATGTCCAATGATTTGATTTGATTGGTAAGTTCGAGTTTTGAAAACATGTACGACCCGTTGGTGATTATTTGCAATAATATTATTATTTTGTCGGAGTGTTATACTTAAAAAGTATTTACGAACTTTAGGTGACTGGGGTCCGGGGGCAGCGCCCCTGGTTAGCGGGGTCCCAGGGGTGGCAACCCCTGGCGGGGTCCAAGGGGCTGGCCCCTGGCTGGGGTCGAGATTTGAATTTGGGTAAAATCAAGTGATAAAATTTTAGGTCTCGACAGTTAGTAAAAATTGGGGTTCTGTTTCATGCGACACTTATAGCGACACTTAGGGTCTTAGGCGTCACTTAGGAAGTGACACATGAAATAGCAGAGTCTGGGTAAGGGGGTTACTTATGGCGTCACTTATGGAAGTGACGCATGGTGAGGCGTCACTTAGTGGCTTGGGCGACACTTAGGAAGTGTCGCATAAAATTGGAAATTCTGAGTTTAGGGTGTCACTTAGGTAAGTGACGCATAAGGTGGCGATACTCCATTAGTGTCGGGTATAAGTGTCGGTTAAGGCTTCTAGGCGTCACTAAACAAGTGACGGAGGTAAGTGTCGGGAAAAAGGGGTTTTATGCGGCACTTATGCAAGTGACGCATGATTAGGGCTTTTAGCGACACTCAATGCATCACTTAAGTGACGCATGAAGTGACGCTATACTGCACCTTCGTTGCGACACTTAAAGCTGTTGACGAAAATTTGAGCCAAAAGTGAGTTTTCGGATTTCCGTTTGGTCTGATTCTTTTACCCAACCCTTATAGGGACATTCTAAGCTTAAAGAAACAACTAGAACCTAAAAATACTTGAAATCGGGAGTTTTCGGGTTTTGTCAGAAACTTACAAATCGTTTCACGGAGGATTCGGAAGGATAGAAACGTAGATCGTTGCGAGGTGGTTCTTTTTCTCCAAACGAGTGATGAAGATCGAGGTCGTTTGGTGGTGTTATTAGCGAGATTTAAGGGATGGTGGTGTGGTTTAGTTTAGAGAGAGAAAAAATAGAAGAAATGTGAAAGTGAGAAAGTGAGAAAGAAGAAAGGAATAAGGGAAGAAAAAGAGGGGGAAGAGGGGGGGGGCAGCTGGTGGGGTCCACCGAGTGTGGACTTCACCAGTTTTTCGTTCTCCCGCGTACGCGCTCTGTTGGGATCTGAGCAGAATTGATCAAGTGTTGAAGACTTGCCACTGTTAGTTCAATCGATTGCCAATGTTAGAAGGAATGAAGACTAGCCACTGCTAGTATATTTGTAGCAGCAGTGCCTCTGTCTATGTAATAAGACTTGGTGTCTGTAATGGGAACTTACTACCACTATTGGTATAAAGTAAGTTACTCCCACTGTTAGTGTTATTTTGAGTCGGTTAAGTTTGTTAGAGATTATTATGGAATAGATATACATTCCATAGAAGTGTAGATTGTATAGGACTCTATGTATTATAAATAGAGATCTTGTAACCTAGTTTAGGTAGAGAATATCATAGGTTATGATTAGCTTCAAGGTGAAAACCCTAATACAGCCGTGTATTCGTATTATTATTATCGTAATAATATTGAAGCTTTTGGTGATAATTATTTGTGTAAGTTATTCAATCTTCTTGATAGTTGTTAATAGTTATTCCGCAACTAATTAACAATTCAATTCAAAGCAACATAATAAAGATCATTAAGGGATTCACAAGTGGTATCAGAGCTAGTATTGCTTTGATATTCGAGAAGCTTGAAGATTTAAGTTTTATAAGAAGATAACAGCAATGGCCACAGAGTTAAACGAAGGGGTTCAGGCAACAAAGATTCCAATGCTCAAACCTAATGAGTTTGATCTATGGAAGGTCAGGATCAAACAATATATGCTTCTCACAGATTATCAGATGTGGGAAGTTGTTTTTAATGGTCCTGCTTATAAAGTAGACAGTGATGGTGTCAAAGAAAGACCTCCACCGACATCAGAAGCTGAGAGAAAGGTTAGATCAACTGAGTACAAGGCTTTAAGTACTCAACTTATGTCAATTCCCAATGAATATCAAAGAAGATTCGAAAACTGTGATGATGCTAAAGAATTGATGGAAGCAATACAGAAAAGGTTTGGAGGGAATGAGAACACTAAGAAGAATAAAAGATCTATGCTTAAACAGCAATTTGAGAACTTTAATTCTATCAAGTCAGAAACTTTGACTCAAACCTTTGATAGGTTAACTAAACTTGTGGGAGATCTGGAAAACCACAAGGTTAAGATTGATAAGGATGATCTGAACAGAAAGTTCTTAAGGTCATTAGGTGAAGAATGGACCGTATACACTGTTGGTCTAAGACAAAGTGCAGATTTAGAAGTTAAGGAGTTAGAAGACATCTACAATGACCTAAGAAATTTTGAATCTGAGATAGAAAGCAAGAAGCAGACATCTGGATATAGTCACAATGCAACCTTTATGTCCATGGGTGGATTAAAGGGTGAATCAAGTCAACAAAAATCTACCTATTTGTCTGGAGGAGTAGGATCATCTGAGATCAAATCTAATGATCAGGTTCTAGAATCCTTCTTTGCTAGTAATGTGAACTCTTCACTTACTAATGAAGATCTAGAACAGTTTGATGGAGATGATTTAGAAGAGATGGATATCAAACTACAGATTGCCTTGATAACTCAGAGGGCAAAGAGATTTATGCAGAGAACTGGGAGGAATAACTTTGCATACAAGAGGAATGATGCCAACTGGTTTGATAAGAGCAAAGTTGAGTGTTTCAACTGTCATAAGATGGGACACTTTGCCAGAGAATGCAGGAGTCCCAGGCAAGAGCAGAATGGTAAAGGTCAAAGGTCAGGGAGCAGTGGAACTCAATCAAGAAACATACCTGTTCAAGGTGCTTCATCAAATGCTTTGGTCTCAATGGATGGATGCGGATGGGACTGGAGTGATCAAGAATAACATGTGATGAAGAATCAATGTCTGATGGCCATAGCTGAATCTGACAAAAAGTCAGATGTTGCCTATGAGGTACAAATTAAATTATGTTCTGTTGTATATAAACAAACTGTTAAACATTATAGGGACCATAATATGAAAGTGTGTGATGAATTAAGGCAATGGGAAATAAAAAATAAACACACCACTGCAGCTATTGAAAATCTTGAAAAGCAAATCAAAGCATATGAGATTAATGCAACTCAGTTTAAATATGACATTGATTATGCTAAATGGAAAAAAGGTGTATTGAATGAAAAGGTAGAATTGTTAACTAAGAAACTATCTGAGGTCACATGTGAGAGAGATAGTATTAAGTTATCAGTAGAAAACCTACAATATGCCTCACAAAATGTACAAAAGTGTATCAACTCTCAAATACATGATAAGCTTAAGACTGGATTAGGATATAATAATGTTCCTCCACCTTATAACAACAACTACTTTCCTTCTAAAACCGATTTAGATTTAAATAAGTTAAAAGAAGGAATGGTAGATGATGTTAAAAGGGTTGATCCAATTGAAAGCTTGAAGTGTAATAAAGAGTTTGATAAAGTTGAAATAAGAGAGTGGTGTGAGGAAGATGATCAGAGTGATAGTACATCTGAAAGTTTTGAATCATCTAATTCATCATGTAAAGGTAGCGAAAAGGTTACTGGTCTAGTTTCTGAACTAAATGTTGATAAACTAGAAGAGGGTAAAAGGATGTTTCAAGAAAAGGCCAAACAACAGATAGAACAAGTGATCAATACTAATAAGTCTAGAAAGGGTCTAGGATTTGTTAGTAAAACAGTTAAGCAGGAGTCAAAATCAGTGAAAAATTTGAATGATAATTGTATTAACTGTGATTGCAAAACAAGACTTTCTTCACCAAAACTTTTTAATAAAACTGCACCAAGAGGCAATCAAAGAAATTGGAACCAAATGGTTTCACAAAGATTGGGGCAGAATTTTCAATTGGTAAAAGAAAAATCTTGTTATATCTGTGGAAAAACCAATCATCTTCAACATGATTGTTATCACAATTCTAAGAATTTCACCAGGGATGTGTAACCATTATGGACATCAGCAAACATGATTAATAAACAAAATTTTAAATCAAAAGTTAATCATGTTGCACCTATCAAGAGGATGAAGAATACAGCTAACAGTGGTACAACTGCAGCCACTGCTACTACTGCTGTAGTGATACCACCAAACAAAGCCAACATAGGTAAAAAGACTAATACAGTGGGAAGTGTTACCACTGTTAAGCATGCAACCACTGCTAGTGTTAAAAATTCCAAAAGAATGTTTACACCAAGTATGGCTACCACTGCTAGAATAATTAACACAAGCCTAAGGGTTACCACTGTTAGGCCAACTCCCACTGTTAAGTCTGAAATCAGTTGGATTTGGAAACCAAAGAACACTGTTACATCCAAAGTTTCCAAATCTAACAGTGCATCAAAATCAATTGTCTTCCAGAGAGTTGATTTTAATGATGCACATGGGAAACCTAAGACCAAATTGGTTTGGGTTCCCAAGAGAAACTAATTCTCTTTTTGATGTTTGTGCAGGGCAAGCCAAAGAGCTTATGGCATGTTGATAGTGGCTGCTCAAGGCACATGACTGGAGACAAAGGAAAGCTACAGGACTTCAAATCATTTAATGGAGGATATGTAGCATTTGGAAGTAATCCCAAAGGTGGGAAGATTACAGGAAAAGGAACAGTGCAAAGTGATAAGATAAGTTTTCATGATGTGTATTTTGTGGAACAGTTAAGGTACAATTTGCTAAGTGTGAGTCAAATCACAGATAAAAAGAATCCAGTCTATTTTACTGACACTGAATGCTTTATTCTTTCTGAGAAATTGGGTATTCCTGAGCACATGATTTTAATGAAAATTCCTAGAAAGGATAATGTTTATAAGTGTGACTTAGCAAATATGACACCTCAACCAGAATCAAACTGTCTTATTTCTAAAGCAACTGTTGCTGAGTCTGAACTGTGGCATAGAAGGATGTGTCATATGAACTACAAAACCATTAAAAAACTTGCTAAAAACAAGCTTGTTAGAGGTTTACCTGAAAAGGTGTATTCATGTGATGATCATTGTTTTGCTTGTCAAAAAGGCAAACAACACAAAACTTCTTTTAAGACCAAAATTGTAAATTCTAATCACACACCTCTACACTTATTGCATATGGACTTGTTTGGACCAACCAACATAAGTAGTATGGGTAAGAGATCCTATTGTCTTGTGATCATTGATGACTTCACTAGGTTCACATGGGTTTTCTTTCTTAGAACAAAGGATGAAACAGGAGAAATCCTTAGATCATTCATAACTAAAATGGAAAATCAATTGGATAAAAAGGTTAAGGTCATTAGGAGTGATAATGGAACAGAATTTAAAAATCATGAGATGGATAAGTTCTGTGAAGTTAAAGGTATTAAGAGAGAGTTTAGTGCACCTAGAACTCCACAACAAAATGGAGTAGCTGAAAGGAGAAATAGAACACTAATTGAGGCTGCTAGAACTATGCTGTCTGATGCTAAGTTGCCTATGTCTTTCTGGGCAGAAGCTGTTAGCACAACCTGCTATGTTCAGAATAGGGTATTAGTTGTTAAGCCTCATAACAAGACATCATATGAACTGCTATTTAAGAGAAAACCATTGGTTAGTTTCTTAAAAACTTTTGGGTGTCCTTGTACTATCTTAAATACCAAAGATCACTTAGGAAAGTTTGAAAGCAAGGCAGATGAAGGTATCTTTGTTGGTTACTCTGTTCAAAGTAAAGCATATAGGGTATTTAATCAAAAGACCAGAGTGATAGAGGAGTCCATGAATATTACCTTTAATGAGAATACTCCAAATCCTGTTGGTAAAGGCCCTGAGTCTTTGTTTGATATTGATGCACTTAACACTGCTTTTAGATATACAACGGTAGATTCAAGTGCAGGTTTAAATGGAGGTACAATTGAAGGTACAATGAATGGAACAGTTGCTGCAGTCACAGGATTACCAGTTGGAAAGAAGACAGATTCTTTAGAATATATTTTATTTCCAATGTGGTCTCTTGATCCCCCAGAAGTGTTTGACTAAGCTCCTTCCAAGACATCTCATGGTTCAGATACAGAAAAGTCTAGTTCACAAGATTCAAATGACAAATCTACACATACTTTTCCTGATGATCCAGATATGCCCCTATTGTCAGAAAGTGAAGAAGAAGCTGATCCAAAGACAGATGAACAGCTTGAAAGAAAATTGAGTTTCTCAGGAAGCACAAGGTCTTTAGTGGAATCAATTACCAGAGATGTACAAAGCATCCTGTCGAATTCAGAGGTCAACTTCACTAATTTGGAATCTGAGATACCAGAGTCACCCACATCACATTATCATGTTCATAGGGATCATCCATTAAAAGATGTGATTGGTGACATCAATACTCCAGTTCAAACTAGACAGCAGATTCACATGGATGAAGAGAAACTCCATACCTCTTTATATGTGTGTTTCTTGTCTCAAGTTGAACCAAAGAAGGCAGTAGAAGCTCTAAAAGATCCCAGTTGGATTGAAGCAATGCAGGAGGAATTGCTACAGTTTAAGATACATAATGTATGGACCTTAGTTGATCTACCAAAGGGAAAAAGAGCTATTGGCACAAAATGGATCTTTAAGAACAAAAAGGATGAAAAGGGTTATTGTAATCAAGAACAAGGCAAGGTTGGTGGCACAGGGGTATACACAGGAAGAAGGTATTGATTATGATGATGTGTTTGCTCCTGTTGCAAGAATAGAAGCAATCAGATTATTCTTGGCATATGCTTCATATCACGGATTTAAAGTCTATCAAATGGATGTCAAGAGTGCCTTTCTGTATGGGGCAATTGATGATGAATTTTATGTTTGTCAACCACCTAGATTTGATGATCCCAAGTATCCAGATAGAGTATGTAGATTGGATAAGGCTCTATATGGCTTGCATCAAGCACCTAGAGCCTGGTATGAAACTCTATCTGTTTACTTATTGGAGAATGGATATAAAAGAGGTACATTGACAAAACACTGTTCACCAGGAAGGTTCACAATGATATCTTGTTGGTACAAGTGTATGTTGATGATATCATTTTTGGTTCTACTAATGATACATTGTGCAAGGAGTTTGAGAAGTTAATGCATCAGAAGTTCAAGATGAGTTCTATGGGGGAACTTACTTTCTTTTTGGGACTTCAAGTCAAGCAGAGGACTGATGGAATTTTCATCAATCAAAGCAAGTATGTTAAAGACATTCTGGACAGATTTAGTTACACAGATGCTAAAGTAGCTAGCACACCAATGGAGACACACAAGGCATTACATGCAGATTTTGAGGGGGAGGATGTAGATGTGCATCTTTACAGATCTATGATTGGCTCCCTCATGTATCTCACCTCATCTAGACCATACATTATGTTTGCTGTGTGTGTGTGCTAGATATCAAGCCAATCCCAAGCAATCACATCTGTATGTAGTAAAAAGGATCTTTAGATATTTAAAGGGTCAACCATAATTGGGTCATTGGTATCCCAAGAGTTCTTCCTTTGAGCTCATGGCGTTCACAGATAGTGATTATGGTGGTGAGAATCTGGACAAGAAGTCTACATCAGGGGGTTGTCAATTTCTAGGAGAAAGATTGGTGTCATGGCAATGCAAGAAGCAGACCACTGTATCCACTTCAACAGCAAAAGCAGAGTATGTTGCTGCATCAAGCTGCTGTGCACAAGTACTTTGGATTTAGAATCAAATGCTGGATTATGGTCTGACTTTTCTAAATACTCCCATTTATATTGATAATAACTCTGCAATTAGTATCATTAACAATCCTGTTAAGCATTCTAAGACCAAACATATTGAAATTCGATATCATTTCATAAGAGATTGCAATGAAAAGAGATTGATCTAAATCTTTAAAATTCATACTGATAATCAATATGCAGATCTTTTCACAAAGGCTTTCGATGTGGGAAGGTTTACATTTTTGGTCACCAGTATTGGAATGATCAATCTAACTTAAACTATGTTTGATATTAGAATAGATACTAACAGTGGTACTTTATAAAGAACAGTGCATATGTTCTAAGTGTTTACCACTGCTAGCCTTCAGTTGCTTTCAGTTGGTACCACTGTCAGAACATTCTTGCCATTGCTCCTTATAAAGCTGCCACTGCTCCTTATAAAGCTGCCACTGCTTGTAAACTTGTGTACATTACTGCCACTGTCTTTGTTTTCTAGCTAATCACTGTGCAGGTTCCTAGCTACTGTCAGAAGACATTGCCACTGCTGGAACTAACATATTTTATTTTATTTTATTTGGTGATAAAAAAAATAAAATAAAAAAAAATTAAAAAAAAATTGTGTTTACTTATAAAGCTAAGTACTTGGCACTGCTAGTACTAAGCTTTGGTTACCTTGGTCGGTTGCCACTGCTAGTGCTACTAGCTGCTGTTAGCTTTCTAAGTACTTTCTTTGAGTGTTTGAAAAATTGAACGTTTGCCACTGTTAAGGTATTTTATCATACCTTTCTACTGTTAGTTATGTTGGGCAATGCCACTGCTAGTTATTTTTCTAGGGCTTGACTCTGTTCTTATGACTAACAGTATATAAACTTTAAACACTTCAATTTTTCATTACGCTTTCTTCTTTTCACACATAACCACTGCGATTAAACTCTAATTCAAACCGTCACTTCTACTACAATCAATTTGACAGTAATGGCTTCTTCTTCAACTGATCTTACATTAAGTGTTTATGAAGAACACAATATGATCGCCTTTCTGATGAAACCCTCATCGGCACAAAATTTCACACAAATTGTGGATTTTCTTCGTTCGAGTTATATATTTCATGCGCTTACCGTATCTCCAAGGGTTTCAAGGGGTCATTTGACCGAATTCTGGAAGAATGCCAGATTAGAAGTGATTGAGGGCAACAATCAAGTGGTTTCCACGATTCACGGAACCAAGGTGGTGATATCAGAGGATTCTCTTCGAGAAGTACTTCTTCTTGATGATGCTGCAGGTATATCCTCTATTGATGACAGAGATTTGTATGCTAATCTTATATTAATGGGGTATGAGGGTGATTATACACGTTTTACCTTTTTTAAATCACTCTTTAGTCCTCAATGGAAAATTTTAATACATACACTTCTCCACTGCTTGTCATCTAAAAGAACTGCTTTCAATGAATTTGGCACCCAAATCGCCTATGCACTTGTGTGTTTGGCTAGGGGTCAAAAATTTATTTTTTCAAAATACATACTTGAAGGCATGATAAGAAATATCACAAAAGGGAAAAAGGATATGTTTATTATGTATCCTAGATTTGTGCAACTTGTTTTAAACAAACAAATCCCTGGTTTAGTTGCACAAGAACTTATTATTGGTGTTAGTACTCTTTCTGCTAGAACATTTACAGAGAGGAGTAAGAATACCAATAAGAAGTTTTCTGGGAAGGAAACAACATTGTTTTTTTACAATGCTTCCTGCTCCTTCCACCACAGATGTAGTACCACCAACTACATGTGAACCAATTGGTGACAGGCCAGTAGTACCAACTGAGTCTGAACACACACCAATTGGGGGTTACCAAAAGAAAACAAGGGAACAAACAACCTACCCACTTACAACCCAAGAAAAAGAAAAGAAAACAGGCAAGTGAGGTTCCTGCTGCTCACTTGTCTCAGCCATCAATTTCACCACAGCAGGTGACCCCACAGGAGATGGGTGGTCATTCTGGAAGGGCTGCCACTACTCCTACTAGTCCACTGACAGAGGAGGGCAGTGGTAACATCAATAAGACCCAACCAGAGGCAACTTCTACTGCTGAACCTAAGGGTAATGAAGCAGGTGAAGGTCCCAGTACCAAGACAAAGGGGACTTCTGTTGATCATGCAAGGCATGAGGCAGAAGATGATTTTGTCAATGATTCATCTAGGAGGTCACACTCTGATGATGAGGAGGCTAGTACTTACATTGAATTGACGAATGTACAATTGACAATGGCTGTGGATAAAATTTGGGAGAGATTGATGAAAGAGAAGAAGGTGAATAAAGCTCAAGATGCTAAGCTGGTAGAGTAGGCTGCTAAGATTGTTGAGCAGGAAAAAGAAATTAATGATCTCAAAGAAAGGCTTGCTGTTATAGAAGCTTTATTGGTGAAGGACACTTTCAACAAGGGGGAGAAGAATGCAGAGGATATGTTCAATGATGATGTTTTTATGTATGATAATGAAGATGAAGTTGTGGGTGAAACAGATGCTATGTCTAATGCTAACACTGAAGTATTGGAAGATGATATGCAGACTGAGATTGTTGAAAGTGTTATGCAAAAGACTGTGGAGAGGATTGATGGTGAAACAGAAGTGATTATTGATATAGAAGATGGTGAAGAAGTGGTACAACCAGTTGATGATTTGGTAAGTATAGAAACTGAAAAGATGGAAGGTGATGGTGATGATGCAGAGGCAGAGGGGGAGTCAAAGCCAAGATCAGATCCTAAACTTACATATGGTAGGAAGAAATCAGTACCATTGTTCAGTATCAAAGCTAAAAAGATGGAAAAGATCAGAAAAGCCAAGTCAAGTAGTCCCACTGCTAAGGTGGCTACCACTGCTAACACTACCTCTGTTCATACAGAACCAACCACTGCTACTACAACTCAACAATCCACTGCTACAACAACTACTACAAACCCATCAACCACTGCTAGAACACCAGAAGTACCTTTTGTCATCAGAGAATCAACTAGATTGAATAAACCTGAGTCTAAGCTTCCAAAGATTGATCCAAAAGACAAAGGTAAGGGTAAATTGGTAGAAAAGTCAAAATCAAAGGTCAAACTGGTACAAAGGAGCATTGAGCATGATCATGAATATGCATTGAGGTTGCAAGCAGAATTGGATGAGCAAGAGAGAGTAAGAACAGAAAAGAAAGCAATTGAGGTACAGAGGTTAGTGCCTACTCAGAGGTCAGTGCCTACATCTGAAGTTGATGAAGTAGAATTTATGCTTGAAAATGGTCAGATTGTAAAGATGACCAAAGAAGCTAGCAGAGTGTATGCTGAAATGAAAGAAAAGGGGTTGAATGATGATAATGTGTATCAAACTTATGAAGAAAAAAAAAGGGTAACCCTCTGCAAGTGGCTTTAAAGAAGAAAATTGAAAGAGAGAGGAAAGAGAAATTGGAAAAAGAAGCTGCTAGAAAAAGAGCAAAGAAACCAACAAGGGCTGAATTGAAAAATGATCTGGTGTGTAAGCTAAGAGGAGATAGGATTTCTATAGGCCAATTAAGGAAAATGTCTCTGGAACAACTGCAACAGTTATATGATAATAATCCTTTTGTCAATCCTGAAGCAAAGAAAAAGTTAGAAAAGAAAAAGAAAGATGATGCAGAAATTCAGAGAAGATTACAGGAAAGATATGATCTGATTGATGAAGAGCTTGAGAAGGAAAAAGAATTGAGATTGAAGGTTGAAGGAGTTAGGAGATCTTTTGCTAAATTACAGGAGATGGATGATAATGTGTGTGATTTGGATAGGGATGAGGAGATATTAGAAAAGATGGTTATAATAAAGCCTGACAGATCAGAAAATATCAATTTGGAATGAATCAAATAATGTATATGTCTTCCATGAGGTCATAGTCTGCGCTTAACATGGGTGTCAGGATCACAATAAAGTGCTTGATCGTGGGTGCCTCCGAGCGAGTGTCTAATCCACACTCGTATGAACAAAAGTTAATGCATCCGTTTAACCAGTCAGTGCTTGCTGACCCGGACGAGGATGGTCAGTCCTATATGGTACCATACACTAACATTTGCGCTACATAAAGTATTACCAGAACTATGATCGTAGAGGACTTAAAATGATTAGAAAATAGCTCATGCAGAATATAGCGAGTTTTGTACTCGTGTTCACGTGTAAAACAGTTAGAGCATGTATTCCCACCCCGGGAGTAAAAACAGCAAAAAGTCGGGGCTATGTCGAAGTGTTATACTTAAAAAGTATTTACGAACTACAGGTGACGGGGGTCCAGGGGCAGCGCCCCTGGTTAGCGGGGTTCCAGGGGTGGCAACCCCTGACGGGGTCCAAGGGGCTGGCCCCTTGTGACACCCGTCAAATTAGGACTAGTAATTAGTGCCTAATCAAGTTTTAATACATGTAATTAGTTCTGTGTTAGGCTAATTAATGTATCAACATATATATTGATGAGTATATATATACAAGTATGCGATTTGATTAAATCGTACGAGTTTCAAATCGAGTGCAATTCGATTCAATTAATACGGACGTTGGTGAAAATCTTATTAAATAATATAATATTATTTATTAACGCAATTATATCCAAATATTATTTAGATAATGTTTCAATTCAAATACGTATCGTACAAACAAGGACTACGCGATTAGATTATTAAACGCGCAAACAAATCGAAACAAGTTAAAGTTATACTTTATAACGCAACCATTAAGTATTTGGTAAAATACTTCAACAAAAATATTGAGTAATTATTCGTATTTAAAACGTATATTTAAACGTTTAAAATAAACATTTAACGTTTAAACGAACGGGAGAACGAACACCGCACGGAGCGCGATTGCGGGGACTGAAAAAGGTGAGGCTTTCACCTACACCCCACCTCCACTTTCCCTCTTTCTTTCATTTACATTCATCAAAAACACACACACCACTAAACACTCTCTAACCCATCACCACCATACTTTCGGATTTATCAAATCCGACCACAAAACTTACATTTTCGGAATCACCATCAAGCAAGGAACAAGATTTACAAAAGCATCATCATCATTTTCGGCCTCCTCTAGCTCCGATTTGAAATTGTAAGAAATTCTCTAAATATTTAGATCTACTCATTTTGGTGTAATATTTCGGTGTTATAATGTTTACACAACTTAGTATTGTCCAAATGTATGAGGAAAACATGATTTTATAGCCTAAAAACGAGTTAGATTTGGGTTTTGGGTTTGAAAACCACGACAGTCGCTGGGGACTGTCTGAGTGTTCATCTTTGCGACACAAGCCTTGTGTCGCATAAGATCCTTTATGTCGTACCTTGTGTCGTAGAAACCTAGTTGTGTCGGACCTTTTGCGACACAATATTGTGTCGTACCTTATGTCGCAAATCCCATGCGACACAATCACTATGTCGCTGTTAAATCAGCATCGTACACTTATGCGACACAACCCTTGTGTCGCTAAGCTCTTGTGTCGCATTCTTATGCGACACAACCCTTGTGTCGCATGCTGTGTCGCTAAAAACAGAGAGTTTAAAACTCATTTTTCACTAAGTTTTGAGACCCAAAATTTGACACTCAATTTCACCGAAATTCAAGTCCAGATGCGTTTTTCACCAAAGCAATATAGTAGAAATAAAAATTTTCCAAGCTGACCTGGCAGCTCGACCCCAGCCAGGGGCTCTGCCCCTTGGACCCCGCCAGGGGCTGCCGCCCCTTGGACCCCGCTACCAGGGGCGCTGCCCCCGGACCCCCGTCATTAACGGGCTTCGCCCTCACCCTAGGGTCACGAGTAACAGTGTTACATCTAAACTTTCACACCAAGTGTAAAACTTGTATAACATCAAACACGAATACGATACAACTTCTAAAACACAATGGAATTTATTTTTAGTATAATGCTTCAAAATCATCAAAATAATGATATGGGATTACCATTACAAACAAATCACCAATGGGCCGTACACATTTTCAAAACACAAGTCAAACAACCAAATCGTAGTAATTTGGATAATTCAATTAACCAAATCGTAGTAATTTGGACATTCTAAGTTGGACGAACAATTACAAGGGCAGTCTTTCAAGATGCCTACTCATGTTATAACCATTGTGTGTCTTGGACACTCTCAGGCTACAAGTCTTCGGACATCAATCTACCGCTAATCAACTCAAGTTTATTAATTTAAACACTCAAGGCTCAGGTGAGTCTCATGGCCCCTATTTTACTGCTTTTCAATCAGGGGTGTGATATTATTGCTCGTTTTGTTTTACAAGTAGAACGCAAGTACAATTCAATCAAATACTACATGAGTTGTTTTCAACTAATCAATAAAGCCCTCCATAGCATAGTCTGGTAATACATCTGTAGCGTGAATGTTAGTATATGATATCATATAGGATTGACAATCCTCGTCCGGGTTAGCACGCACTAACTGGTCAAACGGACGTATTAGCATTTGGGAAGACGAGTGTGGATTAGGCACTCGTAGGAGGCATTTCAAGTTAGGTTTCCTTAAGTGGGCCTGACAACTCAAGTTAAGCTCAGACTATGTGCTCATGGCTGTATAACTTTTATTTTGCTTAATTGCATTTTAAATTCAATTATAAAATCTTGCGGTTCATACAAATATATGTTGATATACAAACCTGTGAGCTCACCAGCGTTTCGCTGACCCATTTTAGCATGTATCACAGGTGACCAGCAGTAGGTTGGACTGCTTAATCAAGATCCATTAGCTCGAGTCAGCATGCAAACAATCAGAGATTTAGCTGCATTATTACATTTTGTATAGTTTAATTATGTACTTAAATCTCTCAATTTCAAAAGGAGCTAATGTAAACAATATTTTGATGTAAACTTTTATTTTATCTATATCAATGTAAAACGACGCATGTAGTGGTCGTTCATTATTAATCTCTGTGCTTTGATTATTGATTAGTAACACCCAAATCCTGCTTCCGCTAAACAATAAATTTGGGGGTGTTACACCCCTGGCTGGGGTCGAGATATATTGTTATAGAGAAAAACGCATCTAAGATTTGAGTTTGGGTAAAATCAAGTGATAAAATTTTAGGTCTCGACAGTTAGTAAAAATCGGGGTTCTGTTTCATGCGACACTTATAGCGACACTTAGGGTCTTAGGCGTCACTTAGGAAGTGACGAATGAAATAGCAGAATTTGGGTAAGGGCGTCACTTATGGCGTCACTTATGGAAGTGATGCATAGTGAGGCGTCACTTAGTGGCTTGGGCGACACTTAGGAAGTGTCGCATAAAATTGGAAATTCTGAGTTTAGGGCGTCACTTAGGTAAGTGATGCATAAGGTGGTGACACTCCATTAGTTTCGGGTATAAGTGTCGGTTAAGGCTTCTAGGCGTCACTAAACAAGTGACGGATGTAAGTGTCGGGAAAAAGGGGTTTTATGCGGCACTTATGCAAGTGACGCATGATTAGGGCTTTTAGCGACACTCAATGAGTCACTTAAGTGACGCATGAAGTGATGCTATACTGCACCTTCGTTGCGACACTTAAAGCTGTTGACGAAAATTTGAGCCAAAAATGAGTTTTCGGGTTTCCGTTTGGTCTGATTCTTTTACCCAACCCTTATATGGACATTCTAAGCTTAAAGAAACAACTAGAACCTAAAAATACTTGAAATCGGGAGTTTTCGGGTTTTGTCAGAAACTTACAAATCGTTGCGCGGAAGATTCGGAAGGATAGAAACGTAAATCGTTACGAGGTGGTTCTTTTTCTCCAAACGAGTGATGAAGATCGAGGTCGTTTGGTGGTGTTATTAGCGAGATTTAAGGGATGGTGGTGTGGTTTGGTTTAGAGAGAAAAGAAAAAAAAGAAGAAATGTGAAAGTGAGAAAGAAGAAAGGAATAAGGGAAGAAAAAGAGGGGGAAGAGGGGGTGGGGGGCGGCTGGTGGGGTCCACCGAGTGTGGACTTCACCAGTTTTTCATTCTCCCACGTACGCGCTCTGTTGGGATCTGAGCAGAATTGATCAAGTGTTGAAGACTTGCCACTGTTAGTTCAATCGATTGCCACTGTTAGAAGGAATGAAGACTAGCCACTGCTAGTATATTTGTAGCAGCAATGCCACTGTCTATGTAATAACACTTGGTGTCTTTAATGGGAACTTACTACCACTGTTGGTATAAAGTAAGTTACTCCCACTGTTAGTGTTATTTTGAGTCGGTTAAGTTTGTTAGAGATTATTATGGAATAGATATACATTCCATAGAAGTGTAGATTGTATAGGACTCTATGTATTATAAATAGAGATCTTGTAACCTAGTTTAGGTAGAGAATATCATAGGTTACGATTAGCTTCAAGGTGAAAACCCTAATACAGCCGTGTATTCGTATTATTATTATCGTAATAATATTGAAGCTTTTGGTGATAATTATTTGTGTAAGTTATTCAATCTTCTTGATAGTTGTTAATAGTTATTCCGCAACTAATTAACAATTCAATTCAAAGAAACATAATAAAGATCATTAAGGGATTTACACGCTCCGTGCAGCGTTCATTTTTCGATCCTTTTGCGTTAAATATTTATTTTCATACGTTTAATAACAAGTTTTAAAATAGGGAGATTTATTCAATATTTTTGTTGAAGTATTTTACCAAATACTTAATAAACTTAAATGGTTTCGTTTGCTTGTGTGTTAAATGTTTAAGTCACGTAGATGTTTATTATACGATACGAAATGAAATCGAAATATTATCAAAATAATATTTTTGGGTATGATATCGTTATTAAATAATTTTATATTATTTAATAGAATTGACCACTAGCGTCCGTATTTACTTGAACCGAATTACATTCGATTTGAAGCGTGCTTGATTTAACCAAATTGTGCAACTGTATATATATAACAATATATATTATTTGATACACAATTTAGCCTAGCACCGTACTAATTACATGTATTACAAAAACGATTAGGACCTAATGACTAGCCCTAATTTGGCGGGTGTTACATTCTCCCCTTGTTCGGAGAATTTCGTCCTGAAATTTAAGTCTGAGTAGTCGTGTGAGGGGAGTTGGAGAAAAGTTGTGGATATTTGAGTCGCATCTGATCCTCTCGTTCCCAGGTGAATTCCGGACCACGCCGCGAATTCCACCGGACTTCGACGATAGGAATACGGCTTTGTTTAAGTTGTTTGATTTCGTGATCCATGATCTCCACTGGTGTTTCAACGAAATGGAGTTTATCGTCGATTTGGATTTCCGCGAGGGGTATTATGAGTGTTTCGTCTGATAGGCATTTCTTTAAGTTAGAAATGTGGAAGGTATGATGCACACTACTGAGCTCTTCAGGTAGTTGCAATCGATATGCCACCGGACCGACCCTCTCAAGGATTTCAAAAGGTCCGATGTATCTGGGGTTCAGTTTCCCGCGTTTACCGAAACGGATGACGCCTTTCCAAGGCGATACTTTGTGTAATACCCGGTCTCCAACCTGGAACTCGAGTTGTTTGCGTCTCACGTTAGCATAACTTTTCTGACGATCACGTGCGGCTTTCAGCCGTTGTCGGATGCCAACGACTTTCTCGGTGGTTTCATGAATGATTTCTGGACCAGTGAGTTGACTGTCTCCCACTTCGGTCCAACAGATGGGTGATCGGCACTTACGACCATACAGTGCCTCGATTGGTGCAGTTCCAATACTGGCGTGGTAACTGGCGTGGTAACTGTTGTTGTATGAGAATTCACACAAGGGTAAGTGATGTTCCCAATTTGCACCGAAATCAACTACGCAGGCTTGTAGCATGTCTTCCAGTGTTTGGATGGTTCGTTCACTTTGGCCGTCAGTTTGTGGATGATAAGCGATACTCATATTGAGGCGAGTACCCAAAGATTTCTGTAATGATTGCCAAAAGTGTGAGGTGAAACGGCCATCTCTGTCAGAGATAATCGAGATAGGAACACCGTGTCGGGATACGATTTCTTTCAGATAGATTCGGGTGAGGCGTTCCGTTCTATCGGTTTCTATAATGGCAAGAAAGTGGGCGGATTTGGTGAGACGATCAACGATTACCCAAATGGTATCACAACCGCTTGACATCTTTGGGAGCTTGGTGATGAAGTCCATGGTAATTTGTTCCCATTTCCATTGGGGTATGTCTGGTTATTGAAGTAAGCCAGAAGGTTTCTGGTGCTCGATTTTGACTTTTGAGCACGTGAGACACTTACTGACGTAGGTGGCAATTTCAGCTTTCATGTTTGGCCACCAATATAATTCCTTGATGCCATGATACATCTTGTCGGATACAGGATGTATGGAGTATTTGGATTTGTGGGCTTCATCCATTACTAAGTCTCGGAGATTCCTAAAACACGATAACCAGATTCGGTTTGCGAAGTACTTAACCCCATTGGGTTTGGTTTCGAATTGTTTCTCCATGTTTCGCAACGTTTCATTTTTGATGTTTTCAGGTTTCAGGGCTTCGAGTTGAGCGGTGAGGATTTGAGTGATAAGATCATTGTGGATAGTAATGCTGAGGGCTCGAACTCGAAGTAGTTTTGGTCGTTCCTTTCGGCTGAGGGCATCGGCAACAACATTTGCCTTGCCAGGGTGATATTTGATCTCACAGTCATAATCGGTAAGCAACTCGACCCAACGACGTTGCCTCACGTTGAGATCTTTCTGGTTGAGAATGTGTTTGAGACTTTTGTGGTCGGTAAAGATCGTGCACTTAGTGCCATAGAGGTAGTGTCTCCAGATTTGATTGCAAACACTACGGCTCCTAGTTCCAGGTCATGAGTGGTGTAATTCTTTTCATGGATTTTGAGTTGTCGGGAGGCGTAGGCAATGACTTTGTCTCGTTGCATAAGCACACAACCGAGACCTTGATGCGAAGCATCGCAATATACCACGAAGTCATCAGTGCCTTCGGGTAGAGACAGAATAGGTGCGCTGCATAACTTTTGTTTCAGGAGTTGGAAAGTTGACTCTTGTCTGTCAGTCCAATCGAATTTCTTTTCTTTTTGAGTGAGGATCGTGAGAGGCTGGGCTATTTTTGAAAAGTTTTCGATGAAACGTCGATAATAACCAGCGAGACCCAAGAATTGGCGTACTTCGGTCGGCGTTGTCGGTACTTGCCAACCTTTGATAGCCTCAATCTTTGACGGATCAACATGAATTCCTTGACTATCTACAACGTGTCCAAGGAATTGAACGGTTCGTATCCAGAATTCACACTTAAAGAATTTGGCGTATAACTCTTCGTGTTTGAGAAGTTCTAGAATGATCTTAAGATGTTGCGCATGTTCCTCCTCGTTGCGCGAATAGATTAGAATGTCATCAATGAATACTATGACAAACTTGTCGAGATATGGTTTACACACTCGGTTCATGAGATCCATGAATACAGCTGGTGCATTCGTCAAACCGAAGGGCATGACTTGAAACTCATAGTGCCCATAACGAGTTCGGAAGGCAGTTTTTGGAATGTCAATATCGCGAACTCGCAACTGGTGGTAACCAGATCGTAAGTCAATTTTGGAATAGAAACTTGACCATTGGAGTTGGTCAAATAGATCATCGATGCGTGGTAGTAGATAACGGTTCTTGATGGTTAGTTTGTTCAGTTCTCTGTAGTCAATGCACATGCGGAAAGAACCGTCTTTCTTTTTGACAAATAAGACCGGAGCTCCCCAAGGTGAAGAGCTTGGCAGGATGAACCCCTTGTCCAGGAGTTCCTGTAGTTGAGAGGATAACTCTTGAAGCTCGGATGGAGCTAAACGGTACGGTGCTCGTGCCACGGGTGTTGCTCCGGGCACAAGATCGATGGAGAACTCTACCTGCCTAAATGGTGGAAGGCCAGGTAATTCCTCAGGAAAGACTTCTGGGAAGTCCCGAACGATTGGCACATCCTCAAGCCTCTTCTCCTCTGACTTTTTCTCTACAATGTTAGCGAGGATTGCCGGATAACCCTTTCTCAGATATTTACAGATTTTCATACATGAAATGACGTTTAACCTCGCTCCACTGGTCTCCCCTTGTATGGTAAGAGTACCACCGGAGGCGAGGGGTATACGGACAATTTTATCATAGCACACGATCTCGGCGCGATGCTTGGACAGCCAGTCCATGCTGATGATGATATCGAAACTTCCGATCTCGATGGTTATAAGATCGATTGAAAACAACTCATCGGTGAGGTTTAAAGTGCAATTAGGTATCACACTATCGGTCTCAATGAGTTTTCCGTTAGCTAACTCTACGACGTACAGAATCTAATGCAACATGGGTGATGTCAAGTAGTGGGAATAATTCATCTGATATAAAACTTCTATCAGCACCAGTATCAAATAGAATAGAAGCAGATAAGTTGTTGATGAGGAACATACCCGAGACCACATTCGGGTCTTGGCGGGCATCCTTTGAGTTCAGGACAAAAGCTCTACCTTTTGCAGTGTTGTTGCCTTTGTTCTTCAGTTTGGGACATTCGTTCCTGAAATGTTCTGGATTACCGCACTCAAAGCAGGCTCTGGGTTGACTGGTGTTGGAGTTGGTGGTAGATTTGCAGTCCTTGGCCATGTGCCCAAATCTCTGACAGTTTGAGCATTGGGTACTACAAGGGCTATCATGGTGACAGCGACACTTAGAGCAGAAGGGCTTGTTTCCAGAGTAGCCCCTTTTTGGTTCAGACCCAGAAGAGTAGGCCTTGATGGTTTCAGGTTTCTTAGATGATGAGGTGTTGTTGTTGTTGTTTCTCGACCATTTGCGTTTGTTATCCCCAGACTGGTTTGGATTGTTGGCAGCAGATGTTCCTCGACGCACCACCTGTGCCATGAGTTTATGTGCCATTCGGACGGCAGCTTGGATAGTGGCGGGATTGGAAGCAGTGACCAAACCCTGAATGCATGGGGGAAGTCCCCAAATGTAACGCTCGATCCGCTTGTACTCCGGATCAACAAGAGATGGGCACAACAGTGCCAGTTGGTTAAACCTTGTAGTGTATCCGGCAATGTCATTGCCTTGGGTGGTGAGGTGCCATAACTCGTGCTCTAGCTGCTGAATCTCATCTCTGGGACAGTACTCGTCCTTCAGCATCTGTTTCAACTCTTCCCACGGAGTCAGATAAGCAGTATCGATGCCCACAGTCTGAGCATAGGTATTCCAACAAGTCAGAGCACCATCCAGAAAGATGCAGGTGGAATACTTGACCTTGCAGTCCTCTGGGCAGTTGCATACGCGGAAGACTGATTCAACTTTCTCCAACCAGCGTAATAATCCAATGGCACCCTCGGTGCCTTTGAAGTTCAACGGCTTGCAGTTCTGGAAATCTTTGTATGAACAAGGCCTAGGTTGTGGCCCGTTGGCGGCCGTGTCTTCGCTACCAGAATTTGTTGTTCCGGTAGCCATGGCTTGAGCCACACTCTGGGCGATGAGCTGGGTGATTTCGGTATCGCTGAATGTGTATCGTTTTGGAGGCATATTGCTGAATCAGGAAAAAGAACAAGTGAGATGTTTATAGGATATTATGATGTATCACAGTTGTATATGTGGTGAAATATACAATGATAACACAATATGATAATCATAATCATAATCCATTTAGATAATTAAGTTGGATACAAGGTACGAGTTCCAAAAGGTACAGAACATAAGGATTACAAAAGGTGCTAGGAATTGTTACATCCGGTCGAATTACAACTGATGCCACGCAAAAAGTCATGTTTTTGTGTGCCATTATCTCACCAATTTAGCCCAATTAATAATGAAAATACCTGAAATATGCATTTAACTATCACATTTCATCATGAGGGCTAAAATATAGATGATGTTTCAAGAATCGACAAAAACAACCTAAAAATGAGCAAAACAGAGCACAAACGATCATTGAATCTTCTGTTCACTAATTTCAATGCACTTTAAGCTACGCTCCAAGTTATGACCTCTAACTTATGTCATTCTCTTCGTTAGGAAATTACGAACGCGTGGATGTAAGAATAGTTCAAAACGGATAAACGATGAAGAAGATACGCCTGAATGAAGAAATGAAGAACCGAAGGGCCAGGATACGGCTGAACACAGCCGTATACGGCTGAACCAGACCGTATACGTCTGGTCACAGACCGTATACGACCTATGCAGACCGTATACGGCCTGTGCTCAGCCGTATACGGCCTAGCTCAGCCGTATTCACCCTATGCTCAGCCGTATACGGCCCAGTTCAGCCGTATTCACCCTAGCTCAGCCGTATCGTGCGTTTGGGTGATAAAAATCTGATTTTTATTCACCTTTGAAATACGGTTGTGCGTTTCATGGTTTGGATACGGTCTACAGATACGGCTGTGCGATCTCTATATATAGAAGCCTCATTTCTCCATTTCAAGCATACTATCCTCATCCATTCATCCTCAACACTTCTACACTTCAATTCTTCACATTTTCTTCACATTTTTGTTCTTTTAGTTAGTTAGTTTCTCTCTCTAGGTTCTCTCTCTAGTCTCTCTCTCTAGTTTCTCTCTTTAGAAACTAGTTGGAAGATTAGGGGGAGAATCCTCCGCTGTTAGAATAGCTATGTAAGTACGTTCGTAGAGGCTAGCTTATGTAATGCTCGGATATTATGAAGAAATACAAGTGTTATTCTGCTCGCATTTCGTATCGGTATTATCTATCCTTTCTAATATTAATTTGTCATATTGTTCTTGTTAGATGTATGTGGTTTATTAATGTTAGAAATGATTACTGCTATGCTTTGTGAGTAGTTGCTTGTATGTTTGCCATGATTTAGATAGTTATAGATGATGTTACATTAATTTGTTATCTATATAATTGGGAGTTGTTATACTTTGTCATCTGTCTAAACTTATCATGAATATAGACCTAGCTTTCATCACCCTTTCCAGACTTTCACATGACTATTGCCTTAGGATAGGATTTTGCAAACCCGAATACTACGTAGATATAGTTATCTCTGTTGCGGTATGAAGCTATGAGACCCTGTAAAACGGTACTGTACTTCGTATAGCTTTGGAAACACCAATGGTGGAGTACAAATACGTGGAAGCTAAGGAACTGCCGTAGGACCATCTCATCGTGAATTACCTAGAAGTCACCCTTCTAGAACAGGGTCTAGGATACATAAGATGTGGAAATGCTAAACCCATAGAAGTATTATACACTGTGAGTATAATTAGAATTATATAGCTGTGGAAATACTTAATGCATATTACACCGTAAGTATTCCTAGGGATGAACGCCTGATCTCAAAGGAGAGTCTAATTCATGACAGAAGTAAATGAGCTCCTCAATTAAATTAACATGGGATTTTGAAATGAAAGCAAACACTCAGTTGTAGTATCAGACGCTTAAACCACCTAATCCTACTTAACTGATAGTTTAGAATAACATAGTTAACAACTAGCATACACTTAGATGACACATTTAGGCTTAGGTGTTAAGAAAGGTCAGAATATCCTTTAAAGGCAGTTTGTTACCTTATTCATGCACCCAGGAGATTAAAATCCAAGAAGGGTCACTGTTCCGTCACAAGGGCAGTGTTGGGGGTCGAGCAACCTGATCTGATCAGACTCACGATAGCCTAGGTACTCAGTGACATACTAATTTAGAACTGGAACTAAAGAAGTAGGGTCCTAGTGTTTACACCTGTAGTTTATATGTTGTTACCTAATTGTGTCCCCAAATAAACATCATCCCAATCATACACTACCCTAAATCATGGTGAACCACGTCTTCGTTATCGTTTAGGTGTTATATATGCTAGTCTCCCCTTTACTTTTATGTTTCATTAGTTTTAATAGTTTAATAGATGAAAACCCAAAAACAACCACCTATCCACTTATCTAAATCCTAACTTAAATATTAGTTTATCAGAACTAGCTCTGTTTCAATGCTACCGTCGAGAGGAACGACCCTGGATCATCCTTACCACGTACTAATATCGGGTATTCGTACCTAGTAATAGTAAGTAATTCGGAAGGTTTAGGCTCCCCCGACTATTATAAATTTAAAACTTCCTGATCCGCGCCTCGACGACTGGACCAACGACCGGTGTAAAAACCGACCGACCGTTTGGGCGCGATCAAGTTTTTGGCGCCGCTGCCGGGGACGGTAGTACGATTTGGAGCTTCTATAGATAAATTAGTTTTTAAGTGTTCCTTTTATTATCTTCCCGTAGATTAGCATAGTTAGATTAGCATAGTTAGATTACCTTAGCTTAGCTTAGATTAAAATTCCTTCTCACCTCAAATATAATTCTTAAACCTTCTTCAAATGTCGTCTTTACTAAACACTTGGATAGAAACGATAAAAGATCAATTGCAAAGTCTTTCTCAACAATTCCAAATTGGATGTAAGGTATGTGGTATTCCTTACTTTGATGGAGAATGTGAGGGAAATACGATGTTAGGCATAGGACATTCAGATTCTCAATTAAATCCCTATAGCCCCACTCAACATCAATCTCAATCTTTATCATTCGAACTAAACCCACAATCCACATCTAATTCACTAAGCACAGACTTGCACTCTTATGAGTTTAGTCGCAACATTCCTTCAGTTCCTTCACCTACACAACCTTCTGAATCCTCACTTCCACTAATTCTTAACTTATCATCGTCTGAGACCAACGAAGAGTTCATCTTGGAAGAACCTTCCATATCAATGCAACTTGAAACTTTCGGCCGGAGTGACGAGTACGACGAGGTAGACGAGGAGTTAGAATTGGAGAACCCTGAGGTGGAGATCTACACAGGAGACTCAGCTTCAGAAGAACTAAGATACACACCAACTCTAAGTAGTGATCTAATTGAACCTTCTACCCAAATCGTCGATGAGGATGTTGTTACAAGAATGGAGACACCAACGGATACTGTCCCACCTCCATGACCAAAGTACAACATTATTATCGAACAAAAGACCATAGGAAGCAAGGAGGGTTTTGCGTCAGGGTTGCCCTACAAACCATCTCTCCAACACATAATGACATATACTTCTAGGAGTGATAAGGACCCCATTGACAAACCCATTATGTCAATCCATCCCAAGGAGGTATTCAAAGTTGAGAGATTTGTTATACCTCCACTAGAGCAATTCCCTCACTTTGAACCATCTCCTCATATTGGACATGCCCTAGCCATAACTTGCCTTAAACTCTTAAGTATGTACCAATATTACCCCTTGTGTCTACTGAGGGATGCAAGGAAGCCGCTAGGATTGCCCGATAAATAGTGCTAGAGTCAAGCTAGAGACTCGAACAAAAACAAGCGCTTCTCGGGAGGCAACCCGTGCAATGAATATCCTTTAGTATTAGTAGTATTTGTTTTTAAATTCCAAGAAGTGAATTATCTCTGACTATCTTTTACACTTGGATATACACCACTTCATTTTCACTGATAGCTTTTACCACATCACTTATCTAAGAAACTAGGAAACAATTTTAAAATGATAAGTAATCTATTTCGAGCATTTGAGGTACTTGCGTGCTACTTTCACGCATTATGCTCGAACTCATTTAAAAACGCATGACTTAAACTCGTTTTGTATTAGCAAACATCTTTGGCATTCTTGGATTAAGTCACTCTTTTGGTAAAAAGCTGCTATGAGAAGTCGGTAAAAAGTATGTCCAACGTGCTCACACTTACGAGATATCTTCACATGAAAGTGAAAGAAGTGTTAAGATGGAGAATAAAGCTGCTATTTGTGAGATTTGCACGCCAAAAGATCTTCATTGATCCGCCGAAGAAGAATTCCTGGCAAGATCTCCTCTTCGGCGCATCTTCAAGAATCTTCACCTTCCACCTTCACTTCGATAGGGGAGTTCTCTAGTTCTCATCCTCGTTTTTTATATGATTGTTAGCTTTAAATTTTCATTAAAGTAGTCTATACCATATCCCAAACTTATCACTAAGTGTGGGATTCCAGCCCAAATAAACACTTGAGTAACATTTTCCGATATGTTCAAACTCTAAGTGTGGGATTTTCCTCAAATCCCAACTCAAGAGAACATTAGGGACAATGTTCCTCTAAGTGTGGGATAGCGGTATAGAATACCTTAGGTTAGCTTGTTAGATTCTTGTTTCCAAAAGCAAACTCGGAAAATGTTCCTCAATTTATTTTTAAAAAAACTCACTTTTGCTAAAAAATTTTTTAAATTTTTGAGTTAAAATGTCTTGAGGGGGAGCATTTTCATATATGAGTAAGGTATTTTGGGAAATAAGTGTAAATAAGATAGGAATTTCTTAGGCTTAAAATAATAATCTAACAGGGGCATCGCATGGCTAGACACAAACAAACCCAAAAACTTGCAGTGAGGTATCTTGAGCCATTATAAGCATTCATCTTTAATGCTTCATTATTCGTTTGTTTGAGTGTGCCAATGCATGCAACCGGAATTAGAACTTGCTCCTGGTATGCACTTCGAGACCACATTGGTAGAGTACCGTACGCGGTATAGGTACAGTTAGATGACCTTGACATTCCTTATGATTTAACCCCTTTTATCATATCTTTTCAAGCCCAAAACCCTTCCAACACTCATCTTTAGTGTTGATGATCTGCTTAGATAACCCTGTTGAGCCTTAGCCTATTCGTTTCTTTCGAAACCCTCAAAATTTCAACCCACTTATTTCACACCCACCAAAAATCTAATCTTAAAAATCTAAACTAGTGGAAAATTTTATTTTAATATCCTTTTTGCTTTCACTCCAAATCACAAATACTGGTGTTTACTCAAAATTTCTCGTGTACGTTTCCTTGATAAAAATCAAAAGTTGAGAAATTTATGGTGCGAAAAATTGGCACCAAGTAAATGTGTAGGACCCCTGTACCGGACCTAACTGAATCCCTAATAATCAAACGTAGTGCGGAATCCCACGATTGATAACAAAATGTTAAACGAGTAAACTACGAATCAAACACAAAGTATATCAATTGAATACCAAAAGTCGATCATCTTGTATTGAATAGAACGGTTACAATATACTCTCTGATCTCACAAATTCGTCAACTTTAACTAATGAGCCGTATGAGTCTATTTATACTAGACCTAATCTGACCTTTGTGACACAAGCTGTGTCGCCAAGCTAACTCATGCGACAAAAGATGTGTCGCCAAGTTAACTATTGCGACACAAAGACCTTGTGTCGCCAAAACACAAAATGTAATTAAAACAAACGTTATAACTAACGTAATTACATATCAAACGCATTACAGACTTAGACCAACTGACAGACACACTAAGATGCACCAAAAAACTCCCCCGTGTCTTCAGCTTGATCTTCAAAATTTCTTCAATTAAGCCCAGCCTACAGGAAACCTGCCTCCAGCATGAATCCCATGCGTAACACACACAGTTACAACTCTCTGGAATTGTCTAGGAAGAATCGAATTCACAACATTTCTTACGTTGAAGAGAATTGGATTATCAAACAACTTCCTCAAGTCTTTCTGTGACAAATTGATCAAGCTCATAGGATCCAAAACTTTAAATTGAGCTTTCTTCAAACCATAGAGCGAAGTTCTCTCTGGATGCTCAGATTCTGGAACAAAAATGAACACAGCTTCGCCTGTATGGGAATCAAGTTCCCAATGATGAAATCTTCTTAGAAAGTTAAAAGGAACTGTCTCCAGTGGAATCTCAGTTAAACAATCAGCTGGTGGATAATGCACTTTGCAAATTGGCTGCCTTGTAACTGGATTAAGTTTCTTCTTGAATATGAATCTTGTACCAAGCATCGGTTTGATAAAATTATATCTTTTGCTCTTCACTTCACGACGCAAAACCGTCTGTACAAAATCAGCTCTTGAATCCCTAGTTGGATTTATCAGTTCCAGTTGAGCTAGACGATTTATTTCTCCCTTTGGCAATGTACTCAGTTTCCTGAATGATCTTTTGAAATACTGAATTCCATCGCTTCTTTTAATCATGAAAATACCTTGGTAGGTTTTCCAGCTTTTAATAATTCCTGTATAATTCCCACTAACCTTATATGTCTTGCAAGTAACAGGAATAGATTCACCAGGAATAAAATTTATCATAGGCCGCTCAGAGGTTGAAGTAGAAGCAATATCAGAAGCCGGTGTAGTTTCTGGAACAGTTTGCGATGTTCCAACTGGCTCTGGTTCATCTTCCGAAGAATTAGTCTCGATTGTCGGAGCATCATCATAGAGTTCATCAGAACGCATCTCCTCTTCTTCAATCTCGACATCATCATTTATTTCAAATTCAGGTTCAGATGCTTGATTTACCTCATTAACCATTTGCTGAATAAAAGATAGATTAGCATTTGAAAAATCTACAGCTAACGGTCTTGGTTGACCTGGAATGTCATCGACAGAGAAATAATCCAAACGAAGAGATTCATTATCATCAGAAATATTTACATTATCATCTACATTGTCAGTCTGTGTTCCGGCTGAAGCCCTAGATGTTGTTTCTATGGCACGCAGGCCTGACTCCCCCGGAACGACAACTAGGGATTCTAGTTCTAAAACCCTAGTGTTCAAAGTAGGAACTAAAGCTTCTTGTTCTTCTAACACTTTAATCTGAGCAGCCTGAACCTCCAACACCGATGCCTGAGACTGAATTATTTTATCTTGATTATCCATGGTCTGCTGCATCTGATCCATTCTTTTCAACAATTCCTCGATAACCGAAGGCAAAGGTTGAATGGGAACCTCAACACGGGGAATGTCAACCCGTGGCCTCGAAGACGATGTAGAAGTACGACGAATAGACTGAGGTGGAACCCAATCTTCATCATCCAGATCATCACTTCTTGGTCGTTTGCCCTGATCAGGGCGAACATAACTCGTACCTGCACGAATACGTCGCTGTATTCGTTTAAACCGACGAGGATCAAAGCGTTGGATATTCCTCAACGCATCTCCGGAGGGGATATCCCTTGGATAAGTCTCAGGAGTAGAGCCTCCATCTGAATCTTCAACAACTGGATCTTCAAGATTAGGCTGATCAGCCTGTTCTCCAGCCTGGAAATTTTCAATTTCCTGTAACAGATCATCGACCTGTATTTGAGCATCATGGAGGTGTAATTCCTCCTCCTGAATTTCCTGCCCAGGTGCAGGCAAAACGTCCATAAAACTGTCATTGGGTGGTGCAACATAAGCCTCATTGATTATGTGCCCAAACAACAGAAAGTTGTTATTCGCGTTCGCACCAGCCGCACAAACCGTCCAGATTCAGACGTTCATGGGAGTAGGACGCAAGCGTTCGCGAGCATTTTGCAGAAGGCCGGGAAGCTGATTGTCAAGAAACAGCTGAATGAAGCGTGGATATAAATTCCAACGCTTATACCACTTGTAGGACCCCTGTACCGGACCTAACTGAATCCCTAACAATCAAACGTAGTGCGGAATCCCACGATTGATAACAAAACGTTAAACGAATAAACAACGAATTAAACACAAAGTATATCAATTGAATACCAAAATTCGATCAGCTTGTATTGAATAGAACGGTTACAATATACTCTCTGATCTCACAAATTCGTTAACCTTAGGAGCCTTCAAATTTTCAGGTTCACTAGTCGATGCCTTAACTGGCTCAGGCATACTAGTTACAGGTTTTTTAGACTCATGTTTAACATTTTCGGTCATATCTTCTTGATGATACTCTGTTGGTGGTGGGACTTGATGAAAACCTAGTCCCTCCTTCCCAACTTGTGGCCTACTTATCCTTACTTTAACAGGTTTGACAGGTTTTATATCTACTTGAGGAACAATAGGTACAAAATCTTTGATGATTTCTTGTTGAGGCATAGGCAGATAGTCTTTTGGAGGTGGAACATGGTGATAACCAAGTTCTGCCTTACTTTTAGTATCTGTCCTTTGCTTTTGAAGAATTTCATCAAAGACGAGAGAGGATGTCGAAAAATTTGATAATTTCCGATTTAAAGTAAGAACTTCAGCCTGTGAATCAACAAGTTCCTTTTTAACAAAAGTTAACATATCCACATAACTTCCTATTTCATCTTGCTGTTCAAAATTTTTTGCTTTAAGTTCTTTCTTTTCTTCAAAAATAGCCTTTAATTTCTTTTCAGACACCTTATAACTTTCTTTTAACATTTCATTATTCTTTGTTAATTGTGAAATAGTAGCATTAAGGCGTTCTTTATCCTCTCTACACCTATTAAACTGGTTAGTAAGTTTAATGCATGAAACACAAGATAAAGGTTCATCATCTACCTCATGAACCTCAGCCATTAGCGTAGTGTTCTCTTCTTCATCATCAGCTGCATCTGACTAGCTGTTGTCCCATGGAGTTTCTGTCAGCATCAAAGCAGCTGACACCATAGCTTTCTATTCAACCTTAGTTGGAGAAGGCAAAGACCTGAAGGTGGTGTCTTATTCTTTTCACATTCACGAGCAAAGTGTCCATAGTTCTGACACTTATAACATCTCACCTTCCCTTTATTGAAACCAATACCTTTTTCACCCGGATTGTTCACAGAGGTTCTCCCGGTTTTCTGGAAGGACTTTTTTACCCTCCTTGTTAGCATAGCCATGTTCCATTTTAAATCTAACCTCTCCAATTCCTCTTGATCAATTTGACCAAAATCTTCATCAGAAAAGTCACCAGTGCATGCTAAAAATGCTAAAAACGTGGAAGAATAATCTTCACCAGAAGAGAATCCAGAACTCTGAAAATAAGTACCACCTGATGGAGTACTAGTAGATGCATTTCCACTAGCAATGCTAGTGATAAATGCGGTAACTGTAGGCTTGCTTGAATCTACCGGAACATCTACTCCATATAATTTTGGATTCTGGAGATGTGAAGTAGCCTTAGTCTCTTTTCTTTGCATCTCAAGAAGCTCAGCCTCAATGTGACCTATAAGATCTTTGAGCTCCATGTCCATGATATCCTCATCTCTTTCCATCAAGAGCACCCGAATATGCCACTTCTTAGGAAGTGAATCTAGAAGTTTCTTGTTTACATCATTACGTTCAAGAACTACACCTCCTTCCATTAACTCAGTGACCAATTGGGAATATCTGCTGCACAGATCTTCCAATGACTCATCCTGAAGCATATCAAAAACCTCGTACTGCTTCTTGATCAGATCAATCTTTTTCTTCTTGTATTGATCACTACCACCACATTTCTTTTCAAACGCTTTCCAGAGATCATATGCAATCTTATGTTGCCTCAATTGTCTCATGATAGGTTTAGGCAATGCCATAGTGATTGCAGCATGAGTTTTTCTTTCCATATCAAAAGCTTTACGTTCCTCAGGAGTCATTGATTTAATTGACTTTTCAGGAACTGGACCATTGAAGACTCCTGTTCTTAGAGGACGTTCATATCTTTCTTCTAAATATATCATCATTTCAGGGTCATTTAGTCCAACATAAGACTCAAAGCGTTGACGCCAATCAGAATAACTCATTCCAGGCATATACATTGGAGGTTTGTTTCCAGATCCGACCTCATTGTTGTGTTTCAACATTGCTCCAACAGACTGAATAGAATGTGCTGAAGATGATGTCATTATAAATTACCTACAAAACAATCAAAGACATAAAGAACACTGTTATGCGACACAAGTATGTGTCGCAGAAAGTTCAAGCGACAAAGATTATGTCGCAGAAAATATAGAATTCCAAAGTGTCTTGCGATACAAATATTATGTCGCAAAAGATAGCGACGGAAGAAAACCAAGTCTTATATCGGAAGGTTGTGTCGCAAGCTTGTGTCGCCTAAATGAAGGCTTATGTCGCAAACCAGATTAAGCTTGAGTCGCAAGTTTATGTCGCCAAATTAAAGGCGTATGTCGCAAGTCAAGATAAGCTTGAGTCGCAAGCTTATGTCACCTAATTAAAGGCGTATGTTGCAGTAACCCTAGACGCGACACAAGAGTTATGTCGCAGAGTAGTGTCATAGAAACGGCTGACCAGTGACCAAAGAACCCTAAAATCGAAAATTCACGAATGGAGGATGAATAATAATCCCAAAATCTTCTAGAAACGCCAAATACCAATTTCTAAGCACCTTTCAATGAAGATTTTAACTCAAACTTGTTGTTTTTATCCGAGAAATGTATCAAAATGGATTCAGTAACGCCAAATCCTGAGATTTTGGCTCTGATACCACTTGTAGGACCCCTGTACCGTACCTAACTGAATCCCTAATAATCAAACGTAGCGGAATCCCACGATTGATAACAAAACGTTAAACGAGTAAACAACAAATCAAACACAAAGTATATCAATTGAATACCAAAAGTCGATCAGCTTGTATTGAATAGAACGGTTACAATATACTCTCTGATCTCACAATTTCGTCAACCTTAACTAATGAGCCGTATGAGTCTATTTATACTAGACCTAATCTGATCTTTGCGACACAAGCTGTGTCGCCAAGCCGACTCATGCGACACAAGATGTGTCGCCAAGTTAACTATTGCGACACAAAGACCTTGTGTCGCCAAAACACAAAATGTAATTAAAACAAACGTTATAACTAACGTAATTACATATCAAACGCATTACAGACTTAGACCAACTGACAGACACACTAAGATGCACCAACAAAATGCAAAGTCATCAAAAGGATGAAAAATATGAAAGAAAGAAAGGATCTCAAAAAGGGCAAAAAGGAAGAAAATAAGAATCCCTAGAAACAAAAGAAAATAGAATAAAGCTAAGTGCTTCAAATCTCTCGAAAAATCCTGCTCTTATAAAGATAAATTCCCCCGTGTATTTTGAAAAAGATAGAAGTCAAAATAACTATCTTCTTCCCTCACTGTTATCCGTTTCCGTTTTCATTAAAAAGGTTGTTTTAATAAATGTTCTCCAAGAGTTTAGAGGTCTTAAGATAAGCAAAACCCCATTTTAAAACCAAAAAATCCCACTTATCCATACCACTAAACCCTCACCAACCATTACAACCCATTCTGAATGTCCTGGGATAACTAGCGCCGTCCTCACCTAAGTGGTGGAGATATGATTCTCGAGCAAGCCTATGACGATGGATGTTGCATGACTGGCTTATGAGAGATTTCGTTTGATTAGATTGATAGGTAACCCGAAACACTTTTGAGTGAATTGAGTGACCACCTTGTGAGATCGCCTAGTCGTGTACATTCCATGATCGCGAGAATTGAAAGCATGCCTAAGAGAATCATTTTAAATCTATGAGCCGAATACCTTGTTTTCTCTTAAATTCCAGGATATGTTGCTTGTATATGGAAATGGTTGCTCTGGATACATTTTGATTCACCCAAACTAAACTCGTATTTTCACAATGTTTTTTTTCATAAAAGCAAGTGAGAATTTTGAGTTTTGCTTGAGGACAAACAATGTCTAAGTGTGGGATATTTGATGAAACGCAAAAAGTCATGTTTTTGTGTGCTATTATCTCACCATTTTAGCCCAATTAATAATGAAAATACTTGAAATATGCATTTAACTATCACATTTCATCATGAGGGCTAAAATATAGACGATGTTTCAAGAATCGACAAAAACAACCTAAAAATGAGCAAAACAGAGCACAAACGATCATTGAATCTTTTGTTCACTCATTTCAATGCACTTTAAGCTACACTCTGAGTTATGACCTCTAACTTATGTCATTCTCTTCGTTAGGAAATTATGAACGCGTGGACGTAAGAATCGCTCAAAACGGATAAACGACAAAGAAGATACGCCCGATCGAAGAAACGAAGAACCGAAGGGCCGGGATACGCCTGAACACGGCCGTATACGGCTGAACCAGACCGTATACGGCTGGTCACAGACCGTATACGGCCTGTGCAGACCGTATACGGCCTGTGCAGACCGTATACGGCCTGTGCTCAGCTGTATACGGCCTAGCTCAGCCATATTCACCCTATGCTCAGCCGTATACGGCCCAGTTCAGCCATATTCACCCTAGCTCAGACGTATCGTGCGTTTGGGTGATAAAAATCTAATTTTTATTCGCCTTTGCAATACGGTTGTGCGTTTCATGGTTAGGATATGGTCTACGGATACGGCTGTGCGATCTCTATATATAGAAGCCTCATTTCTCCATTTCAAGCATACTATCCTCATCCATTCATCCTCAACACTTCTACACTTCAATTCTTCACATTTTCTTTACATTTTTGTTCTTTTAGTTAGTTAGTTTCTCTCTCTAGGTTCTCTCTCTAGTCTCTCTCTCTAGTTTCTCTTTCTAGAAACTAGTTGGAAGATTAGGGGGAGAATCCGCCGCTGTTAGAATAGCTATGTAAGTACGTTCGTAGAGGCTAGCTTATGTAATGTTCGGATATTATGAAGAAATACAAGTGTTATTCTGCTCGCATTTCGTATCGGTATTATCTATCCTTTCTAATATTAATTTGTCACATTGTTCTTGTTTGATATATGTGGTTTATTAATGTTAGAAATGATTACTGCTATGCTTTGTGAGTAGTTGCTTGTATGTTTGCCATGATTTAGATAGTTATAGATGATGTTACATTAATTTGTTATCTATATAATTGGGAGTTGTTATACTTTGTCATCTGTCTAAACTTATCATGAATATAGACCTAGCTTTCATCACCCTTTCCAGACTTTCACATGACTATTGCCTTAAGATAGGATTTTGCAAACCCGAATACTACGTAGATATAGTTATCTCTGTTGCAGTATGAAGCTATGAGACCCTGTAAAATTACTGTACTTCGTATTGCGTTGGAAACACCAATGGTGGAGTACAAATACGTGGAAGCTAAGGAACTGCCGTAGGACCATCTCATCGTGAATTACCTAGAAGTCACCCTTCTAGAACAGGGTCTAGGATACATAAGATGTGGAAATGCTAAATCCATAGAAGTATTATACACCGTGAGTATTATTAGAATTATATAGCTGTGGAAATACTTAATGCATATTACACCGTAAGTATTCCTAGGGATGAACCCCTGATCGTAAAGGAGAGTCTAATTCATGACAGAAGTAAATGAGCTCCTCAATTAAATTAAAATGGGATTTTTAAATGAAAGCAAATACTCAGTTGTAGTGTCAGATGCTTAAACCACCTAATCCTACTTAACTGATAGTTTAGAATAACATAGTTAACAACTAGCATACACTTAGATGACACATTTAGGCTTAGGTGTTAAGAAAGGTCAGAATATCCTTTAAAGGCAGTTTGTTACCTTATTCATGCACCCAGGAGATTAAAATCCAAGAAGGGTCACTGTTCCGTCACAAGGGCAGTGTTGGGGGTCGAGCAACCTGATCTGATCAGACTCACGATAGCCTAGGTACTCAGTGACATACTAATTTAGAACCGGAACTAAAGAAGTAGGGTCCTAGTATTTACACCTGTAGTTTATATGTTGTTACCTAATTGTGTCCCCAAATAAACATCATCCCAATCATACACTACCCTAAATCATGGTGAACCACGTCTTCGTTATCGTTTAGGTGTTATATATGCTAGTCTCCCTTTACTTTTATGTTTCATTAGTTTTAATAGTTTAATAGATGAAAACCCAAAAACAACCACCTATCCACTTATCTAAATCCTAGCTTAAATATTAGTTTATCAGAACTAGCTCTGTTTCAATTCTACCGTCGAGAGGAACGACCCTGGATCATCCTTACCACGTACTAATATCGGGTATTCGTACCCAGTAATAGTAAGTAATTCGGAAGGTTTTGGCTCCCCCGACTATTATAAATTTAAAACTTCCTGATCCGCGCCTCGACGATTGGACCAACGACCGGTGTAAAAACCGACCGACCGTTTGGGCACGATCAATAACGATTTCACGGTGTTTGCAAGGCTGCTGGCCTGTCGGGCATTGTCTTCAGCCAAGACTAATCGTTGCACCAGCATCCTTGAGTATTCTTCGGCCTCCTGCAGGCGTTGCTCGCGTTGCTCCAACCTGAGTCGGAAGAGCTCGACTTCTATTCCTGATTCCACTACCCAGTCGTGGAGTATGTTCATGTTGCTAACGGTGTTTTCATGATCTTCGGAGACATGGTCGATGCGCTCAAGCGCTGTGAGTCTCCAGTTTTCGTTGGTTTCTTGCAAAGTGACATCCATGGTGTGAAGTCGTTGCTCGTGACGGTCCAACCTAGCGGCCAAGGCTGGTAGAGTGAAGTGAGTGAGGTACGGGCCAGCTCGAGGCAACCTGGAGTTCCTCCTAGCTACCCTCGGGTTCTGCGACCCGGATTGAGAGTGTGACGAATTGGGTGGTGTGTTTGCCATTCTGAGACAAAGCGTTAGAAAGAGTGAGGCCTATATCGATATAATACATATATAATATAGCCTAAGATGTTGAGTGAGAGCGAGGCCTATCTATGTGTGTGTGTGTATATATATATATATATATATATATATCACATAATAGCCTAAAGTGTCTAACACAAACAAGTTTGGGTCCCGGTTTCTCTCGTGGTCAGAGTCAACTAGTGTATCTTGTTCAGTCATGACTCCTTTCAGGTCTCACATCATATTCTTTTAATTGTACATAGTTGATCAGGCTATGTTAAATTAAACCAATATCATGTAGTCACTGAACCTAATCATACTTAATAGGGAATACTGCCTAACGGTCATAGTCTAGGCCCACTAAATGCAACCTAGTTCACTATAACCTTAGGCTCTGATACCAATCTGTAACACCCCAAAATTTACTGTTTAGCGGAAGCAAGCCTTGGGGGGCGACTAATCAATAATAAAAACATACAAGGTATAAGGAACGACTCTATATGCGTTGTTTTAAACATTACATTGATAATATAAGTTTTACAATGTATAAATGTATACAAAAGCCCAATTGTTACAATGTTTAGAGATTAATCGGCATAACTTAGTTACAAAATGTAGTAATGCAAAATAATCTCCTGACGTGTATACTGACTCGGGCTATGGGCATTGATAAGCATCAAATATATAGTATATTTTATAGTAATTTATCCCTATATTTATATATATTTTATGCATTTATATGATTTTAGGTACTTATTTTGTTAATATTTGCAGAAATATATTTTAATTGAAGATTGATGAAAAATGAACGAAAATAAGACCGAAACTGAAGTAATTAAAGCAATTGAAGGAAAGGAAGATCTAAACCTTAAGAAATGAAGACTAAAAAGATAATATTGAAGATTTGGGCCAAGAAAACAAGTAAATTCGTTTAACGAAGAAAAAGAGGTCCAATGTGAAGCCCAAACCGATTTTGGAAGATTCTGGAAAATAAGCCCAACCGGCGGTTGGATTGCCCAACCGGCGGTTGGGGCTAAAAGGTTCAAATGGTGGGAGAACGCATACTTGGAGTATTACTCAAATACCTCCAACCGGTGGTTGGAGGTCCCAACCGGCGGTTGGAGGGTCGGCCAAAATTAGTATAAATAGAGGCTTAGTTTTGGTTATACCATATACGATTCTTAGAATACAAAGTCGAAAGTTAAGGTTTAAGGTCGACTTTAGGTGCGAATTTGGAGGCTAAGGAGCTAGGGTTTGAAGGTTTTCAACCCTAGGAAAAGCTAGTTCGTCAACTTGGTTCGGTTTCTTTATCCTTGTAGCTTCACTAACCTTTTGGGTTACTATGGATATTGTTTATTTGAATTAATTGCTTATTAGATTTTCATTATGAATGTTTAAATATATGTTTATTATATGAATTATATGTTTATGTTGGAACTCTATTATTGAATATTATTATGCAAGAATTATGTGTTATATTATGTTAATAATCATAATTAACTGATTTATAAATAAACTGCAATAACCTTTTAGGTTTTTAAATTAAGTGAGTATGCTTTATTAAATGTTAAATAGCATTATGATTTAACCGACCCTGGAATTGCATGAATAATATGTTGATAGATCTTAATAAATAGTGGTACTTACATAACCTTTGATGGTATTGCTATATGAGAGTTGTCATAACCTTTGAGATTTTCTACATTAGTAAATCACAATAATAATAGCCAACATGCAAATAGACATAAGTTGATATAATAAGTGTAATAAATAATAGTTTAAATAGTCATAATCTTCTATTCAATTTAGTATTCTTAAGTTGTTCTTTAAACTTATCTATTAAAGAATTGGTATCAATTATATATATATGTTCGATCGGAACTAAAACGTCCCCCTATCTTATATATTATTGTTTATAATTGTGAATTTGTACATTAATTGTAGTAATTGCAATTAGGATAAATAAATAGTTAGTTATAGATTAAATCACGTTCCCTGTGTTCGAATCTGGACTTACTTATGAAACTATATTCTATGATCAGGATAACACTTGCCTGAATTGTGTGATAGTATTATTTAGTATTTCCTTAATTAAAACTTGTAATTATAATTGCCTATACTTAGCACACATCAAGTTTTTAGCGCCGCTGCCGGGGAGCGGTGTATTTTAATTTAAACTAACTATTTTCCCTGTAAAATAGTTATATTTTTAATGCTTTGCAAAATCAATACGAAATATCGGCTCACCCATTGAAAGTAATAACAAAAACAAAGGTATAAGGAGAGTTCAGCCCTACCTCATTGATTCATCATATAAGAGGTAAGGTGCTTCTCGAAAGAAATAGGTTTTCAATACGATTCGCGCTAACCTGTTTCTGCGCTTTTGTGTACAATCAATGGAGCTACCGAGATCTATTGACTATCTTGGTATAAGAAATTTAATAAATTAATTTTAACTTTAATTAACAACTAACTTGCATTACTAACAAATAGGAAAATTTGGGTTGGGAATACCTTTTCGAATATTTAATTTTGAATGTGTTTTATTATTAATTTTCAAAATTCATATACATCAACCTGATTATTCTAAAATATTACTAACATTTAATTTTGAATTTATGGTGCTACTAAAATTCTGTTCTTCCTTAACAGATTGATGTATGACCCGGACACTTCATCCAGATCCTCTCAGTCCGTTTGACGAACCAGAACGAGAATTTCATTCGAGAAAAAGATTATCATACACACCACCAAATTCACCAGAACACGAACTTTCCCTAGAAGAAGATAATTTAGTTTTTCATAACAATTTAGCCAAAACGGCTGAATACGGTTATTACTCCGATCCAGAGTCGGGTGAGGATAAAATACCTTCTAGGCAACCTACAATATATCCAAGTGATTCTGAACCAGAGCACGAAATACAACTAATTAGGGCAGACATAGCTGACATGACGCTTGAAGATTACACAATTCAAACTCGTGGAGATCCGAGACCGGGAGTGGTTAGACCTGCCATAGCCAGAGAAGTAGAATTCGAGTTAAAGGGGTAATTTTTGAAAGAATTACGTGAAAATCATTTCAGAGGAGAAGATAAAGAAGATGCAAACAAGCATGTTGAGAAAATTTTGGAGATTGCTGATATGTTTCATGTTCCCAATGTTACAAGAGATCAGGTTATGTTGCGAGTATTTCCTTTAACACTAAAGGATGGAGCTAAGAGATGGATAAATAACGAGCCAGCCGGATCTATTACTACTTGGGAAGATCTTCGTACAAAATTTCTAAAAATGTACTGTACACCTCCCAAGACTTCAAAAATGATTGATGAGATTAGGAACTTCAAACAGAAATCTGATGAATCTCTGTATCAAACTTGAGAAAGATATAAGGAAATGCTACACAAATGTCCACAACATGATTTGAATGTCCAACAAGAGATAACAGTATTCTATAAAGGAGTTGATCGGGCAACACGTCAACAGTTGTATGCACAAGGTCCAGTACCTAAGAAAACTCCAGCTGTGGCAAGAGCCGGAATTGAAGAATTAGCTAAACATTCTCAGTTATGGGATGATGGTTCATCTGGAAGAAAAAGATTATCTGAAGATAATGATGGTCTAGCAGCTATAACAACAAAATTGGAAAATATGGGAAGAGATATTAAGAAAGTAAATGAACAAGTTCATGCAATTAGGATTGGGTGTGAAATATGTGGAGGAAGTCATCTAAAAGAAGAATGTCCTAATACTGACAGCAAAATATGTAATGAGGAAGTTATGTATGGGAATTTTCAAGGAAATCCAAATTATCGTCAAGTTTCTAATTTTAGAAGAGTTAATCAACCAGGCCAATAGTATCAACAAGGAGCACCAGGATATTATGTCAAAACAGGACAAACTTCCTATAATGACAGAATGACGGTGATAGAAAACGCATTGGGAAAAATGGCAGAAGCAAGTAATAAAAGAAATGAAGAAGATGATGCCAGAATGCGTAATCATGAAGCCTCGATCAAACAAATTGAGAGCTCAGTTCATCAAATTGCTAAAGCATTACAGGAGAGATTTCCAGGAACATTGCCAGATTTTACTGAAACAAATCCAAAGGAACAAGCTAACGCAGTAATTACCAGAAGTGGTAAGAATGTTGACTCTCCTATTATAGCTAATAAAATTGTTGAATCTAAGCAGGTTGAAAAGGAAACAATTGATGAAGACATACAAGCAAACAAAAAAGAGAATGGAGAAAATAAAGTTAAAGAAGTCATCAAAGACTATACACCCCCACCTCCATATCCAGTTGCTCTTAGGAAAGACAAAGAAGATGAACAATACCACAAATTTCTGGAAAACCTGAAACAACTTCATATTAACATTCCTTTTGTTGAAGCTATAGCTCAGATGCCAAAATACGCAAAGTATCTTAAAGAGCTGCTGACAAACAAAAATAAACTGGATAATGTGACGAAGGTGACAATGAATGCAAGATGCTCAGCAATAATGCAGAATAAATTACCTCCGCAAGTCAAAGATCCAGGGAGTATTACTATACCTTGCAAAATTGGTGAAATGACTATTGAAAATGCATTGGCAGATTTAGGAGCTAGTATTTCATTAATGTCATATACACTTTTTATACGATTAGCGTTAGGAGAACCGAAACCTATTCGTATGTGTATCGAATTAGCTGACCGATCTGTTCAATATCCTAGGGGAATAATTGAAAATGTTTTGATTAAAGTTGATAAATTTGTTTTTCCATGTGATTTTGTCATTCTAGATATGGTAGAAGACCCTAAAGTCCCTATTATATTAGGAAGACCATTTTTAGCAACCACACATGCCCTAATAGACGTTTTTGATAGAAAGATTGCCATGAGATTAGGAGATGATAAAATCGTTTTTGATGTTAATAAATCTATGAAATTTCCTGATTATGTTGATGATTCTTGTTATTATTTGAATACTTATGAGTATCTAGATAACCCTTCTTTTCAGAATTTTATAGGAAAAGATCAAACAGATACTGGAAGTCTTACAGATTGGACTGAAGAATTTTACACTGAGAAAGATTTGGCAGAATTTGACAAACTGTTAGAAGAAGATGAAGAGTCAGAAGTAACTGTTGTTCTTCAACAACATACTAAAGCTGAATCATCACAACTAGTTGCTAACCAAGAATTATTACCAAATTTTATCAACAAGATTCCGTATTTAAAAGAAGAGATCTTCGAGTTCAAAACATCTATTGAAGAACCACCACAATTGGAACTTAAAGAGCTACCAGCGCATCTAGAATATGCTTATCTACAAGGTACATCCGATTTACCAGTTATCATATCTTCTAAACTATCAACTGTAGAAAAAAATCGCTTAGTGCAGGTTCTTAAACAACATAAAAAGGCAATAGCATGGAAGATCACGGATATCAAGGGGATCAGTCCTACTTACTGCACTCATAAAATCTTAATGGAAACGGATTTTAAACCAGTTGTTCAACCATTAAGAAGATTGAATCCAAATGTGAAAGACGTTGTCAGGAAGGAAATTATTAAACTATTGGATTCAGGATTAATCTATCATATTTCAGACAGTCCATGGGTAAGTCCAATACATGTCGTACCAAAGAAAGGTGGAATGACAGTAGTACCTAATGAGAAGAATAGGAATTGTTTTAGGACATAAAATATCAGGTTTAAATATATGTTTATTATATGAATTATATGTTTATGTTGGAACTCTATTATTGAATATTATTATGCAAGAATTATGTGTTATATTATGTTAATAATCATAATTAACTGATTTATAAATAAACTGCAATAACCTTTTAGGTTTTTAAATTAAGTGATTATGCTTTATTAAATGTTAAATAGCATTATGATTCAACCGACCCTGGAATTGCATGAATAATATGTTGATAGATCTTAATAAATAGTGGTACTTACATAACCTTTGATGGTATTGCTATATGAGAGTTGTCATAACCTTTGAGATTTTCTACATTAGTAAATCACAATAATAATAGCCAACATGCAAATAGACATAAGTTGATATAATAAGTGTAATAAATAATAGTTTAAATAGTCATAATCTTCTATTCAATTTAGTATTCTTAAGTTGTTCTTTAAACTTATCTATTACAGAATTGGTATCAATTATATATATATGTTCGATCGGAACTAAAACGTCCCCCCTATCTTATATATTATTGTTTATAATTGTGAATTTGTACATTAATTGTAGTAATTGCAATTAGGATAAATAAATAGTTAGTTATAGATTAAATCACGTTCCCTGTGTTCGAATCTGGACTTACTTATGAAACTATATTCTATGATCAGGATAACACTTGCCTGAATTGTGTGATAGTATTATTTAGTATTTCCTTAATTAAAACTTGTAATTATAATTGCCTATACTTAGCACACATCAGGCATCCTGAATGAATAGGTCCTACTGCTGTTGGGTACCTGAGAACACATGCTAAAAGGTCAGCTAACGCTGGTGAGCTCACAGGTTTGCATAATAAATATGGTAGGTGAACCACAAGATTTAATGATAACCGTTTGAAATGAATCAAATGATGTATATGTCTGCCATGAGGTCATAGTCTGCGCTTAACGTGGGTGTCAGGATCATAATAAAGTGCCTGATCGTGGGTGCCTCCAGGCGAGTGTCTAATCCACACTCGTATGAACAAAAGTTAATGCGTCCGTTTAACTAGTCAGTGCTTGCTGACCCGGACGAGGATGGTTAGTCCTATATGGTATCATACACTAACATTCGCGCTACATAAAGTACTACCAGAACTATGATCGTAAAGGACTTAAAAGTGATTAGAAAACAGCTCATGCAGAATATAGTGAGTTTTGTACTCGTGTTCACGTGTAAAACAGTTAGAGCATGTATTCCCACCCCGGGAGTAAAAACTGTAAAAAGTCGGGGCTATGAGACTCACCTGAGCCTGAAGAGTTGCAGTGAAGCAAATGTGGTGAAGTAAAATGGGGTGTCCGAAGACTGTAACCTGCCCGGCGTTTATAACGCGCAAGGTTGAATAAAATAAGTAGCTATCTTAAAAGATAACCTATGCTAGTTGTTCATCCAACTAGTAATGTCCAATGATTTGATGTGATTGCTAAGTTCGAGTTTTAAAAACGTGTTCGACCCGTTGGTGATTATTTGCAATAATATTATTATTATGTTGAAGTGTTATACTTAAAAAGTATTTACGAACTTTAGGTGACGGGGGTCCGGGGGCAGCGCCCCTGGTTAGCGGGGTCCCAGGGGTGGCAACCCCTAACGGGGTCCAAGGGGCTGCCCCCTGGCTGGGGTCGAGATAATAATCGGGGTCCAAGGGGCTGGCCCCTGGCTGGGGTCGAGATATATTGTTATAGAGAAAAATGCATATAAGATTTGAATTTGGGTAAAATCAAGTGATAAAATTTTAGGTCTCGACAGTTAGTAAAAATCAGGGTTCTGTTTCATGCAACACTTATAGCGACACTTAGGGTCTTAGGCGTCACTTAGGAAGTGACGCATGAAATAGCAGAGTCTGGGTAAGGGCGTCACTTATGGCGTCACTTATGGAAGTGACGCATAGTGAGGCTTCACTTAGTGGCTATGGTGACACTTAGGAAGTGTCGCATTAAATTGGAAATTCTGAGTTTAGGGACGTCACTTAGGTAAGTGACGCATAAGGTGGCGACACTCCATTAGTGTCGGGTATAAGTGTCAGTTAAGGCTTCTAGGCGTCACTAAACAAGTGACGGAGGTAAGTGTCGGGAAAAAGGGGTTTTATGCGGCACTTATGCAAGTGACGCATGATTAGGGCTTTTAGAGACACTCAATGCGTCACTTAAGTGACGCATGAAGTGACGCTATACTGCACCTTCGTTGCAACACTTAAAGCTGTTGACGAAAATTTGAGCCAAAAATGAGTTTTCGGGTTTCCGTTTGGTCTGATTCTTTTACCCAACCCTTATAGGGACATTCTAAGCTTAAAGAAACAACTAAGAAACCTAAAAATACTTGAAATCGGGAGTTTTCGGGTTTTGTCAGAAACTTACAAATCATTGCGCGGAGGATTCGGAAGGATAGAAATGTAGATCGTTGCGAGGTGGTTCTTTTTCTCCAAACGAGTGATGAAGATCGAGGTCGTTTGGTGGTGTTATTAGCGAGATTTAAGGGATGGTGGTGTGGTTTGGTTTAAAGAGAAAAGAAAAAAAAGAAGAAATGTGAAATTGAGAAAGAAGAAAGGAATAAGGGAAGAAAAGGAGGGGGAAGAGAGGGGGGGGGGGGGGGGGATGGTGGGGTCCACCGAGTGTGGACTTCACCAGTTTTTCGTTCTCCCGTGTACGCGCTCTGTGCAGCGTTCATTTATCGATCGTTTTGCATTAAATAGTTATTTTCATACGTTTAATTACAAGTTTTAAAATAGGGATATTTATTCAATATTTTTGTTGAAGTATTTTACCAAATACTTAATAAACTTAAATGGTTTCGTTTGCTTGTGTGTTAAATGTTTAAGTCACGTAGATGTTTATTATACGATACGATACGAAATGAAATTGAAATATTATCAAAATAATATTTTTGGGTATGATTTCGTTATTAAATAGTTTTATATTATTTAATAAAATTGATCACCAACGTCCGTATTTACTTGAACCGAATTACATTCGATTTGAAGCGTGCTTGATTTAACCAAATCGCGCAACTGTATATATATAACAATATATATTATTCGATACACAATTTAGCCTAACACTGTACTAATTACATGTATTACAAAAATGATTAGGACCTAATGACTAGCCCTAATTTGGCGGGTGTTACATTTTAGATGACCATTTTTAGCATGTATCACAGGTGCTCAGGAGTAGGTTGGACTGCCCTCAGGATTACTGTAGCTCGAGTCAGCATGCAGACATTAGAGATTTCCTTGCATTAATATATTTTGTAAAAGTATTTATGTATTGGAATCTCATTTCCAGAACGCGAGCTATGTATTAGCTTCAAATGTTGTAAACCTTTTTATATTAATATATTTTGTTAAAACGACGCATGTAGAGTCGTTTACTATATATCTTTGTGCTGTTGATTACCCGACGAGTCGCACCTAAAGTATGCTTCCATTAATTATGAATTTGGGGGTGCGACAGATTGGTATCAGAGTCTAAGGTTATAGTGAACTAGCTTGCATTTAGTGGGCCAGACTATGACAGTTAGGTAGTATTTTCTATTAAGTAGGAATACTTTAGGAATTTCACCATACGGGTTTAATTTAACATAGCCTGATCAACTATGTACAATTAAATAAGGATGATGAAAGGTCTGAAATAGTTATGCTTGGATAGGGATACACTAGTTGACTCTGACCACGAGAGAAACCAAACTCAAACATGTCTATGTTAGACACTCTAGACTATTATGTGATATATGTATATATATACATGGATATGCCTCTCTTATGTGCTACACTTTAGGCTATATTATATATTGTAGGTATATGAATATAGGCCTCACCTTACTAAACGTTTTGCCACAGAAATGGCTGATAACTCTCTCGTTGAACCACAAACTCAAGAGAGGACCACTGTTCCATCCGTCTCTCCAACCCGAGATGTTCCTGAACCACTGTTTTACTCATCTGGAGAAGCTCGAGTGATCCGTACTCGCCGTAGGGGTGCTGGATCATTCCGAGCTGACCTTACTTCAACTACACGGGCAACCCTACCATCAGGTGTTTCGTCCTCCACTTGCCCGCAGGTGGGACTGGTTACCCACAACTCTAAACACATGGAGGTCTGAGGAAGAGATCCAAGTTCCTACCGACCCCGTGGACATCTCCCTGTACACCCAGGTACCGACAAACCACACAGTACCAGTGTTGGCTGCCCGACTCCACCGTCATGAGTAAATTTTCGAGGACCTCGAAAGGGAGCAACACTTGATGACAACCTACTTGTTACGTCAAGCCCATGATCGTATGGCACAACTTCAACGAGAATGTGAAGAAATGAACCATACTCTAGACATGGTTCATCAACAAGTGATCGATGACAGAGGCGCATCTGATCTCTTGCAAGAATGATTAGAAGAATGTAAACAACGTTCATGGGAGGCTGAGGAGTACACTCGTGTATTAGAGCAACGGTTAACTTTGGCTGAAGATGGCACTCAACAAACCAGCAGACTTGCTGAAACCGTCACCCATCTTGTTACTGCGATATCCCAACTAAACCTACGTCAGGATTAGTATAATATCTATTTGTAATCTATTATGCTATCGTAGGACTCTTGTAATTCGGCCGGTGGTACCATCCCCGACATCTTTTGTAAAACATCTATGGTTGTAACCTTTTGGACTCATGTTATCTATCTTTAATTCCCTGTTTATCTTATACTATTGATTATCATGTTATGATGTTTTATATTATCACCTTTAAATATGAACATCTGTGATAATCACCATCCTTGTGCAAAAATATCATGTATCTTCATTTCTTTTGAAGAATCATGCCGCCAAAGACAAGACCTTATACTGATGCCCAACTTGCATCCCTTATCTCCCAAGCAGTGGTTGAGGCCTTGGCTCGGGATTCTCCACAAAACTCCAGGAGGAGTAATGACCTGCTGAAACTACTCCTGTCACCAAGCCTTGCTCCTACAAGGACTTCTTAAATTGCAAACCCTTGAACTTCAAGGGTACTAAAGGAGCCATCGGTCTGATCAGATGGTTCGAGAAAATGGAATCTTTTTTCCGCATCAGAAAATGTGCGGAGGATGAAAAAGCCCAATTCGCTACTTGCACCTTCGCAGACGGTGCCCTCACATGGTGGAATTCATATGCCCAGTCCGTGGGTATTGACACCGCCTATCTACTCCCTTGGGAGGATCTGAAGAAGAAACTCACGGATGAGTACTGTCCAAGCGAGCAACTCCATAAGCTAGATGAAGAATTCTGGAACTTAAAGGTTCAAAGAACCGATATTGTTGGATACACCACCAGATTCCAACAACTTTCTCTTCTTCGCCCAGCCATGGTGAGTCAAAACCTGAGCGAATCAAGAAGTAAATTCGCGGTCTTCCGGAACCTGTCCTGGGAAACGTCGCCTCTTCAAACCAAACCACTCTTCATGGTGCCATCCGGTTGGCCCATGAACTCATAGCTATGAGTGATAGCCGGGAAACACCCACTCCACCTTCCAACAAAAGGAAATGGTCCGACAATTCCAACAACCAGAACAAGAAACCCGACACCATCAAAGCCTACAACTCAACCACCGAAACCCGATGGGGTTACACCGGGAGCAAACCTTATTGTTCCAAGTGCAATCGCCACCATGAAGGTCCTTGCAGTACCCTTTGCAACAATTGCAAGAGGTATGGACACCTCACCAAGGACTGTAGATCCCCCACCAACAACAACAACACCAACACCCAACCATCCAAAGCCTGCTATGAATGTGGGAACACAGGGCATTTCAAGAAAGAATGTCTGAAGCTGAAGAACAAGGGCAACAACAACAACACCACCAGCGGTAGAGCTTTTGTTCTTAACTCTAAGGATGCTCGTCAAGACCCTAATGTGGTCACGGGTATTTCCTTATCAACTATTTATTTGCTTCTGTTATGTTTAATACTGATGCTGATAAGAGTTTCATATCGAACGAGTTCAGCCCCCTACTTGATATTATACCTGTTGTATTAGATACTTTATATACTATAGAGTTAGCTAATGGCAAATTAATCGAGGCCGATAGTGTATTACCTGATTGCACTTTAACCCTCGTCAATGAACCTTTCCCCATTAACCTCATACCCGTCGAAATCGGAAGTTTCGACATTATTGTTGGCATGGACTGGTTGTCCAAGCATCGAGCCGAAATCGTTTGTTATGACAAAATCATTCTTATTCCTCTCGTCACCGGTAGCACTTTAATCATATAAGGGGAGACCGGTGGAACGAGGTTGAATATCATATCTTACATGAAAACCCACAAGTACTTGAGAAAAGGTTATCAGGCAATCCTCGCACACGTTACGGAGAAAAAGTCAGAGGAGAAGAGACTTGAGGATGTGCCCATCGTCCGAGACTTTCCAGAAGTCTTTCCCAAGGAACTACCTGGACTTCCACCACCAAGACAGGTTGAATTCTCAATCGACCTCGTGCCAGGTGCTGCCCCTGTGGCATGAGCAACATACAACTTAGCCCCTTCCGAACTTCAGGAGTTGTCCACTAAGTTACAAGAACTCCTAGATAAGGGATTCATTCGACCGAGTTCCTCGCCTTGGGGAGCCCCGGTTCTATTTGTCAAAAAGAAAGATGGTTCTTTCCGCATGTGTATCGATTACAGGGAACTAAATAAGATAACTGTAAAGAACCGTTATCCACTTCCACGCATCGATGACCTGTTCGACCAACTCTAGGGATTAAGTTTTTATTCAAAGATTGATCTACGATCAGGTTATCATTAGTTACGAGTTCATGATGATGATATTCCAAAAACAGCTTTTCGAACTCGCTATGGGCATTATGAGTTTCAAGTTATGCCCTTCGGTCTAACCAACGCACCGGCTGTATTCATGGACCTTATGAATTGAGTGTGTAAGCCATATCTTGACAAGTTTGTCATTGTTTTTATCGATGACATTCTCATCTATTCACGCAACGAGCAAGATCATGCGCAACATCTGACAACCATCCTAGAGCTACTCAGACACGAGGAGTTATATGCTAAATTCTTTAAGTGTGAGTTCTGGATGTAAACCGTTCAATTCCTTAGTCATGTTATCGACAGTAAAGGAATTCATGTTGATCCATCAAAAATCGAGGCTATCAAAGAATGGCAAGCGCCAACCACTCCAACCGAGGTACGTCAATTCTTGGGATTGGCGGGGTATTATCATCGGTTCATCGAAAATTTCTCCAAAATAGCCCAACCTCTCACGACACTGACTCAGAAGGAAAAGAAGTTCGATTGGACTGATAAACAAGAGTCAACATTCCTGCTACTGAAACTCAAGCTTTGCAGTGCACCTATTCTATCATTACCCAAAGGCAACGATGACTTCGTGGTATACTACGATGCTTCTAACCAAGGTCTCGGTTGCGTGTTGATGCAACGAGACAAGGTCATTGCCTACGCTTCTCGACAACTTAAAGTTCACGAGAAAAACTACACGACTCATGACCTCGAGCTGGGGGCCGTGGTGTTCGCTCTTAAAATCTGGAGACATTATCTATATTTTCAACTCGAAGAACCATATTTACCGATCACAAAAGTCTCCAACACATATTCGAACAGGAGGATCTGAACATGAGGCAACGCCGATGGGGCGAGTTGCTTACTGATTACGATTGTGAAATCAAATACCATCCAGGAAAAGCAAATGTTGTCTCCGATGCCTTATGCCGAAAAGAACGAACAAAACCTCTTCGAGTCTGAGCACTCACGATGAACATTCACAAAAACCTTGTTGCTCAAATCCTCGCTGCTCAACTCGAAGCACTCAAACCTGAAAACATCGTAAACAAAGCCTTGCGAGGCATGGATAAACAATTCGAGACTAAACCTAACGGTACTCGACAATTCTCTAACGGGTTGTGGTTAACTAACTTCGGCAACTTACGAGGTTTGGTGAGAGACGAAGCTCACAAATCTCGCTATTCTATACATCCTGGATCTGACAAGATGTATCACGGTATCAAAGAATTATATTGGTGGCCTAACATGAAAGCTGACATAGCCACGTATGTCGGCAAATGCTTAACCTGTTCTAAGGTCAAGGCCGAATATCAAAAACCTTCCGGATTACTCCAACAACCGGAAATCCCTCAATGGAAATGGGAGCAGATCTCCATGGATTTCATTACGAAACTCCCAAAAACATCTAGCAGTTGCGATACCATTTGGGTGATCGTAGATCGGCTCACAAAATCTGCTCATTTCCTCGCAATCAAAGAAACTGACAAGATGGAATGCCTCACCCGATTATATCTGAAAGAGATAGTATCCAGACACGGCATTCCCATCTCGATTATCTCTGATAGAGATGGCCGATTCACATCTCACTTTTGGAAATCATTACAACGATCTCTTGGTACTCGTTTGGATATGAGTACTGCATACCATCCACAAACCGACAGCCAAAGTGAATGAACTATTCAAACACTGGAAGATATGCTACGAGCCTGCGTAGTTGATTTTGGTGCAAACTGGGAAAAACATCTACCATTATGTGAGCTTTCGTATAAAAACAGTTATCACTCCAGCATCAAGGCTGCACCATTCGAGGCACTGTACGATCGTAAGTGTCGCTCGCCTATCTGTTGAACTGAAGTTGGGGATAGCCAACTCACGGGTCCGGAAATCATTCATGAAACCACTGAGAAAATCGTTGGTATCCAAAAACGGTTGAAAGCCGCACGTGATCGTCAGAAGAGCTATGCTGACGTGAGATGCAAGAATCTCGAGTTCAAGGTTGGGGATCGAGTTTTGCTCAAAGTATCACCCTGGAAAGGTGTCATTCGCTTCGGCAAACATCGATAGTTAAATCCCAGGTACATTGGGCCTTTTAAGATCCTCGAAAGGATTGGTCCAGTGGCATATCGACTGCAGCTGACACTCGAACTCAGCAGCGTGTATTCCACTTTTTACATTTCTAATATGAAGAAATGCTTGTCTGATGAGACACTTATCATTCCGCTCGACGAAATCCGTATCGATGATAAACTTCATTTCGTCGAGGAATTCGCTGAAATTATGGATCGTGAGGTCAAAAAACTCAAACGAAGTCGTATTATCATCGTTAAGGTCAGGTGGAATTCACGGCGCTGTCCGGAATTCACTTGGGAAAGGGAAGACCAGATGCGACTCGATTATCCTCAACTATTCGCGAATCCATCACCAACCACAACTTTAGCTCAATTTCGGGATGAAATTCTCTTAACAAGGGGAGATTGTGACACCCGCCTAATTAGGACTAGTGATTAGTGTCTAATTCTATGTAATACATGTAATTAGTCCTTGATTAGGTTAATTAATGTATCCTTATATATATTGTTGAATATATATATATACACGTACACGATTTGCTTAAATCGTGCATTTTTATATCGAGTGTAGTTCGATATATTTCATACGGACGTTGGTGCAACTTTAATAAATAACATAAATCTATTTGATATTCAAATAGTAGTTATTTTACATTATATTATTATGTATTAATAATATACGAAACAATGTACGTTTTGTTTAAAACATAACCGACACGAATTAAAAGCGTGAAATGCGTTTGACAAACGAAATAAACTTAAGTTATATTTTTATAACTCATTATTAAGTATTTTGATAAAATACTTCAAGTAAAAATATCGTGATTACACGTGTACGATTAAAACATTTAAAAACGTTACACAATTTAAACGAACGTCTAAACCGCAACCGACAACCAACAACCAACTGACGACCAAAATATATTTTAGTAACTTAAAATATAACATTTTGAGTGAAACTTTCAATGAAAATATTATGTTTTAAATCGTTAACGAAACGTAGCCAATAAAACGTTATACTATTAATAAAAACGTTAAACGATCGTGTAATCGAAAATGAGACAATACGCAAACTTGGAAAATAATTTAACACACCCACCTAGTGGGTGGGACCCACTGAGAACCGGCCAAAAGGGAGGCAAGGTGTGCTATACCCCTTTGCCTCTTTGACTCTCTCAAAACCCACCATACCCTCACCTCACCTCACTCATTCTTCTCCCTTTTACACTCCACACCCTCTCTACTCTGTCTCCCCCTCTTCTCTGCGTTTTTGATCAGCCACAAGATCACCACCATCAACCACAATAAACCACCAAGAGCCACCACCTCAATCCTTGGCGAAAAACGAAGACAAAGACACGAAAACGATCACAACAACGAGTACATCAACTTGGCCATCTCCGCTTCTTGATACGACTTGTAAGAACTTCAAAACTCTTTTAAAACACTTATAATATATTTATTAACATGTTAGTATGCTCACTCAACCATAAAATGTCCAAAATATAAACAAAAACGCATTTTAAAACTCGAATTCTTGTTGGGACAGATTCTGTTAGGACACGACTAAAATCATATAAAATCGTACACATAAGATAAATACATGAAACCAACGTCAAAATCTCCGTATTTCCGATATCTATAACTTTCATGTTCGGCACTTTTACTAGAAATATACCGGTTTTTCTACAAAACCCGATTTACGAACGTATATACAAAAAGGCTGTTTTGGAAGTTATTAAAAACCGACACTTCGGGTGAACCCCAAAATGAAACGATAATTTTAAGAAACTCACTTAACCATTTTAAGACTTGTGTAAAAGTTTTGGGTCAAACCGAGCTCGTTTGACTAGGATTCCAAGGTTTTGGACCTTACAGCCCATTTGGATCCGCGGCTGTTGGGATATTTTAATTTGATGATACAAAATAATTAAAGATGAGGGACTAAAAGTGAAGATTGTTTAATTAGTTTCCTTGTATGATTATGATTTCTTTGTAACCCTAGATGTTTCTATTATATAGAGAGACATTAGATGTAGGGTTTAGGGAGCACAGAAAAGATGTAGACGTCTAGAGTTTTGTTTTAGCCCTAAGGTTAAGATATCTTTGATATCTTTAATCCTTGTTATAGGTAGATAACACGTTCTATATTGATCATATAGAATTGGGGCTTGGTTTGATTGTATTGAATAATATATGGTGAAATCTTGTTATGATAACATTGATTCATTCTTATTCCGTTGCATATTATTATCTTTGTTATTATTGATCCTAGATTAGATCTAAACAATCTGAGCTTAATCGATCATACGGTTTACCTCTGTTTGTACAAAGTAACCACTGTTAGAAGATCTTACCACTGTTCGGTTATTGCCACTGTTAGTTAGTTGTTACCACTGCTAGTTAGTAGTTGCCACTGCTAATGTAATTTTACCACTGCTTGGTATCGATTACCACTGTTAGTCATTTTTAAACACTAATGCGGAATTAGTGATACTCGTCATGGATGGTACTATATGATATTCGTTGCTATTATTGGATGGTTATCCGTACAGTTCTTATGGTTACTGTATAAGAAAAGTATAGATCTCGAATGAAATTATTTTATAACAATTTATCTTTATTGATTTTATGGCTCGTTTTTGAAGATTATTTGAAGATGTGATTATGAAGAAGGTTGATTATAGCTTATTTGATATTGGAGTTGCATTTGACAAGTGTGTATCTTATCATATCTCAAAGTGGGGTGTTACACTTTGAAGATAACTTGTTTGGTTTGTATGGTGACGACGAAGACTTGACAAATCTAGCAAAACTGTGTGATTTACAAACTGATGGTGCTCAATGCTGACATTTGCTATCACGTGAAGGAGTTATGGTGTGCTCAGTGACTTATTATGGAAAATAAGGATTTTTGTCAAAGAGATTGCGATCTACTTATACATTGGAATATAAGTTCAACGTCGTGGATAGTACAAGATATAAGGTACAAGTTTGGAAGATTTAACTTCTTTGTTAAGTTTGTTGTACTCTATTTTCTTCATAAGTGATCATTACATAGAGCTTATAAAGTTCGAGATTCAAGAGATGGTTAAAATATTGATTTGAGGGGAAGCTTATTGATAAAGATTTTAACCATCAGGAGATGTTCATGCTTAATTTAAGGGATAAAGGTTTCATCACTACTTCTAGTTATATATTATTACTGCTAGAGTAATTTTCTATTGCTCAAATTCATTATTCTTATTATGCGTCATGGAGGGTAATTTGAGACATTAGAAAATTGGATTAGTGGTGTATTATATAGCAAGTGGTTGTAAAGGTTCAAAGTTGCTTATCTTCAAGAAGATTCCTATTGTATAATGACAAAAAGGGGAAGAAGAATTGAAGATCAAGATTTGCAGCTTATTATTATGCATGGCATGGTTTAAAAGAGATCAAGAGTTAAGGGAAGTTTGTGCAAGAAGATCGATATTTTGTCATCATCAAATAGGGGAAGATTGTTGGGATATTTTAATTTGATGATACAAAATAATTAAAGATGAGGGACTAAAAGTGAAGATTGTTTAATTAGTTTCCTTGTATGATTATGATTTCTTTGTAACCCTAGATGTTTCTATTATATAAAGAGACATTAGGTGTAGGGTTTAGGGAACACAGGAAAGATGTAGACGTCTAGAGTTTTGTTTTAGCCCTAAGGTTAAGATATCTTTGATATCTTTAATCCTTGTTATAGGTAGATAACATGTTCTATATTGATCATATAGAATTGGGGCTTGGTTTGATTGTATTGAATAATATATGGTGAAATCTTGTTATGATAACATTGATTCATTCTTATTCCACTGCATATTATTATCTTTGTTATTATTGATCCTAGATTAGATCTAAACAATCTGAGCTTAATCGATCATACGTTTTATCAGCGGCCTATCTAGATCCGCAACCCATCTGGATCCGCAGCCCATCTGGATCCGCAGCCCATCTGGATCCGCAGCCCATCTGGATCCACAACACATCTGGATCCGCAACCCAATCTCGGTCCGCGGTCAACTTTGGTCAACATTTTTCAACACTTGGTAATTCAACTCAAAATTCTTACCAAACGATTATAATTAGTCCAAACTATATAAAAATCTTTTAAGGGACGATTAATACACATACTTTGATATCTATACAATACATTGAAATATATTATGACACTTGGGAATTATTACTACAAACTGTCACCAACGGGCCGTACACGTTTTCAAAATACAAACAATAAACCAAATGTATTTGGACATTACTAGCTGTGTGATCAACTAGCATAGGTGATCTTTTGAGATGCCTACTTGTATTAACCAACGCGCGTCTTGGATGCCCTCAGGTTACAGTATTCGGACATCATTGCTTGGCTATGCAACACACGTTTATCGAGATAAACACATCAGACTCAGGTGAGTCTCATGGCCCCTCATTTTACCGTTTTTCACTCAGGGGTGTGATTCATTGCTTGTTTTTAACATGTGAACACGAGTACAAACTTTTCATATACTACATGAGTTTACACAACTAATCATTTAAAGTCCTCCACAACATAGTTTGGTAATACTTCGGTAGCGCGAATGTTAGTGTATGGTACCATATAGGATTGACAATCCTTATCCGGGTTAGAAAGCACTAATTGGTCCATCGGACGCATTAGCATTTGAGGTTTGCGAGTGTGGATTAGGCACTTGTAGGGAGGCACCCTCGATCAGGTCCTTGAATGTGGATCCTGACACCTCAGTTAAGGCTCATACTATGTGCTCATGGATGTATACATCATTTATTTGCTTAGTTGCAAATCATTACATGAAATCTTGCGGTTCATACAACGTTATTGATATACAAACCTGTGAGCTCACCAGCTTTTAGCTGACCATTTTTAGCATGTATCACAGGTGCTCAGCAGTAGGTTGGACTGCCCTCAGGATTACTGTAGCACGAGTCAGCATGCAGACATTAGAGATTTCCTTGCATTAATATATTTTGTAAAAGTATTTATGTATTGGAATCTCATTTCCAGAACGCGAGCTATGTATTAGCTTCAAATGTTGTAAACCTTTTTATATTAATATATTTTGTTAAAACGACGCATGTAGAGTCATTTACTATATATCTTTGTGCTATTGATTACCCGACGAGTCGCACGCAAAGTACGCTTCCGCTAATTATGAATTTGGGGGTGTGATAGAGGTTATAGTACGAATTTTAGGGGTACTTTGGAGGCACGAGAGGCTAAGGTTGAAGCTAATTCACTTTATCTTTTAGTGATTCATCTTTTCGGTTCGTATTTACACTTGTTTATCTTGATTACATTATGTTTTTGGGATTTATAATTCTGTTTTTACATTATTAGATAATGAATTGATATTTAGAATTTGTGTAGTAATGAATCTTGGATAAGGATTATTGAACGATATTGATTGCATGTTTGTTAAGTTGCTTAATTGAAGATTATAATGTTATCTGTAGATCCTTATTGATTGGTGATTATTAGTTATTACTTAACATGACCAATTGTGTCATTGAGACTGACTTCCCTTGATATTGTTGATTATTGATGATTAGAATTTAGGTTTTGATCATTGCTGAATATATTTAGTTTGATAGGATAAGAGAATAATAACTAAGTAATCTAAAATGAATAATCTAATAAGTAATTATTAGTAGGTATTGTTGTGTCATACCGTTAGGATTAATCATAATAAATCGTGAACACTTAAAGCATAATCTAGGGAAACACACGCAATAGAATCACATTCGTGCGACGTCAGATCGATGTTTAATGTGGGACTCTAGGTTATAGAAATTAGTTAGACCTGAACCGTTGGCTAATTTACTTTCAATTTAGAATCTTTGATTAGTAACTAAATTGATATAAAAGAAATCATAATTAAACAATTAACGTGCAATGTTTCGGAATATATGAATCTGAGTGGAATTATATACAGAAGTACTAGTTTCTTCCTACTGATTCCTATCTTTTAATTAATTTAGTAATTTATCTGTTTTTTTGTTTATTATATCAATTGAAATGTTTGCACGAAACTAAAATGTCCACCTTATTTACTGCTTTCTAGTTAATTAGTATTCCTATTTTTATAAATAACCACTGTTCCTGTGATCGACTCGGACTTATCAAGTCTATACTAACATTCGATCAGGTATTCTTGTCTGGTTGTGTGAAGAGTGTAAATAAGGTATTTCCATTTATTGAATAAAACTCGACTCTTCCACACGACATCAAGTTTTTGACGCCACTGCCGGAGAACAGTTACGTTTTGTTTATTTAAATAGGAATTTTTAATTGTTTTTAATTTTTAATTAAATTTAATTAATTGATTTATGTTAAATTGTTTAAGTAAGCTAACAAAATTTTAATTTTTTTAAATTGGTTGAATTAATTACTCTTAAGTTGGTTTAAAATCAATTGTTAATAGATTATATCTTTTTCATCCAACCGCCGGATAGAAATTCCATCCGCCGGTTTGATTGGTTAAACCATCGGTGGAATTATTTCAACCGGCGGATGGAATTTCCATCCGCCGGTTGGAGTACTGTACGTAAATTCTTCATGTTTTATTAAAAGCTACGAATTCTCCCCCTAATCTTCCCAATAGTTTATAGAGAGAGAAACTAAAACTAAAAATAAAAACTTAATTCTTGAGAGATAATAGTGAGAGAATGAGTTGTTGAAATGTGAGGTGATGATGAAAATGGGAGGTGAAGCCTTGTATTTATAAGAAATGCACAACCGTATTTGTAGACCGTATTCCAACCCCCAAATACTCAACCGTATTGCACAACCGTATAAAAATCTCATTTTTATTGCCTAAACACGAAATACGGTTGGTTTTGGCCGTATACGGGCGAACTGGAGCAAATACAGGTGGGCACCAACCGTATACGGCTGAGCTGGGCTGTATACGGCTGGGCACATGCCATATACGGTCTGTACAGGCCGTATATGGTATGTGTCCAGCCGTATACGGTCTGGGACAGCCGTATACGGTCCGGGACAGCCGTATATGGTCTGGGACAGCCATATTCGGTCCTTTCGGTTCTTCGTTTCTTCGATTTGGCGTAACTTCTTCGTCGTTTATCCGTTTTGAGCAATCTTTATATCCACGCGTTTGTAATTTCCTAATGAAAAAAATGACATAAGTTAGAGGTCATGATTCCAAGTATAGCTTAAATTGTGCTGAAATACATGAACGGAAGATTCATTGATTGTTTGTGCTGTATTTTACTCGTTTTTGGTCTTTTTGGTTGATTCTTGAAGCATCGTCTATATTTTAGCCATCATTATGAAATTTAGTATAAAAATGTATATTTCAAATATTTTTATCCATAATTGGGCTAAAAAGGTGAGGTAATAGCACACAAAAACTTGACTTTTTGCGTGTTATCAAATATCCCACACTTAGACTTTGCTTGTCCTCAAGCAAAACTCAAACTCACTTTCTTCCCAATGAAAATATTTGAAGGTGTCAATGCATTTTGGGTGAATCAAAACATATTAAGAGTAAACATTCTCATACATAAGTAACATATCCTGGAAACTAAGAGAAAATAAGGTATTCGTTTCAGAAGCATGAAATGATACTCTTAGGAATGTGATTTTGAAATATACATGACTAGGAGATCTCACCAGGTGGTCACTCAAAACAAACGAAATCGAAATCGCTCATAGGCCAGTCATGAAATATCCATCGTTATAGGCTTGCTCGAGGATCATATCTCCACCACTTAGGTGAGGATGGCGCTAATTATCCTAGGACATTCAAATGGGTTGTAATGAGGGTTAAAGGGTATGGATAAGTGGGAATTTTTTGGGTTTAAGTGTTTTGCTTATCTTAGGACACTTAAACTTATGAAAATTTTTATTTTGATAAACTTTTTAATGAAAACGAAAACGGATAACGATAAGGGAAGAAGATAGCTATATTGACTTCTATCTTTTGAAAATACACGAAAGATTTTTATACCTTTTGAGGATCGAGGTTTTCGGGAGATTCGAAGCATTTAGCTTTATTTCACATGTGTAAGTCCCTTGTTCTAGGATCGATAACTTCGTTATCTGTAGTATTAAGGTGCAGAATTCCTTAATATGCGTTATCTTACTATAACGAATAAATTCACGTTTATAATACGATTAACAACTAATATGCTTTGCTTTAATCAATAAGCGATCAAAACCTAGCCTTTAGAAATTTTTTTTTCTCTGGATCAATTCACAGAAGTCAGAAGTTCGAATGGCAAAAGTTTTTGATTTCTAAACCGAAATCATTTAAATATTACAACTCAACTCGCAGTCGTTGGGCCTGCGAGTTGACTCAACTTGCAACCAAGCCCAAGCCCATGTTAGACTCGGTTCGCAACTTGTCTTGCGAGCTCAGATCTCATCTCGCAGTCAAGTGACTTGCGACTTGAGATCTCGATTCGCATAACATTTATTAGCTCGTATTCGATATTCGTCTAACACTTTAACACACTAATATATTTAACGAATATTAATAACAAAAATAATATCTTTTATTTACAAATCTAAACCAATATACGAACATGATTATAATTACACCAGTCCTATTTTCAAGCTAGATCTGTTGTCACAAACTATGTCTCAACAGACTCCCCCTTGACAATAGCTATAGCGTCTTTATCTTTACGCTTGTCTTTAGTTTTCATTTGTAAATTTTGTAAATATGCAAGTCTTAACCATCATTGTACAAAAGATTCTATTCTCATTCAACTTCAATAAATCTTTCTTTGACATGTTCATAAGGTGACGATGGTCATAAACTTTGAAGATCTCACGTTCACCCCCTTCAACTTCATCATCAGCTTCAACCATGATAGCCTCTCCAGTCTCTGAATCCAGATGCCAACTTTTCATATTTCCCAGAATATCCTGTGGCATTGTTTTAAGTGGAATCTGCTGAACAAACTTTACATCTAGATACACTTTCTTTCTCCTTCTCCTTCTAGTCCGTTGACTTCTCTCCTTTAGCTTGATTGTCTTTCCATTTCTTGGCTTAATCTTCTCAAATTTCCCTGATCGAACCTCAGTCTTGATTACATGTTCTACATATCCACCAACAAAATCATTATCCGGGTTCTTCATAGGTAATCGAGCCAAGTCTCTAATCTCATATCTAGGTAGAAAACTGAACACTGCAAGATTCCGCTTAAAATATTGAACTCCATCAAACCTTTTAATCGCGAAAAGCTTCAGGTCGGAGTCAAAATACCAACCGATAATCCCTTTACGCGCTTCTCATTTTTCTAGTAATATCAACCTCCGAAACTCCAACCCTTTTCTTCTTCTTTTTCTCTAAAGGTCTGAGATGATTGTCTATATGCTTATCAGGAATCTCTTCTCAGAATCGGTTGAGTCATCAATATCATCATCTACATCAACAACTTTAGGACCTTCTTCATCTTCAAATACAATCTCTGTTCTAGATGGGCTCACATGGTGTTCATCTATACATGCATCTGGATCTACACCCATGTCTAGCTCTATTTCTGAAACAACAGTCCAATCTTCAGGTGATTGAAACTCTCCTTCCTCCAAATCATAATTAATGTCTTCATCTATCTCATCAAGAAAATCATCTTCTGAATCTGATAGATCAAGCATTTCAATCCCTAGAAAAACAAAAACACAAATAAATATTAACAATCTAAATCCTTCATTGATTTCCCTGAATCAATCTAAGAATTTCTTTATTAATCCTTTTGTTTAATTAATCCATAATATAAACGCAATAAATAACTTATAAATCTTTTATTGATTACCCTGAATCAATCTAAAATTTCTTAAGTCTTTTATAAAACACTTAACAAATATTAATTAAACTTAAACTCTAATATATTGTGAATAAACACCAAACATTTAAGTTTACAAATAATTAACTTATATAACTCCAAGACTTAATTGAACTGTTATTTTTCCAAAAATTTAACTTTCAATTATCTCTTTAAATTATATATCTTTGTCTAGTTAAACATATCATATATTAAACTTTTCAGTTACAACAAACTCTCAAGTCTAAAGTATGTATGTTATCATAGAAATTTGACCGCCAAAATAATTGGGACACGCCGCTCGACTACTCAATTTGTCGGAAGACTTTCGATCACTATTCTACATAACATATATAACTCAAATAGTTTCTAATATATTTAACTTGTAATAATAATCTCAAGCCGAATATATTACCAAAAATATTAAGTTACAATTATTCAGTTACAATTATAATTTACAATCATAATTCAACTAAATCCTAAGTACAAATAACTACACAAATCTAAGCTGTCTTACCAGCTTCATTTGTACTCGCAACACTTGTACCAGCACCATCACCACTTGCACTTGCACCCGCAGACTCCATCTGAATCATAGTTTTCTCACTAGTCTTTGAAGGACCAGTTAGCTCACCATCTTTCGGTGCAATGGGATCATCGTCTTTGTCATCATCTCTTTTCTTCCTCAGCTCATCTTGTTTGCAAGACTCTAAATATACCAATATCTCCCCCTGAGCTGACTGTCCTGAATTCACTCTCAACACTAGACGTTCTAAGGAATCAAGATTCAGTCGCTGGGTAGTAAAATCTTGAAGCAAAGTAGTATGAGTCTTCAGCAGTGTCTTCTAAGATTGACTCTGTTGAGTAATCTGCTATGCAAAAAGAAGGTTTTGTGCAACCAACTCTGGAATATTTGAAGTAAGCTTCTCTAACTCCTTAACTCGTAACTCCAAGGATGTAATTCTTTCAGTATCAGTTGTAGGAGTAACAGAGATAGTTGATGGTCCAGGTGGTGTAAGTGAAGAAATATGACATGTAGTGGTAAGTGGTTGTGTAGGTTGAGATAATGCTGCCTTGAGTAAGCTAGCGGCAAATCTGCTTACTTTAGTAGTTGGAAACTGTACCGTACATACTAAATTAACAATCTCAGTCTGTCAAGTTATACAAAATTAAACAAGTAATTGTTACAGATTACTCTGTGTCAATCTCTAATCTATTATATAACACGTGTAAAACTAAACTTATATCCCTTACCTCAGTAGGTACAGATATCGGTTCAGTAACCACCTGTTGTGACACATGTTCATCTTGTGGTCTATTCCGAGCAACTATTATAGATAAATATGTCTTAGTTTTTAACTCTTGATTAACTAACAAGATAAAAATGTCTAACTATTAATAAACTAACCTAGACCAATAATCAATTGTCTGGTAGAAGCTCTAGCTCTTTTACGGCTTCGAGTCTCCAAGAACTCTTCTTCTTCTTCTTCTTCTTCAAGATCCTCATCTAACACGGTAAAATCATGATCTAAATCGTCAGCTGTTCATTTTCCTTTTAAACTTGGATCCTTTATATGTCCAGATCTATAAGGAATCATACCAGCAGGAGGTGAAATAGGTCGAACATCATCAGAATCAGATCAGCATCTGATGTAGTTTTCACCATCACGTCCACCAGACGGACTAGCCTCGGTATCCTATATATTAAACATATTAAACATTAATGATTAGCATAACGCTCTATCATACAAGTTCTATCTGTCAAAAATATATAATACCTTAGAAGGTATGACCGCAAACGTAGAACCTGTAGGTCTATCAACCTCTGGGTTCTATGTCCATCAGTTCCTAATTACATAATATTTTAACCTAATGATTAGCTGACTAAGTTTCTATATCATCAGTTTATTAACTATAAAGAATATTGAATACATAATACATACCTGAGTAGGAGCAATAAACTGATCTATTTCTCTAAAAATAGGATCTTGTGCATCGTCATTCTGACCTAGCACATCCTATACCAACTGTGCAGCAATATCTGGGTTCACCTATTCCCCAGTCCTATCAGCTTGTTCCAGAACCTCTTCAAGTAGCTATTGTGGATCTTCAGGTTGAACCACATCAGCTATAGGCGCATGAACAGAAGCAGCAGCACCAACATCTTTCCAACCATGATTCGGCGACGTCACATACAGTGGATCAATAATAAAGCCAAAGAGATCACGTGTCTCTGGCTTGACATATTCTTCCCGTCGAATAGTCTGCGAGAACATAGCGTTGTATCCTCTGAGCGCAATAGTATCTACGCGTAAATGCGGCCCATGGATAAAAAGATCCGGAATAAGATGACGGATGATCATCATGCAGAACCTCGGGTAGATCAAAAATCTTGATCTAACAGCCTTTGAGATCTGTCGGACCAGCTCTCCAAAATTATAATCTGGAAATTGTATGGTTTATTATAAACCAGGGACAGTACATCCGATAATAGAGCAGGGCTCAGTTCATCAAAACCGCCCTTCTTTGGTCTAAAAATCGTGACAAGAACATGCCACAAAAATCTCCACTCGCCAATAACGAGAGCATTCAAGAACTGACGTCCTGGTCTTTGACCGGTATATCCCATACGACCTAGAGCACCTCTATAAAGTCCATTGAGTACTCCGTGAGTCCAGCCTCCTGTTCTACAGTACCCAACTGTAGAATCTGACGTAAGTCAGAGGATGCAAAAACAACCGGTTCATTGTTTACCGTTGTACGGATGACAGGAGGGTTGACAGTCTCATCATACTAAATACCTTCCCAGAAGTCGTTCAGTATCGTCTGAGAGATAGGTGGCAACTCGGTAATAGCATATCGTATACGTGATCATGCCAAAAATGTAAGCACTTGAGCAACTTTATCCGCTCCCCGTGCTCCAAGATCTAGATCAACAAGTATATTGTGACCTATGTCAAACTGTCTAGCCATATGTGTATAAAAGCAAAAATGACAAAACAATTATAACACGGTAATATCAAATAATAAATTTTAAACTATAATGTATTGAGAATAATAATATTCATCAAATATCTTAGTTCTAAATTGTATATATAACTTGTCACAATTATTGTCTCAAGTTATATATAACCATATATTAACCTATTACTATGTAGTCGCAAGTTGTATATATATAGAATATACGTTTTACGTGTTAATATATAACTCTCACGTTGAAACATATAATATATTAACTTTTGAAGTCGAAAACTATACATATATATAACTTATTACATCACAAGTTCAAATTACGAGTTTGTTAAAAAATTCTCTAAGTGTTGAACTCACAGAAAATGAACTCAACTCGCAACTCAAGTCACAAACATATCAACTCGCTAACCAAGTCAGTCCATAGCTTGACTCGCAATTCGATCCTCAAACCTACTCGATTCATAAGTTAACTAGTCTACAAACTAGGTTCAACTCGCTTCGCAGGGCTGCGAATTGAGTTGAATCTCAACTCGCAACATAAACTGTCGCTGCGGGTTGAGAAGTAAATCGATTAATTCATTTATTTTAACAAAATCTATCGATGCATTTACGTTCATTAAGGTTCGTTTAACACTAATCATTAAGATTCTTGTTCAATAACACTTTGAATCTACGTAAAGCAATTGAATTTAAACCGAAACCCTAATATTTATATATATCTTGATTCAGAGTTAAATACACGGTGAAATCCGTTAATATTTACCTCAAAATGATCGCAATCTAGAAGTGTATAAAATCTACGGATTGAAAAACTCGTTCCCTAACTTGTGAAGTCAAAATAAAACGAAAATAATGTTTCATCTCGTTTCGCCACTCGTCGATTAGCGGAGATGAAGTGGAATCGCAAATATAAATGGGTTCAGTGGTTTGGACTCGTTTGACTTCTCACCCTTTATACTTTTACTCGATTCGCAAGTTTTGAACTCGATCCGCAGGTTTGACTAGTCAACCTCGCAGAATTAATTAAAATGCGAATTTAATAGTAAGTATAAATTAAAACCCATTATTTTTACAGTTATCTCTGTAACTTGTTTAAACATTTTAATAAAATGTTTTTGTCTAATTTTTCCTCAATGATAATCCTCTTACATATTAATTCATTGTATATATATATATATATATATATATATATATATATATATATATATATATATATATATATATATAATACCTAACTATTACAATTATACCCTTGAAAGACTAATAACTCCAGATTTCTCATTCCGTTGAGTTGATCCAACATCTCAAATCTTGCTCTGTCGAGCGCCTTTGTGTATAAATCTGCTAAGTTATCCAGTGATGGAACCTTAACTAACTTTATCAATTTTTTCTCAGCACAGTCTCTAATAAAATGATGTCGAATATCAATGTGTTTAGTTTTACTGTGTTTCACCGGATTGTTGGTGATCGACATTGTTGATTCATTATCAATCATCATAGGAGTATTTGTTATATTTAACCCGTAGTCCCGCATTTGATGTTGAATCCAAAGTACTTGAGAGGAGCTGCCAGCTGCAGTATACTCAGCTTCACATGTGAAAAGTATAAGCTACTGAGATTTGCTTCTTGCACTACCAAGACACTAATCTACCTCCTAATAATTGACATCCTCCGGTTGTAGATTCCTATTCTTATTGCACCCTTCATAATCCGAATCAGTATAAGCTACTAAATCTAAGTCTCCATCAGTTGGATACCAAAGTCCCAGCTTCGGTTTCCCTTTGAGGTAACGAAAGATTCGTTTAATAGCTTGCATATGTGACTCTTTCGGATTAGCCTGATATCTTGCGCATATACTAACAGCAAACATAATGTCAGGCTTAGAGGCAGTTAGATACATTAGTGATCCGATCATGGCTCTATAAAGAAAATGTCATCAACATAAACTTGCACAAGGAGAAAGTCTTTCTTCTTCCACTTTACAAAAAATGTACTATCAATTGATCCTCTTGTAAATCCATTCTCAAATAGATACGTCGATAGTGTTCCATACCACATTTGAGGTTCTTGATGTAATCCATATAGAGCTTTATTCAATCGATATACTCTATCTGGATAGTCAGGATCAGCAAACCCTAGCGGTTGTCAAGCATTCACCAATTCTTCTACTTTGCCATACAAGAATGCACTCTTAACATCCAACTGATAAACTTTTATCTCTTTGAATGAGGCAAATGCTAAGAATACCTTAATTGCTTCAAGCCTAGCAACTGGTGCAAACACTTCATTGTAATCTATACCTTCTCGTTGATTAAACCCTTGAACTACTAGACGGGCTTTATTGCGAGTAATGACTCCCCGGACATCTCTCTTACACTTAAATACCCATCTAGTTCCAATCGGATACTCTCCCTTTGGAAGGTCAACCAACTCCCATACTTGTAGTTTTGAGAACTGTGAAAGTTCTTCTTGCATAACTTTAACCCACGAGCTTTCTTTTAGCGCCATTTGCACATTTTTAGGCTCGGTTTGTGAGATAAACCATGAATATAGACATTGATTAGAAATCTCTGTCTCTTTCATAGCAGTATACAAGCTTTCCAGTTCTTCAGATGTACTATCTTTAGATTGAGTCCTAGTTTGAATAGGAGTATTAATATCACCGATGATGTTTTCAACGGGATGATTCTTACTCGTTCTAGTAACCGGTATAGTATCAACTATTAACTCATCTCCAAAGTTAGTACCAATCTATTCCAATGGAGGTATATCTTCTGTACCAGCTGAAGATATCCTTAAATATCTCAAAGGAATAAGAATATCATCAAACTTTGTATGAAGATCATCTTTTGTATCTTCTTTTTCTTGAAACTTATTCCTTGGAGTTTGTTGTGACCCACTAGAAGAAGCTTCACTTAAGTCAACAAATGTTCTGATTCCAGATTTCAGAACACTCGATGTTGGATTAGTGGTATTATCCACTTCTATGGATAATAAATGTTCAGGTATCTCTGAATCACCAACATAGTGCCCAATAGGAACTTTAAATGATGCAAAAAGATCAGAATAATCAAATTGCCAATCTAGTCCTTTATGAACATCAGGAATATAGCTCATAACTTTAAAATTATAAACTACTTCCAAACGTCCAGTGGCTTTATTGAAAACTGTTTTATTTGGTTAATTTGGCATATAACCTAGGAAGAATCCTTCGTCAGCCTTTTCACCAAATTTAGCTTTATTTCCAATTTTCAATATTGTGCATGCAACACCAAAAGGCTCAAAACCTTTCAAGTTAGGTTTCTTATTGTTCAGAAGTTCATAACAAGTCTTGTTATGCTTCTTAACCGTAAGAACACTATTAAGAACTTGACATGCTGTATTCACTGCTTCTGCTCAAAAGATGATCGGAAGCTTTGAATCTGCAAGCATTGTTCTACCAGCTTCAATCAACGTTCAACTTTTCCTTTTAGCAACACCGTTCTGTTGAGGTTCATAAGGTGCACTGAATTGATGTTGTATCCGTTTGCTTAGGCAATAGATATTTAACATTGAGTTCTTAAATTCTGTTCCGTTATCACTACGAACAAACTTTACTCTCGTGTTGTAGACATTCTCTACTAGAGCAAGAAACTTCAACAAGATGCCAGGAGTTTCATCCTTAGATCCCAAAAAGAACACCCACAAGAATCTAGAGTAGTCATCTGTGATAACTAAACAGTACCATTTGCCACCTAGACTTCTCTTGCTTATTGGGCCAAAGAGATCTATGTGTAGCAACTCAAATGGCGAGGAAATTGAGTTTTCGGTCTTAGATCTATGTGGTTTCTTATGCTGCTTTCCTTTCATGCAAGGAACACACTTATCTTTAGACTCGAAATGTTTTTGTGGTACACCCAAAACTAATCCATTTTTAGTTATATAATTCATCTTTCTAAAGTTCAAGTGTGCCATTTTCCTATGCCATAATAAAGCGTCAGCTTCAGAAGCCTGGAATAATAAACATGTCGAAACCATTGTAGAATTAGGAACACCCATGTTTATAGCATAGATGTCCTTCTTCCTTGGTGCCCTCATCAATATCCACTATTCAGGAATTGTGAAGCCTGACTTCAGAACTAAAGCCTCCTTTTCATTAAAATGAACTGGATGACCTTTGTCGCAGACTTGGGAAACACTCACTAGGTTGTGAGTTAGTTTTTCTAACATATTTCACATCCTCTAGAGTCAAATTTCCATTTGAAACTTTTCCTTTTCCCGTAATTACTCCTCCTTTGTCTCCTGCAAAGTTAATCCTTTACTTGAAACCTTCCTTGAAGTCCTTCAGTAGACTTCGTTCTCCTGTCATGTGCCTTGAGCATCCACTGTCTACATAACACCAGCTATCCTTGTTCATAGTCTGCTCATGCACATTACAGTTTGTACACAATTAGTTTTCAAGAGGGACTTAAGCCATTACGGTCTTGGTTTGTCCCTTATCATCAACAATCTGAACTTCCTTAAAGTAACCATAACTATTCTCATCGGGAGTCTTGGTAACTTTAGCAGGAGTTTGAGGTTGTTGATAATCAGTAGGCTTTTGCCTAAGAGGAGAGTGAGTAGAAAACCTCCTAGGCACATACTGAGCTTTTTGTGCACGTGAAGTAGAACCACTCTCAAACTGACTGTGGTTTCTTCTGGGGGTCCTAAACCTCGAAGGTGTCTTATCTCTAGGCTTACTGAAAATAGCGTCATTCTGAGTATAAGTTTGTTGATAATCAGTAGACTTTTGCCTAAGAGGAGAGTGAGTAGAAAACATCCTAGGCACATACTGAGCTTTTTGTGCACGTAAAGTAGAACCACTCTCAAACTGACTGTGGTTTCTACTGGGGGTCCTAAACCTCGAAGGTGTCTTATCTCTAGGCTTTTTGAAAATAGCGTCATTCTGAGTATAAGGCCTTTTAGGTTTAGGTGGTGAGACACTATGATTACCATCTCTTTTCAAAATGTTTACAGGTTTGCTGCCTAATCCCGGTTTAGAGCCTAACCTGTCTACAATTGAACTAGAGCTGGTCGGTGTCTTTTTATTAATCACTACTTTATGTGATGCTTCCAACTTCTTATTTGGACAACAAGAAGCCACATGTCCCTTTTGGTGACATTTGAAGCAAGACATCTGTTTCCGAGATTTACCAACTTTTGCATTCGCAATCGGAGTCTTAGGCACTAAAGGATCACTAGATTTTTCCTTATTAATCTCAGCATCTGTCTTGGTATCATTCATCATTCCACTCGATACAAACTATACTTTAGTGAATTGAATCTTCTTACCATTATCAGATGAAGGATTCTTAATAACATCCTTCTGTACATATGACTGTTCAGATTCCTTAGCTACTTTAGTCTCAGTATTAGCTTCAGTCATCTCAATATCTACAGGAGTCTTAGTGTAATTTGAATTGAATGGAGGAGGTACATCATTGTAACCTAAACCAGTCTTATCCTTTACACTACGTAGAGCATCAAGCATTTTGTCCATCTCAGCTGTTCTATAATTTTCTATCTTACGATTTTGCTCAACTAGCTTTAACTTATACTCAGCTAACTCCTTATCTTTATTAGCAATACTTTGATTTAATTCCTTTAAATTCAAATAAAGACCATATGTGATTATAGATTTCTCATTAATGGTATCTCTAAGTGCAGTTTTATCAGAAATATAGGACTGAATCTTATCTTTTAAGGCCTGTTTATCCTCTCCTAACCTACGCACATCAATCTTAGCCAGTTCAAGATCGGATACTACAGTCTTACTAGATTCTACCAGCATGCTAACTTGAGAAGACAGGTTTTTATTTGCTACATCTAAAACGCTAACCTGTGATTGCAAATCAGTAACTAAGTAACAGACATCAGCAAGAGTAAGAATACCAATACATACCATTTTGTTGTCTGTTTGAACTTCAGCCATGCGTGCTACAAAGTCATCTGGACTCATATCTGCAGTTGAATCCATGTATAGCACGTCTTCATCACTCGCTTTTACTTGAAGCTCCGACACCTCCACATCAGTATTAGTAGGTATATAGGGTATGGAATCAGCAGTCTTCTCTAGATCATCAATCTCAGCCATGAGAGCTTCCTCTGATTGAGCCTTCCAATCATAAGACCCATCTAACTGCTTTACCACTAAGGCTTTGGAAGCTAGAGAACTTCCCGAACCTTGTTTCCCATTGCCCGTTTCAACCTTAGGTCTTTGACACTCATGAGAAAAGTGTCCATAACCTTGACAGTTGAAACACTTGATCATGGTTTTGTAAACCCTGATCGGTTCCCAACTACCTTTCTACCAGTTCTCTTTAAGAAATTCTTAACTCTCCTAGACAACATAGCAACTTGATCCTGGAGATCTATTTCTTGAAGATAATCAGGGTCTATCTAATCATAGTCTTCATCAAATAAGATGGGATCATTGATTTTACCCTGAATGTAGTTCTCATAAGAAGCAACAAAAGAAGCAAGAACATATAGTTGTTTTTCAGAAGATTTCACACTCATAGACATCTTATGATGCTCTTGAGGTGACTTCTCAGTTGATTTTCCATTTGCTTCGCCACCAGATGATATAAGGAAGCACAAATCCTCAGTTATCATTTCACCTCTTTAACCAGTATCACCAACTAATAAAGCTGTGGTCGAACTGGATGATGCAGTCGAAAGAGTTGATTTTCCATGATATAGCCCAGGATTCTGAACCTGATCAGGATCTGTATCTCTTGACTTCTTGGTGAAATCATACCCTCTGAGCTTGTCAATAGCCTGCTCTAAGGTCATTGCAGCATACCTTTCCTCATTATCTTTTAGCATAACACCATGTATTTCCCATTTAGAAGGCAAAACCTCAATAAACTTGTCGGTTTTCTCTTCTTCAGTAACAGTAATCCCATGGCTTTCAACTTCACTTAGTAGATGGTTGATGTGATGCAAAAAGTCATGTTTTCATACACTATATTCCACACTTTTTGGGCACATCTTTGGTGAAAACATCTTAAAACAACGTTTATTTACTAAAATTCACTAAAGTGGTCCAAAAGTAGGTGTTGCTATAAAAGTCACTGAAAATGTCCAAATAACAGGCTAAACAAGACATATATGCACAATTGAAGTTCTCTACACTCATTTACCCTATGAAATGCACACTCTAAACTTTAGTATATGATAACATAGGTAAAAATGAGACCGGAGAATCAAGAATCATGCATATTGGATAAAGGATGCAGAAGATACAACGATTGCAGACTGCTACAAGTCATTTAGTCAACGCTTGAGTTATATACATCCAATTTCTATGAAATTGGTATTATTAGAAGCGTAACAGAATTTTAAATCCATAGACGAAAGAATCAGGTCAAACGGACACCAAACGAAGAAGTTACGGACGTTTTAAGCAACGAACGGGAATCGAATACGGGTCTGAAGGCCGTATACGACCCTATACACACCGTATATGGCCCATGTAGGACCGTATACGGCCCCTACTATACCATATACGACCCCTACATGGCCGTATACGGCCCCTGGCCTCCATGTAGTTAGTGTTTTGTGCTTTGCGCGCTTGTACGTGATGCTTCAGGGGTTGTACGGCTGATTTGGGACTTTGCCTATAAATAGTGGCCTCATTCTTCAACTTCAACACACCTCAATTCATTTTTTCTCATTTCTCTCTTCTCATTTTCTCTCTCTCTCTCACACACACTCTCTCTCTAGTTTCTCTCTGTAGATTTTCTCTTTCTAGAAATCTTGGAGAGATTAGTGAGAAGTAAGTAGCCGGTTAGAGTCTAGAGGAAGGTTTAGCTTGGTAGTCGAGTTGTAACGAGTCTTTGAAGTTTAGACTATTTGTAATCCTCAGTATTACGCTGCTGTATTTCTGGTGATATCTATTCCTTTACTTACTGTTATAATGTCTGATTTGCATGCTATCTCAGTTTATATTGTTATTATTGCCATGCTTAGTGCGTAGCTTAATATTTTGATTGTTGAAATGCAGATAATAGGATTAGGGATAATGTTAAATTAATCTTTTATTTATAATTGGAAACTGTTATGCTGTGTATCCGGTTAAGTTTATCCTAAATATAGATATAGTTTCTAATCACCATTTCCAGACCTTCACGTGACTATTGCCCTTAGGATAGGATATGATCAACCCTAATACTACGTAGATATAGTTATCTCAAGTTACAGTATGAAGCTATGAACATCCCTTTAAAGGCACTGTACTTCATATAGCGTTGGAAACACCATTGGTGGAGTACAAATACGTGGAAGCTAAGGAAATGCCGTGGGATTGTGTCATCATGTGTGACACCCGCCAAATTAGGACTAGTGATTAGTACCTAATCAATTGTTAATACATGTAATTAGTTTTGTATTAGGCTAATTAATGTATCGAATTATATATTGATGAATATATACAATTATGCGATTTGATTAAATCGTACGCGACCCAAATCGAATGTAATTCGATTCAGTTTATACGGACGTTAGCGAACATTTTTATTAAATAATGTAATATTATTTAGTATAAACATTATATCCAAAATATTATTTTGATAATATTTTGTAATTAGTTTGTATCGTACAAATAAACGTCCACGCGATTAAAATGTTAAACACGCAAACAAAAGAAACCTTTTAAGTTATTAATTATTTGGTAAAATACTTCAACAAAAATATTGAATAAACATTCGTATTTTAAAATATATATTTGAACGTATAAAATAATTATTTAACGTTTAAACGATCGAGAAAACGAACACCGCACGGAGCGCAAACGCGGGGATTAAAATTTGGAAGATTCCCCTCCCCCTTCTTCCTAAAAATCTACCCCTTTCCCCCCTATTTCCCCTCACTTTTTCATTTATCATCTCTCTCTTCCACCTCTTTTCTCTCTTTTCTCTCTAACCCTAACCACCACACCACCACCACTTAAATCACCAAAACAACACCACCAAACAACATTAAATCTTCTAGCTCGTTTGGAAGAAAACGTTCACGGAGTCACGATCTACATTTCCCTCTTTTCGGATTCCTCCGACGTTAAGTTTGAAAGTTTCTGACAAAACCCGAAACACTCTGATTTTACTCATTTTCACTTGTTTATGGGTTATTTAAGCTTAAAATGTCCAAATATGGGTTGGTTAAAAGAATCGGACCAAACGGTCACCGGAAAACATGTTTTTGGCTCAAATTCCGGCCAACAACTCGTTGTGTCGCAGAGGCTCCAGGCCACCTGCGACCCAAGCCCTTATGTCGCAAAACCCCCACTTATGTCGCATATAGCGACACAAGTGACTATGTCGCAAACCCTTCGGATGTCGCTTTTAGCGACACAAAACACTATGTCACAAAACCTATTTCCGTCGCATATAGCGACACAATATTTTATGTCGCATAAATTGCGGATGTCGCACTCAGAGACACAAGCCCTTATGTCGCAGATATGATCTGCGACACAATAGACTATGTCGCACCTTGCGACACAAGCCCTATGTCGCACGTAGTGTCGCATGAAACAGAACCAAGAAAACATATATTTTACTAAGTGTCGAGACCTAAAATTTTATCACTTGATTCCATCCAAATTCAAGTCCAGGTGCGTTTTTCACCAACTAGGGGCCAACCCCTTGGACCCTACCAGGGGTTGCCACCCCTGGGACCCCGCTAACCAGGGGCGCTGCCCCCGGACACCTGTCACCTAAAGTTTATAAATACTTTCTAAGTATAACACCTTTCGAAAATCAAAGTAATAATGTGAGATTATTATTATAAACAAATCACCAACGGGCCGTACACATTTTCAAAACTCAAGATTAATCAACCAAATTGTAGTCATTTGGACATTCTAGTTGGACGAGCAACTACAAAGGTAGTCTTTTAGGATACCTAATCAATTAATAACCATCACGTGTTGTGGACACCCTCAGGTTACAAGTCTTTGGACATCACTACTAGGCTAATCAACTCAAGTTTATATAGATAAACACTTCAAGACTCAGGTGAGTCTCATAGCCCCAATTTTACTCAGGGGTGTGATATACTGCTCATTTTATTTTAACTATATGAATGCAAATAAGAAAACAAACGTTTACTACATGAGTTATCTCACTAATCTTTCAAAGCCCTCCTCAGCATAGTTTGGTAATACGTTGTGGCATGAATATTAGTATATGGTACTATATAGGATTGACCCTCCTCGTTCGGGTTAGCATGCACTAACTGGGTAAACGGATGTACTAATATTTGTTCAGACGAGTGTAGATTAGGAACTCGTGGGAGGCACCTCGATCAGGATGCATTAAATGTGGACCTGGCACCTCGAGTTAAGCTTAGACTACGTGCTCATGGCTGTAAAACTTTTATTTTGCTTAATTGCATTTTAAATTCAATTAAATCTTGCGGTTCATACGATATATGTGTTGACATACAAACCTGTTAGCTCACCAGCATTTTGCTGACCCATTTTAGCATGTATCACAGGTACTCAGCAGTTGGTTGGACTGCCACTCAGAATATCATTAGCTCGAGTCATCATGCAAAACATTCAGAGATTTAGCTGCATTATTATATTTTGTATAGATTAATTATGTATGTAAATCTCTCAATTCAGGAACTTAGCTAATGTAAACTATATTTGATGTAAACTTTGATTTTATTAATACAAGTTGTAAAACGACGCATATAGAGTCGTTCATTATATCTTTGTGCTGTGATTATTGATTAGTCGCGCCCCGACCCGATTAGCTTCCGCAACCCGAATTTAGGGGTGGTACATCGTGAATTACCTAGAAATTACCCTTCTAGAACTTGTGTCTAGGGATCAAAGCTGTGGAAATGCCAGTAGAGTACACTGTTAGTATACCTCTAGACTTGGAACACTGTGGAAATACACAGTTGCCCTGTACACCGTTAGTACGTCTGAGGTCCGGAACACTGTGGAAATACACAGTTGCCCTGTACACCATGATTATTCCTAGGGATGAACGCCTGAATATAAAGGAAGGTCTATATTATAGACGGTAGAATTTATGCTAAAACCAGATTATAAGCAGAGTCCTGTCATAAGAACAAGTCTTCTTAGCAAACGCTTGACTCCAACATACCGACAACTTAACATACACAGGATACAGTATCAACCACGATAAAAGAAAATAGACGATTAGGTGTTAATAAAGGTCAGTAGATAAATTGTGGTCTGTTGCCATATGCCAGCACCCCGGATACAAATATCCATTTAGAGGGTCACTATGTCTTTAGTAAGACAAGTGTGAGGGGTTTGAAAATAGCCTGATCTGATCAGAATCATGATAACCTAGGATGCCAGTGACATATGCTTTTAGGATTTAAACCGGAAACGTAGGGTCCTAGTGTTTACACTGAAAGCCTGTCTGTTATTTTTCTGGAAGATCTCCAATTTAATTTATTATGAACATCATCCCCAAACCTTAATTGTCGAAATTTCAGCAATCACATCTCTACCTGACTGCTTACTCTCTATCTTTATTTTCCGTTATTTACTTTATTTGTACTTAGGATAATATAAAACCAAACAAAAATCCATCTACCTTCCCATCCTAATAGCAACCCTTGTCTTATGTGATTCCCTTCATTTCAATTTGCTACGAATTAAGAACGACCTCGAGTTATACTTACTGCTTTCTCTCAAGGTAGGTAGTATTATAATTTGAGCCCCTGCTCTATAAATTTAAAACTTCACTGTCGCCGATTCTCGGTTGGCCGGAACAACGACCGGTGTGAAAACCCGAACCAACCGCTGGGGCTCGCGACAAGTTTTTGGCACCGCTGCCAGGGATCGTTGAGCGTCACGATTTGAAGTCACTTTAGATAAATTAGCTGTTAGGAGATCCTTTTTTTGTTTAGGTTTCCCAAAACTTATTTGAAAAGTTAAACTGCTTATTAACCAGTTTCACGAACTCGTATTAATCGTTATGTTGCGGCGATGATATATGAGCTTGAGTTCTGGATCAGTAAAGACCCCGCAATTGCTCTCGTCATTCCTGATAAAATTCCATTTTTCATTGACCCTGCCTCTTATGTGATCACCAAGTTGTTAGAAATTTTCCCTGGAGCTGACGACGACAAGATTTAAGCTGCATGCTTCGCCGAAAGGAAAGATATACACATCTCCCTCGTGTCTTTATTCGATCAGTCTCGATTCCCTTTTATTGTTTCTCAGAGATCATTAACCATGGACGTCACCGCAACAGTTTTCACCACTCACGGAGACCCTGATTCTAAAGAAGAATGGGAATTTTAGAGAATCCTAGGAAAGCTTTTACATGACTTAAATAATATAGATCAATGAGAGCCAATAGGAATTTCAAACTCAAAAAAGATTAGTAAGGAATTCAATAAATTCATTAACAATCTTCTAGCGTTAGGCAAAAAAGAGCGTAAAATTCTTAGTGAATATGAGCAATTCTCGCTACATTCTGCAGACCTAGTTGACTACGTAATTAAAGCTTTGCTTTGTGAATTTATTCCTCGCTACACTTTCCCTCAACCAAGAGAACCAAATTCTCTTCGACGAATGCTCTTGGATAAATAAAAATTTATCCAAAAGTCAAGCTACCGAATTTAACCAAGCACTATTTGGGAGCCAAATTAGTATCCAAATAATATTAGTATTTAAATTAATATTTTAAGATAAACACAAAAAAAGGTTCTTTTAAAATTTGATTTGCGCAGCCCCGAATTATAAACAATTTTCAGAAACTTTAGCAAAATTTATTTTTAAATTTTTGATAAACCATTTTTGAAATTGTTTTTAAATTTTAAAGAACACAAAAAGATTGTCTTATTTTACACACGAAACACTGTACAATTTAAATTCGAAAACTTTTCTTTAAAACTTAAAATGATGATTATGATATTTATTAAAACTAACAAGCTTATGAGATTACCAAATGAAGCTTTGTTCTTGATCTTTTTTTTTGGGATGGACATTTTAAATAATAGAATGGTCGACGCCTTGAAATGCTATTAAAATAAATACTATCTTTGTTTAACACCATATAGTCACTAGTTAAGTCAAGGCAATAGCAATAGTCATTGAATCATGAAAACTTGGAAAATAGAAATTACATGAAGTTGATTACATTGAATCATGAGTATCTTAGACTACGCGAGAATTATGATCAACTTTGTTACTTCATGTTATTTCCAATAATGAGGTGTAAGAAATGCGGATTTGGAATTGGTTGCGGTTAGGTCTAAACACTTGGAATTTTCTGGGACTGCTCACTTTCTAAAGCCTACATTTCCAATTTTTTTTAAAAAAAAATTGGAAAACACTTAGTGCATTTTCAAGAAATTTTTATTTGGGATTTGATCTTTTCTTGTTTCTTGTCACAGATGGAGAGGTTTCCGCCTTCACTTAGGTACTTAGCCACTACTTCTCAGGACAGGTCGTTGGTCCGTCAGTGGCTAAAGCGACCCATGGGTAGCAACTGATTCATCATATGGCGGGACATGATGAGATTGGGGGTGAAGCAGGAGTTGAGGGAATTATTGGCTTATGAAATCGGAGGTCAAAAGTTAGATGCACTAAATCGTTTCTTCAACATAAATGAGGATTCATACCGAGAGGTGGTGACAGAGTTCATGCTTACGTTCCAGTTGAACCCGAGATTGAGTGTCGACGACAAAAGGAATATCTCTTTTAGGTACCAGGAGCAGTTGTATCATCTGTCAGTTGCCGATTTGGGGGTATATCTTGGTTTGTACTCAAAGGCTCAGGTTGATTCTACATGGTTCAGAAACATTGTTCAGAGTATTTCCAGTTTATCAAATAGAAGCCATAGGAATATTTGGATGGATTTGGCTGGTTCTGCTTTTAGAAGTAATGTAAAGTCTTCCACTTTTATCAAGCCGGTTCACCACATTCTCCACAAGCTTTTGGTTTGTTCACTCTTTGGAAAGAAAGAAACTGGGGCAGTCATTGCAGAGGAACTTCAGTTTATGGATGCAATTATTGGAAACAAGAACATCAACATCGCATATCTGATAGCCAAGAGATTAGTTGTTGAGAAGGATTTGGATAAACAAATGTTTATGGGAGCGATCATTACCAGATTGTTACATGGTATGGAGCTATTGACAGATGCCCACTGTAACACCCTCAAATTTCGGGTTGCGGAAGCGGTCGGGTCGGGTGTTACTAAATCACATATCACAACATAAGATATATAATGAACGACTCTAAATGAGACGTTTGGAAATAATTATTACATTTCCCAAAATAAAGTTTACATAGCTGTGAGATTGTAGTAAGTTAATTTGAAAATACAAAGCAAATGCAAGATAGTCCCAATGTTTGAAAATATGCGACTCGAGCTAGCCAAATCTCGTAGTAATCCTAATCCTGCAGGGTACCTGAGAACACATGCTAAAACAGGTCAGCTATAAAGCTGGTGAGTTCATAGGAGTATTAGTTGAAAACATAAAGTATAAATCCTGTACGTTTAGAAAAGTAGTTCAGAATTCACAATTCTGATTTGTATTAAGTTGTAGTTGTAATCACCAATGTGTATACGCAAGTCGAGGTATCTAATACCTAAGTAATAGTGGTATATACCTAAGTACGTAAGGAATGAGGCATACCATGCCTAGATACCTATCAGGTATGGTGAGTCTACAATCATGAGGCAATACATGCCTAAATACTATCAAGCGTATGACTACGTCATAACGAGGATGTGACAATCCATGCCTAGATACCTATCTGATATAAGTGAAAATAAACCAATGCGAGGCAAAACCTGCCTGAGTATAGTCCAAGTAAATGTATGACCACGTCATATGATGTCGAGTAAAAACTGTTGTGCCACCTGGCATTGCGTGTTGCATCCAGCAACATAGTTGTAGTCCCGCAGAACTACGTGAGAGCATAAATCCATAAGCTGAGCCAACGACCCCGACCGTAATAATTCGTAGGTCCGTTGCTGAGAACGTGTATCAACTCGTGTATTTGTTTGTGTTTTGTATCGCTTTACCACGATATCGTTTTGAATCACTTTACCGTGATCTCGTTTTGTATCACTCTAACCGTGATATCGTTTTGTGCCCACTTTACCGTGGCATCGTACAGGATTGCTCGCAAGCAACGTATGTAATTGAGCCGGCTGTACCACGACAAGCCCGACTGGTGAGCTGTAGAGCCAGCTGTACTATGACAGTCCTAGCTAAGTATATGAGAGCCAGCCGTGCTACGACGCGCCTGACTTGAGTAGTTGTATTTGTGTGTATGTATGCCAATATGCATATGTAAATTGTAAGAAGCACCAAGTGCTTGATATAGTGTACGAGTATATATATAAGTCAGATCTACCAACACAAGTAATAGTATATCATGCCACGCATGACGTAATACTCTGTATCTAAATATGTATGTACAATACTTAGACATTAAGTAGCATATTGAACCTAGGTATGAATACTCATCACCTAGTTGGTTTGTATTAGTATAAAGATCCTATACTAACATACGTCGTTAATGTATACTCCTAGCCTCAGCCTAGCAAGTATATTTGAGGTCTCGGGGAAAGGTTCACTTAAGTACACTTCCCGTTCTGATGATCACAAGTTGTATCGGCAGTCTTAGTTCCTAAAGGAAGACTAATCCTGTTGAAGTCTAGTTGTTGTCCAGTGGAGGTAGAACTAACCAGTTCTAGTGTGTTTGATTGTATTGTCCCGTGACAATATGGTTAATGTATAAAGGTAACTTAGTCAAGTTATGAGATGGTGATTGTTTTCTCACAATCCAACGGTGTACGGTTGTAACCTACCTAGTATTGATACTATTTCAAGACAGTCTGGTGGGTGTAATTCCTAAGTATTACACATTTCGTATTACATGGCAGTAATAAAGATAATTGTGAATTATAAAAGTTTATTAATATAATTAAAAAACAGTAATTGAGCATGTATTTCACCCCGAAAGCAGTAAAACGTTTGAAAGAGTGGGGCTATGAAACTCACCTGTGAGTTGTTAGCGATCCTACGATATACGCGTCGTCCGATAGGTAACCTCCTAGTGTCCTAAACACGTGAGGTTATATAAGTAAGAGACAAATCAGTTTGTCTGGACGAGTTTTGTCGTTTAGGTTTGGAAACTGTGTACGGGGGTTCGGGGGCAGCGCCCCTGATAGCGGGGTCCAAGGGGTGGCAACCCCTGGCGGGGTTCAAGGGGCAGAGCCCCTAGCTGGGGTCGAGCTGAAAACGCTCCAAAATTCCATTTTGGAGTAAAAATTGAGTGGCAAAATCTCAGTTTCGACACTTGGTGAAAATCATGTGTATTTTCTGTTTTTAGCGACACAATATGCGTCACAAAGGTCAGGTATGCGACACAAGGGTTGTGTCGCATAAGAATGTGACACAAGAGCTTAGCGACACAAGGGTTGTGTCGCATAAGCTTTTGGTGCTAAGTCAATAGCGACATAAGAGTTGTGTCGTATAGGGCATACGACACAAGGTGCGACATAATCGTTGTGTCGCAAAATCTACGACACAAGGGTTGATGCGACATAAAATACGACGTCAATGGGTTTATGCGACACAACTTTGCGACACAAGGCTTCTGTCGCAAAGATGAACACTAGCCCAGAAACAGCGCCTGTCGCGCTTTTCTGGCCCAAAACCCAAATCTAACTCATTTTTAGGCTATAAAATCACGTTCTAATCCTTTATTTAGGCATAACTAAGTTTTGTACACAATCTAACATCAACACATAACATCAAAATGAGTAAATCTAAGATTTTAGAGTTTTTCTTACAATCGCAAATCGAAGCTAGAGGAGGCCGAAATTGATGATGATGCTTTTGTAAATCTTGATCCTTGTTTGATGGTGATTTCGAAAATATAACTTTTGTTTGTTGGTTTGCAATTCCGAAAATTTATGGAAATTTTGGGAGAGAATTTAAGAGGTGTGGGTGTTTTGTTTGAATGAAAATGAAAAAATGAAATGGGTGGAGGTGGGTTTTACTCATTTCCAGATCCCCAAGTTGGGAACTGTGGTCTCCAACAACAGTACGAAATACCCGCGTTTTTGTACCCGATTATATTATAAATTTAATATTATAAATCTAAAATTTTGTGTATATAATTTTGTAAATATTTTTAATAAAGATATTTCACTTGAACTTTAAAATGTAATGATTTGAAGTTTAAAATTGGCGTGAAATTTGACCTTTTTGACCGGGTGTTACACCCACATTGAGAGTTATACAGTTTGTTCTCGATCTCTTCCATTCGACCTTGAATATTGCAAGCTGATACGAATGATTGAAGAAAACCCACAAAAGCAGTGTATTTGGAAGAATTCGAGGCAGGTTATCCCAGGTTGTTATCTTTCGAGGAAACGGGTTAGAGGTTCATCTCTGACTGCAGATGATGAGGCAGGTAATTCTAGGGGTGTTAATCAGGGCGATGATGCTGATGATCCACTTGCAGGAGCTGAGATAGCCGAGCCACCAGCTCAGGCTACTGTTCTTTCTACAGATCCAGTGACCTCGTTGACACAGTATTATATCCTTCACGCTCTTCAGACCAACCGTGCCCACCAGATGTTGATTTCTAGGAGTCGTGGTCTCCCTGATCCCGAGCCATACTTATACAGATGTGTTTTGACACTAGCACGTACCACTGTTCATCCTCATACTACACATCCACCATCCACCAAGAACACACATACACCAGAGCAGGTTCAGTCAGTTGAGTCAGAGATTCCGGTAGTTCAGCCACTGATTTCTGCACCTGTGGTTCCTCACCCCTCTGCAGCCAGCGGCTCTCAGCGTACTGATTATATTTATCTGAGCATGGATGCGGTTTCTTTTGATGCATCTGGGATGATACTGAGATTGGGACTGATTGGTTCTGGTGATGTTCCAAGTGAGAGTTTGCTCCGTCAGACTTATCTGAAGCTACTTGAGTATGCAAACATCACATCAGAGACTTTGCTACAATGGGGGCATTACAGATCCACTAAAGATGACAGCCACAGCACTCCGAGACATCCTGGTCCAGCATAGACTTCTTATTGTATAGGATGGTCAGAGAGTATCTAGCGAGTCTGTCGTGGGACCATCTACAACACCAGCCCCCACTCAGCTTTCTGATGCACCAGACCTGGGATCTCCAGCTCCTTAGACCACGTCCCATCTACATCTCTTGACTTCTACTTTAGACACCATTACTATTATTATTGTTATGCTGTGTTGACTACACAGTACTCTATATTTTAGATATCTACTGTATCAGCTATTGCTTGGCTGGCTATCTATCTGTATCTTATCCGTCTACTATTATATCATCTATCTTTATTATGCTATTACTTATTCTGTTTACTTTTGTTAGTTTCCTAAATAAGTGAAAATATTGTGACGAATTGGAATGGAGAAATGACGAGACGGTACGCATTCAAGATGAAAAATCCGTAAAGGGACACCACACCAAGTTCTACACTCGTGTAAACGATGGATGAAATCTAGGTCTCATGGAGGAGGATTGTTCTTCTTGAAGCTCTCACGAATCCAAGCACTTCAAAGCTCAAAATGTGAGATCACCCCTACACTACAATTGTCTATCAGAATCCTTGTCTCCAAAAACCTGAAGTGTGGGATTCTACACCATAAGAATCCCTGTTTAAGAAGACTTGGAACACACTCTGATATTATCCGGATACATTTAACCAGACGGATCGTTTAAAGCTACACTGATCTTCACGCACAAACTGGAAGATGATTCACATCAATGCCCCTCTTCCAACAATCACTCTAGCTTCAAACCGACATCTGGGGAGTTTCTTTACCACTTATCCATTTGCATAGCTTATAAATATACATACCCTGTCTTGCATGTTTGATATAATCTATGCCTTATCCTAAACTTATCACCAAGTGTGGGATTCCAGCCCAAATAACACTAGAGAAACATTTTCCATGTTTAAACTCTAAGTGTGGGATTTTTACCACAAGTAAAATCTCAACTCAAGAGGACATTAGGGACAATGTTCCTCTAAGTGTGGGATAGCAGGTATAGAATACCTTTGGAAATTTAGGTGACTTTTTATGTCCAAAATAGCGAAAACTCAGAAAATAATTCTCAAAATAAAAACTTTTTTCAAACAAAATTTTTCAAAAACTCTTTTCAAAAAATTAAAAACCATGAGCTAAATCATAAGATTTACTATAAATTTTTGAGTTTAAATGAATTCGTAGGAAAATTTTTGAATAAGAGCACGTTATTTTGGAAAATAAGGAAGTTAAGGTAGAAATTTCTCGAACTAAGAAATGATAATCTTAGGAGCATGGCTAGACACATACAACCCTATTTGCAGTTAGGTATCTTGAGCCTAAAAAGCATTCATTTTTAATGCTTCACTTTTCATTTGTTTGTGTGTGCTGATGAATGCATCTTAGAATTAGAACTTGCTCCTGACATACGCTTCAAGACCACATTGGTGTGTACTGTAACACCCGGTCAAAAAGATCAATTTTCACGCCCAATTTTTACTTCAATTAATCATACTTAGTACGCGATTATAACAAAGTATTGGAAAACTTTATATATATATAATTATATATATGTAATGCAAGATGATTATTTCATAATCACTAGAAAAATAAATATGATAAAACGCGTTCTAGTTATCTTAACCCAAATATTTTATTTTATAAAATGTTCCAACTCAAAAATATTTCGAAAACATATAAAAGAATTTTATAAATTAAAAATATTATTTATTTTGTGATCGGGTACAAAAACACAGGTATTTTATACTGTGGTTGGAGACCACAGTCCCTAAATTAGGGATATGAGTTATGACAAAACCCAAACCCCCTTTCATTCTCATTTCCCCTCCTCCCTTTCCATCTTTTTCTCTCAACATCAACACCACCAACAACAACAAATAATCATCATCTTCACCCATTCATCATCACCATTTTCGGAATCATCAACAACAAGATCGACAACAACAACAAGCAAACAACACCATCATCATCTTCATCTTCATCTTCTCCATCTTCAAGATCACCATCATCATCCAAAAACCCCCGATCTTCAAATCGTAAGGAATTACTTACTTTTCTTTGTTATTTCTTGTTAAAAACACTTAATATATCATGTATTAACATTATATTAAAAAGATTTGGTCCAAAAATAGGTTAGATATTGATTTTTGGGGAAAAATCATCGAACAGACGTAAGTGTCGCACGGCCAAATCTAGTATAGCGTCATTTCTTAAGTGACGCATTAAGTGTCAAATAAAACCCTAATCTTGCGTCACTTGTCTAAGTGCCGCATAAAACCCTCGTTTGGCATCACTGCCTAAGTGACGCAAATTCAACACCCGACACTTGAATCCGACACTTACACACGACACTTGCTTAAGTGTCGCCCCTTATGCGTCACTTCCCCAAGTGACGCTATCACTTCAGAATTTCCTATTTTATGCGATACTTCCTGAGTTTCACATAAACCCCTAAGTGTCGCTATAAGTATCGCTAAAAACATAATGTTTACAACTCATTTTTCACTAAGTTTCGAGACTCAAATTTTACCAGCTAATTTTACTCCAAATGGAATTTTCGGAGCGTTTTTCACTAATTTCGGAGCTCGACCCTAGCCAGGGGCTCTGCCCCTTGGACCCCGCCAGGGGTTGCCACCCCTTGGACCCGCTACCAGGGGCGTTGCCCCCGGACCCCCGTACACGATTTCCAAACCTGAACGACAAATGAATACTTTTACAACTCACTTAGACAAACTGATTTGTCTCGTACTCATATAACCTAACGTGTTTAGGACACTAGTAGGTTACCCATCGGACGACGCGCGTATCGTAGGATCGCTAACTCCTCAGGTGAGTTCATAGCCCCACTCTTTCAACTGTTTTACTATTTTCGGGGTGAGACACATGCACAACTACTGTTTTGAATTATAATGATAAACTTTTATAATTCACATTTATCTACTTTACTGTATGTAATACGAAATGTGTAATGCTTAGGATTACACCCATCATATTGTCGTAGAACAATATCAATACCTAACCTAGGTAAATTACAATTGTACTTCACTAGATCTTAAACAATGACTACCATTTTATAACCTGATTTATAACCTGTTGCGGGACAACCTTATCGAATAAACTTGAACTGATTAGTTCTACCTACACTTAGGAACTAAGACTGCCAATACACCCTATGAGTATTAGAATGGAAATTGTACTTTAATAACACGTTAGTAACACACATTAGTATAGACTGAGGCTAGGAGTATACGTTAGTAACACACATTAGTATAGACTTCTTATACTAATATGAAACAATTAGGTGATGAGTTATTCATACCTAGGCTTACTGTGCTACACCTTATATCTAAGTATCGGGTATACATATTTAGATACAATAAATTACTTTCATGCGATGTCTGATACTCTGTTTCTTGTGTTTGTGAGTTGACCTATATATATATATATATATATATATATATATATATAGACACACACACACACACATACTCGTACTCTATCTCGAGCACTTGGTGCTACCTACAATCTACATATGCATATTGGTATACATACACTTATACAAACACAATTAATATAGTCGGACATGTCATAGTACTGTCGGCTCTCAATTATACTAGTCGGGCATGTGGTAGTACGTTCGGCTTTGGATTTTATACATTGCTTGCGAAGCAACCGGTCGATGCCGAGGAGGCACAAAATGATGCCACGGTAAAGTGGGCACAAAACGATGCCATGGTAAAGTGGGCACAATTACGATATCGCGGTAAAGAGATACAATCGATGGATCAGAGAGCTTACACTCGGGGTTCACACTCAATCGATGGATCAGCGAGCTTACACTCGGGGTTCACACTCAATCGATGGATCAGCGAGCTTACACTCGGGATTCACACTCAATCACGGATCGGCGAGTTTACACTCGAGATTCACATTAGTTAACGGATTAGTGAGCTTTCACGTGAGCTCGTTAACTCAATATTTGATTAAATACTCAATCATAGCCCTGCGGGACTACAATTTCATGTTGCTGGAGGCAACACAATATGCTAGGGGACACACTAACACCTTACTACGGAATAAGTAATATTAATACTTGTTACCATATGACGTGGTCATATACATACTCAAATTGTACTTAGGCATGGATTGCCACACCCTCGATATAACTATGTCATACACACACTTGTTAGTATCTAGGCATGGATTGCCTGACATCATCATAGACATACCATTACCTGATAGGTAACAAGGCATGGATTGCCGTTTTCCTCGATATATTTACATAAACTACTAAATCACTATGGTACGAGATACCTCAATAGGTGTATCACACACGGATTTTACAATACTATAACAATAGAAATCAAAATCGTGGATTTTGAATCAAATTTTCAAAAACATATAAGATTTATACTTTATGTTTTCAACTAACAATCCCATGAACTCACCAGCTTTATAGCTGACTCATTTTAGCATGTGTTCTCAGGTGCCCTACAGGATTAGGATTGCTACAAGATATGCTAGCTCGAGTCGCATATTTTCAAACATCTGGATTTCTCTGCATAACTTTTGTATTAAAATTATGTATTGAAATTATTTTGCGAACTCGCAACTTATATACACTTTTATTTTGGAAATGTATACCTATTTTCAACCGTCTCATTTAAAGTCGTTCATTATGTACCTTTGTGCTTGTGATATTTGATTTGGTAACACCCGACCCGACCACTTCCGCAAACTGAAATTTGAGGGTGTTACATGTACCGTACGCGGTATAGGTGTAATTAGATAACCTTGACATTCCTTAGGATTAACCCAATTTTCTGCTTTCTTTTTAAAATCCCAAAACCCTTCCGATACTCATTTTAAGTATCGATGATCCACCTAGTAAACCCTGTTGAGCCTAAACCTTTCATTTCTTCACAACAATTTTCACCTACAAAAACCCTACTTACCCAAAACTTCTCAAACACTTATCTTAGGAATGCCGGAGTTATATAAAACCTCTTTTAGAATATCCTCTCCAATTATGCTCCAAAAGTCTTCATCTTTCGTGTTCACCAAAAATCTATATCAAAAGGTGTCTAAAATTGACACCTCGAAAAGACACAGATAGATCGATCAAAGAACATAGTTCTGAAGAAGGGTTTCTTAAAAGACCCAGAAATCACCCTTGGAAATCATCTAAAAATTCCAAGAAGAAAAAGAAAATAAAAAGATAGAAAAGATAGAAAAGAAGGAAAAGAAAAAGAAAATAGATCCAAGAATAAAGGCACAGTGCTTCAAAAGTATTGATCGCACGCCAACGGTCGGTTCAAAAATCCTTCCGGTCGTTGCGGTCCTTCCGCTGGTCGTTGCGATCAGTGGGTTTTATATTTATGTTTTGCTGGGCCTAAGTATACTAAAGCTATGGGTGAGTACATCGATAGGTATGACCTAGGGTCATTCTTCAAACTAGAACGGGCATTGGATCTAGGACTTTAGTTATCCTTTGAGCTTTAACTAGGGTTTCAAGAGGTTTTGGTTGGTTTTAACTAACTAATTATCTAAAACTTAAAGTAAAGAAAGAGAGGTGAGGTGGCAACGAGAACTTACAGACTAAGAGAGTGTTTACTATGATAATTACTCATGCTATTTAGGGGTAGTTGTTGGGGTAAGTGATGAACGCCAAAATGTGCTATTTTATAGTGCTAATTACCCCTTTATTCAATAGATTTCTTATGCATTTCATTTGAATTTGATACTCATTTCGTTCATATTTGCATTTAGGAGTTGATTGGAGCTTGAATTGGAAAAGAAGCAAAAAATGGGCTAATATTGAAGAATAAAAGCTAAAAAGATTAAAGTTTGAAGATTGGAAGTCGAATGGCTGTAAAGTTGAAATTTGCAATCCATACGGCGTATGGAAATTTCATACGGCGTATGGATTGGTTGAGCCGGGCCGCCAGTTTACGCGGGCAAGATCCATGGGCTTTTCAATCCATACGGCGTATGGATTGAGTCAATAGAAACCCTAAATATTCATTTTATTTTCATTTGGGCAGCCGATTTTCACTATTCCCAAACCTTCATTTGGAGCATTTTGATGATAAGAAGCAAGAGAAATTAATCCTTTTCCATTGCCACTTCGTGTTCTTCGATTTGTTCGGTTCGAATACATTACTTCTTTTCATTTGATTATGATTATGACTTTGATTTCGATTCTGATTTTCTGTTATAATATGAGTGGCTAAGTTTTTAATACAATTGTTTAGATATTAATACTCAGATGATGATTTGATTATTGAATTGCGGATTTATATTGGATTTTATGAATGTTTACATGTTTACTTGATGATCCATGTTTAATTATTGATTATTGATGATAACCTAGCGTGATGATTTATTGATTTATGATTGAGTTCTTTATTGATTGATCATTATTGATAATTGTTAGTTTTAATTGATGATTATCACTAAATAGATTGAGTTTGATAGGCTAGGGTTAATTATGATCAATAATTGGTAATGAGCGTGATAGCTATTGATTAGTTATAAACTTTGTTGATTCAAGTTGTAAAAGTAAATCATATAAAAGGTGTAGTTTTAATTTATAATAAAATTTGGTGGATAACGTTAAAATGAACTGTTAACGGGTTGAAAACAACTTTATATCTTTCTTGATTGTGTTTAATCAATTAATCTTGTAAGGGTAATTGATACATTTGTTATGTCATAATAAAATTCTTATATTAGCAATTCAATAAAATGGTAATCAGATTCTGAAGAAAGTAATCTAAACAATTGTTTCTCTTTTATCATTTGAATTAAATATTTTATTTAATTAATTATTTTACCATTTCTTTATTTTCTAATTAAGTTTTATTTAATAAATCAATTTTCATAATTGTTTGCCAATTGTTCGAACGGAACTAAAACGTTCCCCTCTTTTATTTGTTTTTATTATTTTATACAATTTTACATTTTATTTGAATTAACGTCCGTTCCCTGTGTTCGACTCGGACTTATCAAGCTATACTATATTACGACCGGGTATTCTTGCCTGAGTTGTGTATAGTAAGAAGGTATTTCCATTTATAATTTTGACTCTATTTACACAGCATCAAGTTTTTAGCGCCGCTGCCGGGGAGCGGTTTGTTTTGATTCAATAAATTGGAATTTGTTTAGTTGTTACTTGTCTATCTATTTAGTAATTGTTAGCTCTGTTTCAACTTTTTATCTATTAGGCACTATTGTGAATATTAATTTGAGTTGTTCTATTAGGGTTGTCAGAGTTGCCTGTTCTGCTGACTTTATAAGTTATTTGCAGGAAGTTTATGACCCGAATGACGGAACCTGATCCTACTGATCCTTTTGAAGAACCCGAACGCATATTTAATCAAAGAAGACGCGCTGCTTCCGCACCTCCTAACTCGCCGTTAATTAACACTTTTCTTGTCGACGATTTCGAGGTTTTTACTAATAACCTTTTCACCCCACTAACCCGTAGCAATCATTCGTATTTAGAAAGCGATTTCGGGGAGCATTTACGATTCCTTTTCACGATCAATCAGAACCAAATAACATAATGGCAGAAGATCTCGCTAACATGACTCTAGAGCAGTACTCTAGCAGAATGCGCACAGATCTGGGGCCAGGAGTTGTGAGACCCGCCATTGCGCGAGAAGTGGAATTCAAAATCAAGGGACAGTTCCTCAAGGAACTTAGAAAGAACCCCTTTCTCGGCGAAGAAAGAGAGGAAGCCAATGAACACGTCGAGAAGATCTTGGAAATCGCCGACATGTTCAATGTTCCCAACGTTACGCGTGATCAAGTCATGCTCCGAGTGTTCCCAATGACACTAAAGGGAGCCGCTAAGAGATGGATTTCAACCGAACTAGCTGGATCCATTACCACATGGGAAGATCTGCGCACGAAATTCCTGAAGATGTACTGCCCACCATCCAAAACATCTAAGATGATTGATGAAATAAGGAATTTCAAGTAGGAAGTCGATGAATCACTTCACCAAGCGTGGGAAAGATACAAGAATTTAATGCATAAGTGCCCACAGCACGACTTGAATGATCAACAGATAGTGATGGTGTTCTACAAAGGAGTGGATCGTGGAACAAGACAGCAGATAGATGCTCAAGGACCACTACCAAAGAAGATTCCAAGAGACGCATTAGACGCAATTCGTGACCAAGCAAAACACTCTCAGCTTTGGGATGACGGAACCAGTCGGAGAAGAAGATCAGTTAGCATTGAGGATGGACTCGCCGCCATCACTGCTAAGCTTGACAGTATGGGAAGAGATCTAAAGAAGGTAACGGAGACAGTTCATGCAATCCAAGTCGGTTGCGATAATTGCGGGGGGTCGCATCTAGTCAAGGATTGTCCCGAGGTTGAATCCGGAAAAGCAAAGGAAGAAGTCAAGTTTGGCGAAGGTCAGGGAAACTACCACCAAGGCGGAGGGACCTTCTTCCGACGACCTTATCAGGAAGGGAATCGCCCGTTTCGCCAAACACAGTCAGGACTTTACACCAATGAGCAACCTGCAACACCTTTTCCCGAGAAGAAGACCAACCTTGAAGAAATGATGGGAAGGTTCTTGACCACTAATGAGCAATTTATTGCTAGTTCTGGACAGCGTATGGACACGACTGAAGCATTAGTGAGAAATCAAGGTGCTGCTATTAAGCAGATCGAAGGAAGTATCTCGAACATTTCTAAGGTTCTCCAAGAGAGATTTCCTGGAACTCTTCCAGGATTTACCGAAACCAATCCACGTGATCAGGCTAAAGCAGTAATTACCCGAAGTGGAAAGGTTCATGAAGATCCACTTAGAACAAAGAAGCCTGTATCTCAAACTCTACCTGAGAAGGAGAAGGAGGTAGAAGTTGTCGGAAACCCGAAGGAAGGTACCAAGGATGATCAAAGTGCGAGGGATAAGCAGTATGTTAAGGATCATGCACCGGCACCCCCTTATCCAGCAGCTTTGAGAAGAGGGAAGGATGAAGCACATTATCACCAGTTTCTTGAGAACTTGAAACAACTCCACATCAACATTCAATTTGTGGAGGCCATTGCTCAAATGCCAAAGTATGCAAAATACTTGAAGGAGTTGTTAACAAACAAGAGCAAGTTGAGGGAGGCAACCACGGTGACAATGAATGAGAGATGCTCAATAGTGATGCAAAACAAACTTCCACCAAAAATGAAAGACCCTGGAAGTATTACCCTTCCTTGTCTTATTGGAAGTTTAGACATCACTAATGCACTGGCTGATTTGGGAGCAAGCATATCGATAATGCCTTATACTATGTATGCTAGACTCAAGTTAGGAGAACCTAAACCAATCAGAATGTGCATTGAGTTAGCAGATCGTTCGATCCAATATCCTAAAGGAATGGTCGAGAATGTGTTGATCAAGGTTGATAAGTTTGTTTTCCCTTGTGATTTTGTGATTTTAGACATGGTAGAAGATTCAAGGGTACCTATCATTTTAGGAAGACCTTTTCTAGCCACTGCTAGAGCGCTGATTGATGTTTTCGATAGAAAGATTACTCTGAGGGTAGGAGGTGATGAAGTAGTGTTTGATGTTAACAAGTCGATGCAATACCCTGCTGCAGTGGATGACACTTGTTACTTCGTGAGTGCTAGAGAGGTATCTGATGATGATGAGTTCCTTAAAAGTCTCATGGAAGATGAAGAGTTAGATCCTATGATTCTTGAAGGCTGGACAGGAAGTCTAGAAGGAATCCGTGATATTGAGGAATTCGATAAATTGCTCGAGGAGTTAGAAATCACGAGTGATGAAGAGTTAGAGAATGAGGAAAATAAGTTGATGGAGAGCGAAGAGTCATTTTCAATATATGGTATTTTAATTAAGAAGGAGACTCGCATCACCATGCATGGGATTCCTTGCACGAGAGAAGAGGTGTTGGCAGTAAAATCATCGTTTGAAGAACCACCAAAGTTAGAGTTAAAGGATCTACCGACCCACTTGGAATATGCATATTTGCAAGGAGAGTCGGATATGCCGGTGATCATTTCCTCTAAGTTGTCAACTACCGAGAAGGATAGTTTGCTAAATGTTCTAAAGGAGCATAAACATGCCATAGCATGGACGATCAGTGACATCAAGGGAATAAGCCCCTCTTACTGCACTCACAAGATTCTTATGGAATCTGATTTTAAACCCGTTGTGCAACCATTGAGACGGCTGAACCCCAAGTTTACGGATGTGGTAAGGAAGGAGATAATTAAGTTGTTAGATTCTAGATTGATATACCCAATCTCCGATAGTCCATGGGTTAGCCCCATCCATGTTGTGCCCAAAAAAGGAGGCATGACAGTGGTTGCTAATGAGAGGAATGAGTTAATTCCCACTCGGACAGTCACTGGATGGAGAGTCTGTATCGATTACAGAAAGTTGAATGACGCTACTCGAAAGGATCACTTTCCTCTGCCGTTCATCGATCAAATGCTCGAACGCTTAGCTGGAAAAGAATACTACTGTTTCTTAGACGGTTTTCCAGGGTACTTCCAAATTCCGATAGATGCAATGGACCAAGATAAGACCACGTTTACATGCCCGTTCGGAACTTTCGCTTATCGAAGGATGCCTTTTGGTTTGTGCAATGCACCCGCAACGTTTCAAAGGTGCATGATGGCAATTTTTGATGACATGGTGGAGGATAGCATGGAGATATTCATGGATGATTTCTCAGTTTTTGGTGATTCTTTTGATAAGTCCTTGGCAAATCTAAAGAAGATGTTGCAAAGGTGTGAGAGCTCAAACCTTGTTTTAAATTGGGAAAAGTGTCATTTCATGGTACGAGAAGGAATTGTGTTGGGACATAAGATTTCAAGCGTTGGTATTGAAGTAGACCAAGCAAAAATCAAGGCAATAGCAAAGCTGCCACCCCCAACAAATGTCAAGGGAATACGAAGTTTCTTAGGACATGCTGGGTTCTATAGACGATTTATTAAGGATTTTTCCAAGATAGGTCGTCCGATTAACAAACTGTTTGAAAAAGAGGCAAAGTTTGAAATTTCCAGGGAATGTCTTGATGCATTCAATCTTCTGAGAGGGAAGTTAGTATCTGCACCCATCATGATTAGTCCAAATTGGAATCTTCCCTTTGAATTAATGTGCGATGCTAGTGATTATGCTGTAGGGGCAGTGTTAGGTCAGAGGGTTGACAAGAAGTTTCAACCAATTTATTACGCGAGCAAGACTTTAACAAATGCACATGAAAATTACACTACGACTGAGAAAGAATTACTCGCAGTTGTTTTCGCATTCGATAAATTTTGTTTTCTTGATTGATCTTGTCGAAGACGGTAGTGTTTACCTATCATTCAGCGTTGAGATATTTGTTTAGTAAGCAAGATGCGAAGCCAAGGTTGTTGCGATGGATTTTGTTACTGCAAGAGTTCGATATAGAGATTCGAGACAAGAAAGGAGCTGAAAATTTGGCGGCTGACCATTTGTCACGATTAGAGAATCCGGAGCTGGATAACTTAGATGAAACGGAAATTCAGGATAAATTTCCTGATGAAAGTTTGTTGAAGGCAATCTTAAATGATTTTCCATGGTTCGCCGATATTGCAAATTTCATAGTTACGAACACTCTTCCGTCTGGATTGGACTTCAACCAAAGAAAGAGGTTTTTCTCATCTTTACGATACTACTTCTGGGAAGACCCGTACTTGTTCAGATAGTGTGCGGATGGAATAGTCCGAAGGTGCGTAGCTGGAGAGGAATGCGGCATAATTTTAGAGCACTGTCATGATGGTCCGGCTGGTGGACATCATGGTCCTAATTATACTGCAAGAAAGGTATTTGAGGCAGGTTTTTACTGGCCAACAGTCTATATTGACGCATTCAAGCATGTGAAGGAGTGCGATGCCTGTCAACGAACTGGGAGAATCTCTAAGAGGGGATGAAATGTTGCAAAATCCAATAATGGTAAGTGAGATTTTTGATGTCTGGGGGATAGATTTTATGGGGCCATTTCCTCCTAGCAATGGAAATAAATACATCATTGTGGCTGTATATTATGTTTCTAAATGGGCTGAAGCGAATGCACTACCAACAAATGATGCTAGGGTAGAGGTGAACTTCGTGAAACAACTATTTTCGCGTTTTGGAGCACCGAAAGCTTTAATTAGTGATCGGGGGACACATTTTACAAATGTGCGATTGGAGAAAGTGTTGCGGAAGTATGGAGTCAACCACAAGTTTTCGACTGCTTATCATCCACAAACTAGTGGTCAAGTGGAAGTGACCAATAGGGGATTGAAACGTATTTTAGAGCGTTCAATTGAAGGAAATCCTAAGAGTTGGTCGTTTAAGTTGGATGATGCATTATGGGCAGCACGAACAGCTTTTAAATAATCGATTGGAACAACACCTTATCGCATGGTTTATGGGAAGGCTTGTCACTTGCCATTTGAGTTGGAGCATAAGGCTTACTGGGCTTTAAAGCAATGCAATTTTGATGACAAAACCGTTGGAAGAGAGAGAATGGCACAGCTAAATGAGCTCGATGAGTTGAGGATGAATGCTTATGATAATTCACGACTGTTCAAGGAGAGAAAAAAGAAGTGGCATGATGCTCGACTTAAGTCAAATCACACTTTTGAGAAAGGTGATAAGGTTTTATTGTATAGTTCTAGGATGCATTTATTTCTAGGTAAGTTGAAGACACGCTGGACAGGTCCTTTTGTGGTTGAGAAAGTTTATCCTTTCGGTGCTGTCAATCTACAACGTCATTCTGGTAAAACTTTCATGGTTAATGGCAGTCGCTTAAAGAGATACTTCGGTGATGCAAGGGACTCCAAGCGTGATTTGGAGATGAATTTAAGTTAAGTTATGAAGTAAGAAGTCGAGCTTACGGACGTGATAAACAAAAGTGCTTTCGGGAGACAACCCGTTATTTTTGTTATTTTGTTTTATTGTTTGCGTGCAGAATGTAACTTTGTGGGTGTGTTCCCTGGAAACCCTCACGAGACTACAACTTGTCCTATCAGGATGCTGAGAGGTTTAAAGGCTTGTTGCATACGCTAAATGCAACCGTGATGCCCATGGAAGTGTGCTGTTGTATTATTTCAAAAGCCGCTCATCAAGAATTTTTCTTCTATATCAGGGGAGTTTTCCTGTTTCACTTTTTTTCTATTCCCAAGTATTATGTTGTTTAGTTTGCAATGAGGATATTGCTTATTTTTAAAGTGGGGGATGGGGGAAAATAAGTTTCTTTGTCCTAAAAATATAATGGTAAATATTGAGTTGAAGGGCATTCTATGTTAGTCATTTTTCAGCCAAATTTTTCATTTTAAAATTTTATTCGTAAAGCTTAGCGAATCTTGTAACATATTTTGGGAATTCAATGAATGAAATTAATCTAATTTTTTAAATTATTAGATAATTCATTATATGATGTATCGATATGCAATCTATTTGAAGGTTATTGAGCTAGTAAGAAATTTAATACTTAAAGTAAGAATTTATCTTAAGAAGATCTTTAGCAAGGTATGACTTTAGTCCTAATTCTTGTATGATAGCGTGTTATAATCCATAATTTTGGAATCCTAATTATCTTCATTTGGGAATATATTGGGTGTTGATTCCTCTGTTGTACGTAAGTACAGACCTGGTTTCCGTCAGTATATTTGAATAAAAAAATAAGAAAGAAGAGAGTACAAAGGACTCATAAACTGAAAAACCAAATCCAAGTTATGTCGCTATGTTGTACTGAGGTACAGACCTGTCACCAATGTCTTGGGTTGAAAAATGATTGATTTATTTGGATGTTCATTATTTGAAAATTGTGACACGTTATTTATATGAGAGTATATTGCTATTGAGAATCAAGGGTAAAGCCTGCTAGAATAATAAAAGTGGAGCTCAATTTCTAAAATTTAGATTGTTTAAGTGGTCAACAATATCCATAATCGAAGTGAATTGTCTTTTATGTCTAATAATAATGTATTAGAAGTTGTTTCCCTTAAAGAGTTTCTTGATTGCTAAGTTTTAAGGTAGAATCGATTTTAAGATAGGAATTTGGTTTGTTGAGTGCTGTGTAGTTTATAAGTCCTTTTGAGTTTTTGTTTGCCGTTCATATTTTAAGTTTTCAGTTTTAGAATCGATAATCTACTTGAGGACAAGTAGGATTCAAGTGGAGGATGTTTGATGAACGCCAAAATGTGCTATTTTATAGTGCTAATTACCCCTTTATTCAATAGATTTCTTATGCATTTCATTTGAATTTGATACTCATTTCGTTCATATTTGCATTTAGGAGTTGATTGGAGCTTGAATTGGAAAAGAAGCAGAAAATGGGTTAATATTGAAGAATAAAATCTAAAAAGATTAAAGTTTGAAGATTGGAAGTCGAATGGCTGTAAAGTTGAAATTTGCAATACATACGGCGTATGGAAATTCCATACGGTGTATGGATTGGTTGAACCGGGCCGCCAGTTTACGCAGGCAAGATCCATGGGCTTTTCAATCCATACGGCGTATGGAAATTCCATACGGCGTATGGATTGAGTCGACAAAAACCCTAAATATTCATTTTATTTTCATTTGGAGGGTGATCAATCTTGGAGTTGCTTAAAAAGGAGGAGTTGTATGCTAAGTTCTCGTAGTGTGAGTTTTGGTTACGAAGACTGCAATTTCTAGGACATGTTATTGATAGTCAAGGAATACATGTCGACCCTGCCAAGATTGAGGCTATCAAAAATTGGGAGACGCCTAGAACCCCAACAGAAGTACGGCAATTCTTAGGTCTTGCTGGTTACTATAGACGATTCATCGAGAATTTTTCTAAAATAGCCAAACCCTTGACACTGCTAACTCAGAAAATAGCAAAGTATAATTGGAGTGATGAGCAGGAGGAAGCTTTCCAATTGTTGAAGCAAAAACTTTGTAGCGCACCAGTATTATCATTGCCGGAGGGAACCGAAAATTTTGTAGTCTTTTGCGATGCATCACGACAAGGGCTAGGATGTGTGTTAATGCAAAAGGAGAAGGTCATAGCTTATGCTTCTCGTCAACTTCAGGTGCATGAGAAAAACTACACAACCCATGACCTGGAATTGGGAGCAGTGGTGTTTGCACTCAAGATTTGGAGGCATTACCTTTATGGTACAAAGTGTACCGTGTTTACAGATCATAAAAGCCTTCAGCACATTTTCGATCAAAAGGATCTGAACATGAGACAGCGTAGGTGGGTTGAATTGCTCAGTGATTACGATTGCGAAATTCGTTATCACCCGGGCAAGGCAAATGTTGTAGCTGATGCTTTGAGCAGAAAAGAACGGATGAAACCACTACGAGTTAGGGCTTTAGGTATGACCATTCATACGAACCTTACCTCTCAAATTCGTGATGCTCAACTCGAGGCAATCAAGGAGGAGAATGTAAAGGGTAAATCTCTACGCGGTATGGATAAGCAATTATATGAATCGCATATGGATACCAAGTTTTGGTAACTTGAGGAAGTTGGTAATGGACGAGGCACATAAATCTAGGTATTCCATCCATCCGGGTGCTGACAAGATGTACCATGGGCTTAAGGACTTGTATTGGTGGCCTAACATGAAGGCTGAGGTGGCCACCTATGTTAGTAAATGCTTGACGTGTGCCAAGGTAAAGGTCGAGTATCAGAAACCATCAGGTCTATTGCAACAACCCGAAATACCCCAATAGAAGTGGGAGCAAATAACAATGGACTTTATTACTAAGCTTCCTAAGACAGCAAATGGTTGTGATATGATTTGGGTAATTGTTGATCGCCTGACAAAGTCCGCCCACTTTCTAGCAATCAAGGAGACCGACACAATGGAAAGATTAACTAGGATTTACTTGAAAGAGGTGGTGACAAGGCACGGGGTGCCCATCTCGATTATCTCTGATCGAGATAGCTGTTTTACCTCTAGATTTTGGCAATTACTCCAAAAAGCTCTAGGTACTCGCTTGGATATGAGTACCGCATACCACCCTCAGATAGATGGCCAAAGCGAAAGGACAATTCAAACCCTAGAAGATATGTTACGCGCATGTGTTATCGACTTTGGACGTGGCTGAGAGAACCACCTGCCATTATGCGAGTTCTCTTACAACAACAGTTATCACACCAGCATCAAGGCCGCCCCATTCGAAGCACTTTATGGACGAAAGTGTCGATCGCCTGTATGTTGGACTGAGGTGGGAGATAGTCAACTCCTTGGTCCAGAGATTATACATGAAACGACCGAGAAGATTGTGCAAATCCAAAACAGACTGAAGGCAGCCCGTGACCGCCAAAAGAGTTATGCAGATACGAGGCGCAAACCGCTAGAATTTCAAATTGGGGATAGAGTCATGTTGAAAGTGTCGCCTTGGAAAAGCGTAGTCCGTTTTGGGAAACGAGGAAAGCTAAACCCCAGATATGTCGGACCATTCGAGATACTGGAGAAAATTGGTCCAGTTGCATACAAACTTAATTTGCCTCAAGAACCCAGTAATGTACATGACACATTTCATGTGTCAAATCTGAAAAAGTGTTTATCATACGAGTCCATTATCATACCAGTCGGAGAAGTACAAATCGATGAGAAATTGCATTTTGTCGAAGAACCAATCGAGATCATGGACCGAGAGATAAAGACCTTGAAGCGGAGTCGTATACCCATTGTAAAGGTTAGGTGGAATTCGAAACGAGGTCCTGAATTCAGCTGGGAGCGCGAGGATCAAATCCGTCGCAAGTATCCCCACTTATTCTCAAACCCTGCACCACCCGAGATCACGAACTAAATTTCGGGATGAAATTCTTTTAACAGGGGGAGAATGTGACAACCAGCAAAAATAATTTATGACTCAACTCCGTTCAGGTAATAAACTTGGAGAAAAAAATTTTTTTAGTTAAACTATAACTTTAGTGAATTAACGCCTATAATTAAATAACATTGAATTTAGGCGCCTTATCGTTACAACCTGACACTAAACAAGCGTTTATCCGTGGATGCATATAATGTGACAAAATGCTTACGTTTATGTTTATTAATTCATTTAGTAAACCCTAATATATATATATATATATATATATATATATATATATATATATAAGTATGTGTGAAACAATAATATAGTGATAAGTACACTTACTTGCATGAAAGTAACAAACCACCACCTTTGCATGAAATACAACATAATAATTAAATAAATACTTATAATTGAATTATTTAAAAAACTTAATTAAATTATAAATAAAAATCTGATTTTAATTATAAATTAATTAAATAAAACTAATTTAATTAATTAAAACAATTAATTACCAATTAATCACCACCATTTCTCCACCAATCACAACCAAGACCCTTCCCCCCCCCCCCCCCCCCCTCATTTCTTCTATTTAAGGAACTTACATCCACCCTTTTCTCACTTTTCACACACACACATCCATTCCTCTCTTCCTCACACCATTTTCCTTCCATTTTCTCTCCAAAAATCTGCCATAAACAACCACCCTAAACCACCACAAATCACCACTCAAACAACCCTTTAATCCACCCAAAACAACCTACTTTCATCACCCTTTGTGTTGGTAAGATGATACACGAATTTCTCTACTCTATGCTTTCATTTTTCACACTAATCATCACCCATGGATGAATAATACAAGACTTATAAAGATATATCTATATCTATGTATATACATCTTATATCTTACTATATACATATGTAAGATTTTATGTAAGGCTATGCCTACAAATATACATATGTATATATGCACTTTATATTTCATTTTTGTTATTATCTTATGTATGGCTATGCCTACAATCATATATGTATACATGCAATTCGTATTTCATTTGTTTATGAACTTATGTATGGCAAGGCCTACATGCATCTCTTTTACTCATCTTCATCTTCTTTTTCTTTTAATATGAAATATTGAAAAGTATGGCTAAGCCTACAAAATAACTTGATGTTTGTAGATTTTCACTTGCACATGTTCATGTGTTAAAAAGAGGTGATAATCTATGATCAAACCTATGTCAAGTCTTAAAAGATGTAAAATATACCTATACATATCTATAAATCTTTCAAAGATCTCATGCATGTAAATGTAATCAAAATCTATGGAAAAATGATGGCAAATGCATGTGGAAAAAGGACTATAACAATGATTTGGTACCTAGGAGTTAGGATAGTTGTCTATGACTCGAAATCCTAACCCACACACATTACATGCAATCTGTCCAGATTTCTATATCTCACTTTGTGAGGTCATAAATCTGTGTATACTTAACAAAATACCACCATCTTACAACTAAAATTACTTTTATGTATTAGCTTTCAAACCCAAGTGGTCTCACTCAAAAATATGGAGTATCCGACCTCCAAACAGCCCATACGAAACTGTTGTGCATACTGTGACAGATTCGTATACCTCACTTTGCAAGGTCATAACTCCATGAATACTTAACCAAAGACTACCATTTTGTTACTGATTTTCAATGTTATCAAGCTCATCTACAAGATTATGTTCTAATACAAGTTTAAAATACGTTTCTATAAATTTATACACAAGAACACACAATCTGTCTAGAAAAATACAGGTTACTAAAATGGTCATAACTTGAGTTCTAGGAATAGTTAGAAGATGCATTTTTTTTTGAAATTTGCGTATTGAAAAGATCTACAACTTTTATGTTTTAAACGTTTTCCAGAAATGCACACATTTTTCTCTACAAGCCGATTTAAGGGTCTGGTCCGGAAGTTTCTGGAAATAAGTTGGACTTTTATTAAGAATTACTTAAAAGGGTGTAAATGCACCCGTCAATGGTTAAATAAAACGTGACACTTAAACTAAAACTATGAGTGATGAAACTTTACAAAAATTAGAATTAATATATATATACTATATGACTAAACTTAAACATTTTATCAAGTTATACTATATTACGACCAGGTATTCTTGCCTGAGTTGTGTATAGTAAGAAGGTATTTCCGTTTATAATTTTGACTCTGTTTACACAGCATCAGTAAGGCTTGAGTTAAGATGATAGCTCCAGGATTGGGCCGAAAAACTCGGAACTCTCAATTGTGAACAAAGTAATATACCTACAGCCTTTCAGCTGTGGTATTTCGGTTGCTTAATCAAAGGTTCCTTATTTGTCTAACCTAGATTTGGGTCATATATTTCCTAATGAGCCATAGCTCCTAGCCTATTATCTATCTAACGTAGAGTTATCCGCAATCAGATAAATAACATGTCATATGGATAACATCTATGGAATGTAGACTACACCCGAAGTTGTCCCAAATGTAGTAACTAATTTAACCAACGACCAACCTTGAGTCTTGTCCCCCAATCTCGGACATTTGAGATATTCGAATCATGACATGAATTGTTGAATAAACAAAAACATGAACAGGGGTTTCCTACCCGGACAAGTTGGGATGGTCTGGTCTAACGGCTAGTTAAATTGTTCATCATTATTTCATATAAATCATCATAACTATTCTATGCATGTTAAACTGGTGTATGCAATTAAGATATATCTGAAAACTTAATCATATATCCTATCAGCATAAATGATACTAGCATGCAGACCCTAAGCAACAATCAAATAAGAACATGCAATAAGGCAGCATAGCAGGGACCAGTTTTAATCATGTAGAGTAACAGGATAATGGTTAAGTCACAAGTGCCCCGAAAGTTCTCTCTAAGACACTTGTTAAATGATTTGAATCTAACCTATCTCTAATCCTAAGCTCCGTGTCTCCCTCTGGTTATATTTCAACCAGGAGAAAACCGACCATGTCGAGTTTAACGATCATCAGACACAGAATAATTAGCGGCATACTACTAGCAATTGGCCAAGCCTAGAAGGATGTTACTAACCACAACATAAGTTGGATGGATAAACATTTGAGATTCAATTTATAGATTCAAATATATTTCAACTGCATACAAACAGAGTAACAACATGATTTAAGTATAATTACCCTAGCATGGCAACTATCATAGAAAACACAGATTTGTTTAGCTTAGCATGGCAATAATTCTAGCAAGCATTTCTAAATAAGCATAGCAATAGCACAACATTATTCAAAAATAACAAGATAGAGATTATAATAAAACCTGGCGAAGCGTTATTACAAATCTTGTGTAACCGCAGTCTCGGAGCACCTCCGTTACAAAAGAGCTTAAAGCTCGTTACCTATTAGCTAACTAATCTAACTAACTACTTTATTCTTGAAGGTGTGAGATGTTGTTTGTTGGATGATTTGAGCTAGTATTTATAGGAAACGCACAGCCGTATCCGTAGATCGTATCTTGAACCTCAAATGCACAAACGTATAAAAATCTGATTTTTATCACCCAAATGCACCAATACGGCTGTCCTAGGGCAAATGTGGCTGACCTGGAGCAAATACGGATGGACACCAACCATATACGGGTGTCCTGGGCCGTATACGGCTGGACACAGACCGTATACGGTCTGCACAGGCTGTATACGGTCTGTGCCCAGCCGTATAGGGTCTGGGTCAGCCGTATACGGCTGTGGACAACCGTATTCTGGCCCCTTCGGTTCTTCGTTTCTTCATTTGGGCGTATCTTCTTCGTCGTGTATTGATCGGATCCCAGACGATCGGTCAAGGAATCGCTTCCTTGTCGTTGCTGACCTCCCAGTCGGGACCGTGTGATCGGAGGGTGGTTTTATATTTATAGAGCTGGGGACCTAAGTTTTACTATAGCTAAGGGTAGTTAGCGACAAGTAATGACTCAGGGTCATTCTTAAGATCAACCGTATTATGAAACCAAGCAATCAAGACGATCAATTCAACTTAGAAGGGTTTTTAAATAAGAGATTTGATTTTGGGTTTTTTACTTAGGTCCTAATCTAAAATATATAAACAGCAAAATAAAATAATAGGTGATAATCAGTATGGAGAGGAGTGTTTGTTATTATTTCATTAGCCTAATGGGGAGATGATGTTTGGTTTTGATGTTTTGAAAACATTCTTTCTAAGTATTTGTGTTGTACTGTTTTAGGTACTTTATGGTGTCTACACTAGCACCCTACTATCTGATTCCTCAGATAGCATGTCACATAGTACTAGGTTGTCATGATTCTGATCAGATCAGGCTGCTCTACCCCCAACACTGTCTGTGAAGACTAGTGACCCTTCTTGGAGTTAACTCCTGGGCGCATGAATAAGGTAACAGATCGATATTTAATCTCTGACCGTTCTTTGATACCATAAAGTATTCTAATTCAAAATAGAGCATTTAAGAACTAATTCGGAAAGCGTCTGTTAACTTTTCATCGATGGTTTGTTAGGTTCAGAGCTAGTGGGTGACCCAGTGCTGCTCATAATGTATACATCGATGCCCGTTCCATAGCTTGGGTGTATGGGAACAGTTCCCAAAGGATGGTTTCGAAACTTACACGAGGTACTAGGATGTTTTACGACATTCCATTCCTTGCGCACTAATGCAAGTTAGGGTTTATACACCGACGACCGTTCCGTAGCTTCCATGCGTTTGTACTACACCAAAGGTGGTTCCAACACTATACTAAGTAATAGGTAGTTTTACGGTATTCCACACATGTTACACATTCGGGTCACTCTGAACCCTTTTAAACTCAGTTTGTATTAAAGCGTACCCATCTTTGATATAAACCCAACCCTCACTTAATATTACCCAATAAATCTCTGATTTATTCACGTTGTACTATACATTTGGTTTAGCGGTATTTCCAAAGCTTCAAAATCAGACCATGCACAGATAGAACAAGGTTCGCGCCTCCTTGTCTTTTAGGGTTTTAACCACGTTTATTGGAGGAAAGGTGATAGTTTGATGAAAAGATTATATTCATAGATGAAAAGTTAAACAGACATAGTTTTCAGTTATATATTTAAATTAACATCATCCCTCATTATAGCGGCTAACTACATCACAACAAACACACAAGCTAACTACTCACTAATCATGGTAACAAATCCTAAATCTAGCATAATAACAATAGCATGCATTATAATAGATAAGGAAAGAGATAACCATGATAAATGCGTAGTTGAATATAAGCTGAAAGAATACAACAAGCAGAGCCTCAAATATTACAAAAGCACCCCTCCAAGTATCTTCAACAAATATTACAAAGTAGCCCCTCCGTTAGTCCCGTTAAATATTAACTAGAAACTAACTACTAACTAACCTAAACTAGAGAGAAAGTGTGTGTGTCTGAAAGTGGTGAATGGATTGATGGATTGTGGATTGAGGAGGTGAGAGCCTCTATTTATAGGCTTACAAATTACAATTTTACACTCAACACCCTCGCTCCCAATTTAACACTGAAATACACCCCCGAGCTATGAAATTTGACACCACAGAGGGCGTATTCGACACTAAATAAGGCGTATTCGGTAGCAAATAGGGCGCCCTTGGTCCGTGCTCTTGTGTGCTGGATCGTAAGTCTTGTGCACTGGGCGAACTTCGTTTGGCCATAACTTCTTCAATCTTGATCCGTTTTCAGTGTTCTTTATATCCACGTGCTCGTAATTACCTGAAGATCATAATGAACTAATCAAAGAATAATTTCAAGGTAATATTCTAAAAAGTGCTCGGAGAACGTGACTGTATCAATTATGCTTTGTTTTGTACGTTATTTAGCCATTTTACTTGATTTTTGAAACAATGCCATATTTTTAGCCTTAATAATGATTTGTGGTGAAAAAGTATTGAAATTGAATAATTTCATCCATTTTGAGGCTAAAAAGGTGGGAATTATGTACGCAAAAACGTGAATTTTTATGTCAAATCAAATATCCCACACTTAGACATTGCTTATCCTCAAGCAATACTTCAAATATCCTCACTTAAAAAGATGTTGTTAAGTTCGATTTTTGCAAATTAAAATATTTCTTAGCACAACTAATCTTCATATGGGTAACCTGTTTCAGAAATTTGAGATAAATAAGATAATTGTTCCAGAAATAAGAAAGGAATATATTTGGGCATGCTTCTTATTCTCATGATCTTTGGCATATACATGACTTAGACAATCTCACCGGTGGTCACTCACTTCACTCAGAAGTGTATCGGGTTTCCTATCACTCTAAACAAACAAATTCGCTCAAAAGCCAGTCATGTAGCATTCATCGTCATAGGCTTGATCGATAATCAAATCTCCACCACTTAGGTGAGGACGGTGCTAATTATCCCAAGACATTCATCGGGTTGTAGTGTGAAGTGAGGGTTAAGGGTATGGATAGTGGGATGTTTTTAGGTTTAAAGGGGTATTCTTATCTTAGGACTTTTATACTAACGAAATCTTTATATTTAGATACGCTTTTTAATGAAAACGGAAATGGATAACGGTAAGGAAGAAAAGATAGCTATTTTGACTTCTATCAATACATGGAAGATATGTATTTTTTTTTTAGAGATTTGAAGCACTTAGCATTATTTCTATGACATATTTTTGGCTTATAATTTCTTTGCCAAGGAATTTCTAAGGGATTTTTATTTTTCTTTCTGCCTTTTGAGATCCTTTCTTACTTTCATTTTTCAATCTTTTGACATTTTGAATTTTACTTGGTGTCAATTTTTCACACCTTCAGACTTTCTTGATTTTTTTTGAGATTTTAATTATTGAAATGCACACGAGAAACTTTGAGTAAAACACGAGATTTATGATTTTTGAGTGAAAGAAAAAAGAATACCTAAATAGCATTTTTCAAAAATTTAAAAATTCCAAGATAAAGTTTTGGTGGGTATGGAAGTGAGTGGGTTTTAAAACTTGGGTTTTCAAGAAATGAAAAGGTTAAGGCTAAACATGGTTTACTAGGCGGATCATCGACACTAAAAATGAGTATCGATAGGGTTAGGCTTGAAGAGATATGAGAAAACTGGGTTTATTTCCTAGGGAATGTCAAGGTCATCTAATTACACCTATACCGCGTACGATACTCACCAATATGGTCTCGAAATGCATACCAGGAGCAAGTTCTAATTCAGAAATGCATACATCGGCACACACAACAAATGAATGGTGAAGCATTTAAAATGAATGCTTATATAGGCTCAAGTTACCTCACTGCAATTAATATGGGTTGTATGTGCTTAGTCATGCGCTGCCCCTAAGATTATCATTTCTTAATTTGAGAAATTTCTACCTTATTTACACTACTTTCCAAAATAACTTACTCATATTTAAAATAGCTCCTCTTAGAAATATTAAAATTCAAAGAAATAGCAGAGCTAACTGAATGAGTAGCTATCTACCGTCGAAGTTAAGCTCATGCTTTTCTTTGTTTTACGCAAAAATTATAAAAATTTTGATCAATTTTTAAAGTGAGGAACATTTTCTGAGTTGCTATTTGGACACAAAAATATATCTAAGGTAATCTATACCGCTATCCCACACTTAGAGGAACATTGTCCCTAATGTTCTCTTTAGTGGAGATTTTATTGGAAGTAAATTCCCACACTTAGAGATAAGCTTAGGATATGGTATAGATTACTTTTATTAATTAACTGTACTCAATAAAGCAAAGAGATAAAAATGGAGAAAGGATGAAGAAACTCCCCAGATAGCTAAAAGCTGAAGATCTGAATATGTGCCGATAAGTAGAAAAGTCTTTCTTTTGCAGCAGCTCCATGAAGATTATTCATCTTTTAGGGGGATTGCCTTTAAATGAGAACCTTGCCTTCCATTTCAACCATCATTTGTGAATCAATCTCTTAAGTGTGAACACGTTGCATATACCTTTTAACTCCATATATCTACAATGAAAAGGAATCACTGTCTTAGAATGAAAAGATGTTTTGTATTACAAATCATTTTGTAGAACATATGTTTTTAAACGAGTTCGAGCATAATGCATAATAGTAGTATGCAAGTACCTCAAATGCTCGAAACATATGAACTAATTTTTGAAAAGTGTTTCCTATTTATCCAAGACAAGTGATTTTGCAAAAGATGAGTTGTGACTTTAAATTATTTTTGAGGTATATTCAAGTGTGAAGGATATTCAGAGATTTTCTGTGACAACTATCAAAAATTAGGTACTGACTAACATTTGAGCATGTGCATTCTTACGCTAATTTCATGGTTAAGTTTAAACAAAACTTTTTGATGTGGTTTAAGTCTAGCAAACCCAGTACTTTTAAACAAAAAGTATTACTTAATACGTAGCTATTAAGTTTACGTACAAACGTATCGGAACGAATCCGACAAACATAAATAACAAAAGTTGGTGACACAACATAATTAACAATGAAATTATTAATTACGAGTGATATTATATCTATAACATATAGATAAAACGACTTAAATGTACGTTTAACATAAAACGTATTATAAAACGAACAGAAACAATTATAAAATGCATTCAAAGATCAAGACGAGGAAAATTCAAATTTTCTCATTCATTCGGAAACAATTGTAACATTACCTCAAAATATGAACCCGAAATTCGACTGAAATTTGGCAATCAATTAAATGATTGCAGTTCAATGCACAAATTTATACAACAGTCAAAAATAATGAAAATATCATTATTCTGATTTTAAATAGAGAACCAGGAGAACATGTACAAAATAAAAATATAAAATGTTAAATTTTATATTGCACTAATTATACCCGTACGCGAAATTAACGGGTTAAAAACTCTCAATATTTACACTGATAAAAATATCAGTCGACATCTTCTATTCATCACTTTACTTCTCATTTGAAAATGGGAACTTAAACCATTTATATATACACAAAACTCTTGATCTCCAATAATGCAAGTCACCTAACAAAAACTTGATTGTGTGTGTGTGTTGTCTGGTCGAGCAAAGCAGAGGAAGAACAAAGACCAGAACCATTTTCCTTATTCTTTTTCTTCCACCTTCACACCCCTCTTGTTCATCAAACCTTCAAACACTTCACAAAAATGATCAAGTAATCATCTTCATATCATCGATCATCATCATCAGTCCATCCTCATCATCATAATCACTCCACTGTAAGGAATTAAAAACCATAACTTTTCATATATATTTTCATAGTATTTTGATAATACTATGATTATGATGTATGTATATATATTATGTATGTAAACTATGTTATATATTGATGATATGGAACATATAAACACGAAAACCGCTCGGATTATAGCATAAAAACACCTTGAACTCGAGTTGCAGAAGTTGAAAACGAAACAGGGGAAACCGACTGGAGACCCGAGCCGATCGGCTGGGTGGCCCAAGCCGAACGGCTGGCAGACCCGAGCCGAACGGCTGGCAAGCCCAAGCCGAACGGCTGGGCTGGGCTAGGTGGGTTGGGCCGTAGGCTGTGGGCTGGGTTGCGAGCTGGGCTGAAAGTTTTGGATTTGGTCCGAGTTAATAAACAAATGGGCTTAATGGGTCGAGTTATATAAACGAGTATATATATTGGGCCGAAAATATATAGGGTCGTATGTGTATTAATGGGCCGGTTAAACGGACTGTTGGGCCAAGGTAATATAAACGGGTCAAACGAGTTAAATAAAATGGACCAAAATGATATACATTTATAGTTGAGCCACACTAATCTGGGCCGTATCTGTTTGGGTCTCATTAATGGGCCAAACTAGTTTGGCCTTTGATATCGGGCCAAACTAAGTGGGCCAAGCCCAATGGGTAAAATGGTTTCAAAAACGCAAACTTAAACAGGTTTATGTAGAAGCGACGATTTTAGAAACGAAAATATTAATTATTTCATAAAGGAAATAAATACTACAATTAAAAGTGTAAACGAATTAACAAATCGTTGAAACATTATTTTATATATATATGTACGACCAAAACGAAACAATATTCACATATATATATTTATATATATATACACACGTCTACGAGCAGGTATATATATATACGTAATGAGAAATATGACTCGAGAAATATAACATATTTCAATCACGTGTCGTCACAAACAACTCATAGAAATTAAGAAATCAACAATTTCTCAAAACAAATAAACTATTAACATAATTTGATCAACAATCAAAGTACTTATGATAATACATATTGTGCGTATAGGTTAACATACCTTGGGAGTGCCGACCTCCTGCTAGCTATCACATCGCATCTACTACTGTGAGTTCACAGCCCCTTTTCACTGTTTTAATTGCTTTTAAGACTTGGGGTGAAAAACATAGCTAAAGTTTTTGCTATAACATGCAATAACTGTTCATAATTGTTTTGGTGCCTATGTGTTACTTAATTGCTTTGGGTTATGTGCTACTGATTATATGTGGATTCTTATAGACCATTGTACGAACTGTTACGATAGGATAATTGCTATCCTATAAACCTTTATGTACGAAACTTATTTGACTCCCACATCAACAACTCGCAAACGAACATGGTTTAACAAACCACTTCACAATCATAAAACCTGTGAATTCACTCAACAATTTTGTTGACGTTTTACTATGTTTTTCAGGTAACTTGCAGCACAAATAAGACTGCACGCATATGGAGTTAGGCGACCCCCAACTAATTATGATGCCATAATTCGGGACTTTAAAGATTTCTTTGTTTAATTGATTTACATTAATCATACTCACGGAATTGTTATTTTGGAAACTATCTATTTTATAAAGATGATATTTTCTTATACTATTCTACAATGGTAATAAGTTGTAGTTCTTTTGTTACAAACTAAATTCATAAATGGCATCTTAATTTACCGTTCAGCAGTAATCATAAGCTCTGATCTGGCATGATGTTCTACGTTAACGTCAGCACCCCCGCTTATTCTAATGCTTCTGCTAATCGCGCGTTAATCGCGTTGACCGAATTTTGGGGGTGTCACAGATTGGTATCAGAGCCATTGGTTATAGCGAACTAGAGTTCTTTAAGTGACCTGAAAGCCTTAGAGACCTAGACTATAGCCTTGGCTAGAACATGCATGCACATATTTTCATACGCCTAACTCACTATATGACAATTACTGTCGCAATGCATAATTGCGTGTTCCTACGCGTGACTTCTCAAATATGGTTGGGGTAACAAGGACGACTCGATACACGAGAAACCATCAACCAACATCATCACACTTTTATGACCTCCCCCTTGTTACGAACAAACGTATATAAAACTAATGGTTCCTACCTTGTTTGCCGCACTCCACACACTATTCAGGGAACTCCCTGATACACAAAGTAATGTTTAAAGAGATCACAAAGCGATGCACCCGATTGGATGGAGACATGATCCACATACGAGCGCCTAAGACTTGTTGAAGGCCATACAAACTTGGAAAACGAAACTGCCCATACTACCTATGCCCGAGCACAGATGCAAGAGGAGCATGCTCGAGTGGCAGAAAGTACAGCTGAGATCAGCATGATGATAACTATATGATGGCAGAAGTGGTACTTATCGTATATGCGTAAAAATCTATGTATGGCGGGCTGTGCCCTACTATACTATGCTAAAACCTCTATTCAACACATACATACAAATTTCGTCATATCTTATATGAACATATTTGTACGAAAACCATGTTTGACAACTACTTGGTCATGGTTGACCATTACGTAAGCAAACCCACTTTCCCAAAGGATCAAAACAAATCCTCACTAAGCATTTAACGATTAGGACTGACAACTTATCGGTCGAATGGATGGGAGAACAAAGGAAAGTGTGATACATATTGGGGTAACGAGCCTTGAGTACTACAAGAACTAACATAGTAAGGTGTCGTAGCCACTAATCGAGATGGAATCTCAAACAACCACTAGGGTAACCAGACCCAATTATGTGAAACAGACTCCTCCCCACAAATGACAAACTTATTTTGACAATTTTTATAAAGTTTGTCTAACAAAAATGTTTTACTATATTTTTGGATGACATCCCAATGAGAACGATATTTTGGATTACTTTCCAACAAGAACTATATATTGGATAACATTCCAATGAAAACTATATTTTGGATAGCGTTCCAATGAAAACAATAATTTTGAATAACATTCCTATGAACACTTTGAATGGGATACTGGAGAACATACCAGTACGCATTTATGAACCGGAGAACGACCGGTATCCTTTTAAATAAACCGGAGAACGTACCGGTAACATTTTGAGATACTGGAGAACGTACCAATAAGGCTTTAAACCGGAGAACGACCGGTGGATTAACTGGTACTATGATTTGCTGGAGAACGACCAGCAGTATTACAAACCGGAGAACGACCGGTAGACTTTGGAAATATTGATCCTTAGTTGGATCAGCCTGTGTTTCCTACGATGACTATTTTGGGAAATGTTATTTTTACTAAATAACGTGTGTTTCCTATAAACCATTACTTTAGGAAATGTTTCTCTAAATTGATAAACTTGTGTTTCCTACAAAGCAAACAACTAAACTATATTAGGGACAGACATCCCACTTAAGTTGTAATTTGAGTAGACATCTCAACTAAACTTATTTTGGGTGATATCCCAACGAAATCTTACTTTCGGATGACAATCCAACTAAACGAATTTTACTGAACCCTAACACCGTCACCGAGATGTCGTGGAGAACGATGACTCAACTTTTAGAAGTTGACTCACGTAAACTAGGTGACAAACATGCTATAGAACTAGCCGACGGTAAGTTGATCGAATCAGGAGGAATAGTACCGGGATGTATCCTAACGTTTGGGGATCATCTCTTCGATATAAACTTGCTACCGGTAGAGTTGGGGAGTTTGACAACATAGTCATTAGGAAGTGGGTTTGTCGAGAAATTGAGATGAGATTGTAAGATCCAATAAGTTAGCACGAATACCCCTTCCCGCTATCTATTATCTCTAATGGAGATAGGAAATATACATCTTGCATTTGGCAATTACTGCAACAGGCTGTGAACATTGGTCTCAATATGAGTACCGCCCACTATTCACAAAACTAAAACAAACGAACGATACAAATGATTGAGGACTCGTTAAGAGCCTGTGTAACTAATTATGTAGGAAATTGGGATGTTCGTCTCCCACTAACCGAATCCTACTACAACAATAGTTACCACACTAGGATACAAATGACGCCATTAAGGCACTATACGAAACAAAATGTTGATTACCACTCTATGGGATAGAGTGGGTGATAGACAACTTTGAACGCCACAATGACAACCTTGCACTTCCTCCAAAAATTAACTCATTGCTTTCAGTTAACACTAACACATGTTGCTCATTCCTCAATACCACTTTCACTGATTTGACATCAAGTGCAGAATAGGGATGACCTATCTAAGTCAACGATAAACTCAGGGTTTGCATTTAGCAGACAAGTCAAATTACCGTTTGGTCAACTGATTAGTCATGAAAGGACTATTGTATGTATGGCTACCCTGCAGCCACGATATAACTACGATTTGAACCATAAAATAGTCAGGATTCGACTTCTACGATAGACAATCTAGGCCCAATATCTGTTAAATGACTTAGTTACAACTGAGACATGAGGCAAAGTAAACTTCCAACAAACTCTTCTTACGTACATTTCTCCCTATACCATTACTAACTGGAAAAACCCTGGCGATATGAGCGGTAAAACTGAATCTCCGCTACGTAGGACTATTTGAAAGTCCTTACAAGAAACCCTGTCACATACAGGTTTGAACTAGCACGAGAGTTCAACAACGTTCACGACATTTCCCATTTCTAACATGAAAAGGGTGCTCTCTAACGAGACCTTAATTCCTTTCTCCCGACATAACTACTGTTGGCATAAAAATTTAAATTTGTGGAGGAACATTTCAAAACGTCGACTAAAGTTTTGCAGCTAGCAAACTAGAAACACTATCAGATATATAATCTTCAAAAGTGAACTATACTCGTACTACAAGCCGTTAGGATTGTTACAACAACTTGAAACGTCACAACCGAACTATAAACGCAAGAAACGAAACACGAGTGTTAGACACTCACGACTTGATTCAAATTTCGAGGACGGAATTTCTTTAACAAGGGGAGAATGTGACAACTATCAAAAATTAGGTACTGATTAACATTTGAGCATGTGCATTCTTACGCTAATTTCATGGTTAAGTTTAAACAAAACTTTTTGATGTGGTTTAAGTCTAGCAAGCCCAGTACTTTTAAACAAAAAGTATTACTTAATACGTAGCTATTAAGTTTACGTACAAATGTATCGGAAAGAATCCGACAAACATAAATAACAAAAGTTGGTGACACAACATAATTAACAATGAAATTATTAATTACGAGTGATATTATATCTATAACATATAGATAAAACGACTTAAATGTACGTTTAACATAAAACGTATTATAAAACGAACAGAAACAATTATAAAATGCATTCAAAGATCAAGAAGAGGAAAATTCAAATTTTCTCATTCATTCGGAAACAATTGTAACATTACCTCAAAATATGAACCCGAAATTCGACTGAAATTTGGCACTCAATTAAATGATAGCAGTCCAATGCACAAATTTGTACAACAGTCAAAAATAATGAAAATATCATTATTCTGATTTTAAATAGAGAACCAGGAGAACATCTATAAAATAAAAATATAAAATGTTAAATTTTATATTGCACTAATTATACCCGTACGCGAAATTAACGGGTTAAAAACTCTCAATATTTACACTGATAAAAATATCAGTCAACATCTTCTATTCATCACTTCACTTCTCATTTGAAAATGGGAACTTAAACCATTTATATATACACAAAACTCTTGATCTCCAATAATGCAAGTCACCTAACAAAAACTTGATTGTGTGTGTGTGTGTGTTGTCTGGTCGAGCAAAGCAGAGGAAGAACAAAGACCAGAACCATTTTCCTTATTCTTTTTCTTCCACCTTCACACCCCTCTTGTTCATCAAACCTTCAAACACTTCACAAAAATGATCAAGTAATCATCTTCATATCATCGATCATCATCATCAGTCCATCCTCATCATCATAATCACTCCACTGTAAGGAATTAAAAACCATAACTTTTCATATATATTTTCATAGTATTTTGATAATACTATGATTATGATGTATGTATATATATTATGTATGTAAACTATGTTATATATTGATGATATGGAACATATAAACACGAAAACCGCTCGGATTATAGCATAAAAACACCTTGAACTCGAGTTGCAGAAGTTGAAAACGAAAAAGGGGAAACCGACTGGAGACCCGAGCCGATCGGCTGGGTGGCCCAAGCCGAACGGCTGGCAGACCCGAGCCGAACGGCTGGCAAGCCCAAGCCGAACGGCTGGGCTGGGCTAGGTGGGTTGGGCCGTGGGCTGTGGGCTGGGTTGCGAGCAGGGCTGAAAGTTTTGGATTTGGTCCGAGTTAATAAACAAATGGGCTTAATGGGTCGAGTTATATAAACGAGTATATATATTGGGCCGAAAATATATAGGGTCGTATGTGTATTAATGGGCCGGTTAAATGGACTGTTGGGCCAAGGTAATATAAACGGGTCAAACGAGTTAAATAAAATGGACCAAAATGATATACATTTATAGTTGAGCCACACTAATCTGGGCCGTATCTGTTTGGGTCTCATTATTGGGCCAAACTAATTTGGCCTTTGATATCGGGCCAAACTAAGTGGGCCAAGCCCAATGGGTAAAATGGTTTCAAAAACGCAAACTTAAACAGGTTTATGTAGAAGCGACGATTTTAGAAACGAAAATATTAATTATTTCATAAAGGAAATAAATACTACAATTAAAAGTGTAAACGAATTAACAAATCGTTGAAACATTATTTTATATATATATGTACGACCAAAACGAAACAATATTCACATATATATATTTATATATATATACACACGTCTACGAGCAGGTATATATATATATATACGTAATGAGAAATATGACTCGAGAAATATAACATATTTCAATCACGTGTCGTCACAAACAACTCATAGAAATTAAGAAATCAACAATTTCTCAAAACAAATAAACTATTAACATAATTTGATCAACAATCAAAGTACTTATGATAATACATATTGTGCGTATAGGTTAACATACCTTGGGAGTGCCGACCTCCTGCTAGCTATCACATCGCATCTACTACTGTGAGTTCACAGCCCCTTTTCACTGTTTTAATTGCTTTTAAGACTTGGGGTGAAAAACATAGCTAAAGTTTTTGCTATAACATGCAATAACTGTTCATAATTGTTTTGGTGCCTATGTGTTACTTAATTGCTTTGGGTTATGTGCTACTGATTATATGTGGATTCTTATAGACCATTGTACGAACTGTTACGATAGGATAATTGCTATCCTATAAACCTTTATGTACGAAACTTATTTGACTCCCACATCAACAACTCGCAAACGAACATGGTTTAACAAACCACTTCACAATCATAAAACCTGTGAATTCACTCAACAATTTTGTTGACGTTTTACTATGTTTTTCAGGTAACTTGCAGCACAAATAAGACTGCACGCATATGGAGTTAGGCGACCCCCAACTAATTATGATGCCATAATTCGGGACTTTAAAGATTTCTTTGTTTAATTGATTTACATTAATCATACTCACGGAATTGTTATTTTGGAAACTATCTATTTTATAAAGTTGATATTTTCTTATACTATTCTACAATGGTAATAAGTTGTAGTTCTTTTCTTACAAACTAAATTCATAAATGGCATCTTAATTTACCGTTCAGCAGTAATCATAAGCTCTGATCTGGCATGATGTTCTACGTTAACGTCAGCACCCCCGCTTATTCTAATGCTTCCGCTAATCGCGCGTTAATCGCGTTGACCGAATTTTGGGGGTGTCACATTTTCTTCACTTATTAACACACAATCAACACACGTTTTATTACTCGGGTTGCCTCCCGAGAAGCGCTACTTTTAGATTCGAGAGCTCGACTTTCCTTCCTTCATAATTAGTGGGTGGTGGAACTTCCAGGGCCAATGGTGCTGGAAGGTGGGACCCTGGAATAGAATCTCAAGAAGTGGCGGGTGATAACCTGAGTGATGTTTGGGATCCTTTCCACATGAAGAGGGAAGCTGTCAAAGTGTTTTTCAGCTAACCTTTGCAAGTGAAGAAGATCCCGGGTGATATCATCGACTGACTTTGAGATGACTCCGTTGGAATCAAAGATGAGGGTCCCATTGGATCTGACAACCTCACGCTTAGGTCATTCTCTCCTTAAAGAATCCATGAAACCAAAGAAGCGTAGATGTATGTCTTCATGATCGTATGTGCTCGGGTTTCTTCTTAGTGTACGGATGGATTCTTGAATACCCTGGAGAAGCTGGTTTTGGTGACTGGAGTACGTGAGGTCAGAGTTCCTAAAGATGTTCAAGATTCTGTAGTAGACTTTACGTAGACCTTCATGAAATAGCTGCCTGGGTTCTACTGGAGGAACAGTACTAAAGATCTCTGAGAGACGTTCCTGTGACAAAGTTTGCAGTGTTGACCATTGTTTCATTTGGGATGGAAGAAGGGATGGCACGCGTCCTTTTGTCAAAACTCACGTATTCGAGCCTCTCCATAATCTTGTGGGCGTGATGTTCAATGATGCAGTCGATGTAAAACCTATGTGGTGAGGTATCATCAATATGGTCGTTATCGGTTATGGAATCCATCAATCCTCTAAGATCATTCATCATCTGAATGTCTACTTCCTCCTCAGGGTTCCCAGATGCATAGTCCAAATTGTACCTGTAAGAATGTAGCAAACTCATCTGTTGGTTAGAATATGGAAATGCGGACCTGATTAGGGCTTCATAAACCTTGCCATATATGACTTTTTGTTCCTCGAAGAACTCTAGCTCGTTTGCAGCAGGTGTCTCATCAATATGGTGTTCTTGCAGAAGTTGACTCGCTAGATCTTCGGCGAAGGCATGAATGCGGTTTTGTAGAAATTGATGACTCCTAGAGTTATTAGCACGATAGACCGTATACTCAGCGTTGATTTCCTCGATTAACTCTCTCTGTCTCGGAGTGTACTCATTAGTCGAGTCTCTAATGATAGCCATGATCATACAAAAATCATCCTCAAATCTTTCGATAACGATGATCATCTCCTCATGAGTAGAGATGACTTGGACTTGGATGATTCCGAGAGGAGGATCAGGAATAACTGGAGCTGCACGAAGGTGGATGGAGAGGAGATCTATTGGAACATCTATAAAGATGACGCCATCCTCGTCATTGTCCGTTACTAGAGTGTCCCTATTCTGAGAATCAGGGAACTCAATAGTATCGGATGGTAGCTGAGTCGCATCGGTGATTTGTGATATAGGCTGAGAAGAGTCCATTTCAATGTCCTTTTCTTCAGGGCAGGAGTGATCAATCGGTTGGTGATATCGCGTAAAAAGTCACGTTTTTACTACCGATATCTCTCTCATTCTGGAACAATTCTTGGCACTTTAACTCAAATGAAACATTACAAATCTGTAATATTATGCCAAGATGGTAAAAAAAGGTTGCACGATGAAAATCAAGCAAAACGGGCAGAAAACAAAGATTTCACGCACGTTTAAAGATTCCAGACATCAAAACGAGGTTTCAAGACCAAAGAGCCCATCACCAACATCTATCTGACCCAAGATGTTTGTGTTCAAATTACGAATCCAACAAAAGAAGAATCAACTAAAACGGACAAAGAACGAAGATTCTACGCACTCCGGAAGATCCAAACGATTCGTACGACACATCTAAAGTTCAGAGACATATTTTTGGGATTTCTTTTCATCAAAAGCTTTGTTTTTGAATTACGAATCCAACGCAAAAAGAATCAACGCAAACGGACACGGACGTTAGGAGTTTGGAGATTCATCTTTGTACGTGTGAATGAGTTATCTGTCATAATAATACGCTGCTGTGCATTTATTTTCGGGTGATATCGAAACCTTTATCATACTTGCTTTATTTCATATTTCAATTATGTATTATTGTCTTGTATGTGATTTGTCTATTGCCATGAATTGCGAGTAGTCTATTATTGTGATTGTTGATGATGTAGATAATTATAAGTAAGGATGACGTTATATAATTAAGTGTACGACAATTGTAAACTTAATGTAACGGCCCCTATTCGACAGTTTATCTGATATAGTACTGGAAAGGTTGTATACGGAGTACAAATGTATGGAAGTTGATAAACGACCGAAGGTTGTACCGTTAAGACTTTATGAACTTGAGTTTAATTTATGGAGTACCCTTTCCAGTTATCCACGTGACTGCAACCTAGTAATTAGGACTTGATCAACCTTAATTATGGTAAGTAGTTATTTATGCCCATGACATGCAACAAGTAAGACACAGTGAATCCACTCGTTGTACATATTAGGTTTACATTTCTGCATCGCTTTACATTTAGTTAGTTTAGAGTGTCACATTCACCGTTAATTACTCTTGATCGCATGTCTGATGTAAGAAGCAGTCGAACTACCAAGTAAAGTACACTGTCCGATTACTGAAAGGCATGGCCTGCATATGAAACACGTTTTTATAAACAACGAATAATCTAGGGATGTATAACTGTTTAAAAAGGAGAACTCAAGTCATAAGCTGAAGTAACCAAACCCTAATGCATAAAACAAGACTTAGGAATAAGGATAACATCCTCGTGATTTAGATACCTTAAAACACTAAGCCTTACACAATCAGCGGTCAAAACATACAAAGCCATTAATCTACATGCTAATAAAATACTAAACTATTTTAGGGGTTAAGAAAGGTCGGACCTATGAGACGATACGCTACTGATTCATGCACCTCGGCGTTAAGCCAAAATAGGTTGTTTATCTTTCAACTAGATAAGTATTGGAAGTTTACGTATTGCTCCGATCAGAATCACGATAACCTAGTTCCTAGTGACATACCAATGGGAAATTTAATTGGTAGGGTTCTAGAGTTTACACCTGATAGTTTAAATCATTATATTAGTAGTGCCCCTATTTAATCTGTCATCCTGAAACATTAATTATCAAAATCTCAGCAATCATATGTTTATCTTTATCTGCTTTCCTGTAATTTACTTTTCTGCATTTTAATTACCTGCCTTTAGTTTAAACCCCCCAAACCTACCTATTTTGTTCCATCCTAAATATCTCCTACCGAAAGCACCAGCTTTAATCTTCCACATGTTTGGATTCATAGAACGATCTTAGGTCATATTTACCGCTTACTAACCAGAGTAGGTAGTACGTATAATTTAAGCCCAGCAAAATATAAATTTTAAAACCCCTGCTGCACCCGCATCACCATCAGGAATCGCAACGACACTGAACCGACGGTTGCGGGTGCAACATGTTTTTGGCGCCGCTGCCGGGGAATCACAAACGTACGATTCAAAGCCGCCTTAAGTAGTAATATTTAGGAGACTCTTCCGATTGAGATCTTCTTAGAAATCTTTCGAAAGTTAATTTAAGTAATTAGTATTAATTAAGTATTATTTAGTTAGGATAACTTTAAAAATGACAACTCGAAAATTCAATTCTTACCTCACTTCAATGGATGATGCGGAATTCTTTTCACCTTCTTCCTCTAAAACTAAGGAAACGACACCCAAGAAGAGTATAGGACCTCCCTTTCAATTCAAAAACATTGCCTGGATTTTGATGACATGGACCAGTTACCTGACCTTGCATCATCTCCAGAAGATCACTCGCCAACTTTACACCTACCTGATTTACCAAATTCTTCCCACTTCGATTATTTTCCTGAAGATAATTCTGAAGAAAAACCTCCGAAGTCTTGTGACTTAATCACCCTCATTCCTGAAACATCGGTGTATTCTCAAACCACGCCCGATTCTCAGAATTACGGCATCTTCCCATTCATTTCACACAACCACCAATACACCATTTACCGAGTGGTGGACAAGGTTCCATCAGTCGAGATGGAACAACCTTGTTTTGAAGAATGCCACCTCGGTGCTTCTTTCAATCCCTCCCGTAGGGTAGATGTCTATAAAGCATTCGTCAGGCAGTTAACCTATGCCGACCTCCCGTATTCCTACGAACAACGAGAAACGATTGCCAAGTTAGAAAAACAAGTAGAATTCCATCTTCGCCTGTCAAGTCATGAATGCGAAAGCACTCCCACAAATTTCAGAGACCAAGAACTAAAGTTTATAGCAGATTTAGATCTACTTTTTGAATCATTCGCCGACATGGATTTTCTTCCAACATCTATGATGATTATCAATCACAGTGTCGCCGCAATGATCAACAAACTTGAGTTCTGGGAAGAACAAGATCCGATGATTTCTATCATCATTCCTGGTAAAATTCCTTTCTTTGTTGACCCCGCTTCCTACCTGATCTCAAAATTACGAGACGTTTTTCCTGATTCCACCAAGGAAAGAATCGACACAGTTTTCTTCGCAAAAAGAAAAGACCTTCACGTTAAGCTTACTAGAATCTTTGCCTTTACTAAATACCCTTTCACTTCCGTACAAAAATCCACAATCAGTGAACTCTGCAGGATAGTTAAGTCTACAACCGGAGACCCTGATTCAAAGGAAGAGAACGCGTTTCTGGAATTCATGAATAAACTCACTCACGAAATTAATTACAAGGATCAAGGTCCACGCGTCGGTTTGTCAAACCCTAAAAAGATAAGGAAAGCGTACAACAAGTTAATTGGTGATCTTATCAATTTAGGATACGAAGAACGAGAAGTCCTCGGAATTGAGAATCGTCATTACTATTTAGTTTATAACACCATTTTGGAACTTTCAAAATGTTTTGTGCTGAAAAACGTTCGCTTAAGGGAGCAAATCTCGACCCTTTCCCTATGGAGGGATCGGAACGAATCTTGAAACAATTCCTTCCGAAAAAGGTCGAAGCTTGCGACTTTAAATGAGCATATTTTAGTATAAATATAGTAATATTTTGAAAGTTTCCTATAAAAAAAACGTTTTTAAATTTTTGCTTTAAAACACGTGTGCGACAACAAGAACATACAACGTTAAGCTTTTAGCCGAAACGTGTACATTCAACAAGTCCACGTCAAACAACTAATTTTAAAACAACCAAAAATAATCTAAGTTTAATATCTCAGGATTACTTTTTAATTGTTCCATAAAATTGTATGCGCTTCTTAAATTGTTTATAACGTAACGAAAGACTAACAAGTAACTAGTTACAATAAATACGTTTAGGATTTGTAATCAACATTAGTGGGACCTTAGGAATTAATCTAGGGAAGTACTTAGAAGTACATAGGGGACCATGTAAGGAATATGGTACATGGGAGTATGAAAAATATTCTCATGGACCACAAGCCTTCCACTTGATCCCATAATTCAAAAATAACATAAAAAACTTTTCTTCTTCTTCCTCCCTCATTCCCAAAACCGGCCACCCTAAACCCACCATGGATCACCACTCAATCTTCACCTACCTCTCTAATTTCATGTCCTTTTGAACTCCTTATTGCATGATATTCTCGATTGTAGGTTCATTTTGAAGCATAACACACTAAAACAAGGTATGATCATAAGAAACCCACTTTAAGCTTAAAGTTTCTCATTTTATGAAGTTTCCTAAGTTAGTAACTAGGAATTGCGATTTTTCTTGATTGAATGCTTAGAAACTACATGCTACTACCACTTTCCCATGCTAATTCATACTAGTTTGGACCTTTCAAGAAGATGTAGTTTAACTTATTGATTAAGTCTAGAATTTAGCTTGATTAAGTGCTAGTTGTTAGATATTTAAGTAATTGTGGTGTTTTGAATGATTGCCCCATGTTAATTGCATAATGCTGATAGATTAGGATTAGCAAATTTGACTTTTGAAAGTCAACAAAAAGTTAACTAGCATGCATGATAGTAAATTAAAAACTTACTTGAAAACTCTTGCTTACTAGGACACTTGTACTTTCTTGACTAGTCAAAATAGGCAATATAGAATTATTACTAGAAATAAAAGTCTTGAATAAAACCAAACACATGGATGACATAATATTTGTGCATGACCTAGCTTGTTATCTAGTAGGAAAATGCCTAAAAATAATGTTTACATGTTTAGGTTATAATTTTGGTATGCGGACAAATTGGAATTATCGTCCGAAGTAAGTTTTGACATAAGAGTCAATTTGAAGTATTGCATTCTTAAAAATAAATTAATTGCGATTTTTATTCAAAAACCTTACTTCAAGTTGAACTTTTAAAAGTCAAAAACCTACAATGAGACTATAAACTGTGAAATAATGACGTTTCAAATTTGGCTAAGCACCAGACTTTGTAAACGACATTACTTCACAAGATAAGTTTCCGCCATCCCATGACTATATGTTTCTACACATTGATGATTGCCTCACTATTGTTACTTGGGGACATTTGATATTTACTGTAATCTTTAGACTGTCAAGAATTTAAAGCCCTCATTTCGAATTTTCCATTAGAAAAATTCGAGAAGTGCTTTAAATTCTACCTTTCTTAAGACCTATTACTTTAAATTTCTCATGTTCTCAGGTACCATGAAGAAAAAGCTAAAACCAACACGTCCACTTACAGGATCTCTTGCATACCTTAGTGCAACACCAACATACGACCGGATGGCACGAATATGGAGAGATAAACCTTTTGGCCATTTTAGATATGTAGATTGGGAAAAGCTACAGATATTGGGGTTCAGATAGAAATTAGAGAGTCTACTCTGTTACTCAATAGAGGGTCAGCAGTTTGAGTCTTTCAAGAGATTGTTCAGCATTGATGAACCGGTGTATATGGAGATGATCATCGAGTTCATGACCACCTATACATTCGAGCCAGGGAGTAGAGTGGAAGATGGGGTGATCACGTTTAGATATATGGGGAGCCTATTCACCTTGTCATTGGCTCATTTTGCACGTCACTTAGATCTCTATACACCAGAAGAGATAGATTCACCCCTGTTTACTGATGGAGCCACCACGATGTCTCTCACGATTACCACCACAGAGGCATGGAGTCATTGGTCACCAAAGCCATATTTCTCGGGTATTAAAGCTACCCAGCTCACAGACCCAGTTATGCAGATTTTGCATAAACTACTGGCTTGTTCACTTGATGGGAAACATACGTCTAATGGCCGAGTGTCTGAGTTTGATGTTATCATGATGGCATGTATCGTCGATAGGAGAAACATTCAGGTTGCCCATCTAGTTGCCCAGCGGATTTTGGAAGAAAAAGAGTTTGGTGCAAGAAGATCATTCATGGGCCCAGTAATTACTAGGTTGATTAGGAAAATGAGATTGATTAGGACGACGGAGATAGTAAAGTCTAAAAGCCTGCCAGGATGGAGTTCCCAACCAGTAGACTATGATTTTCTGAGGAAAATGGATATACTTAGGATTCTGAAGGATGGTACCGTTTACATCAGGGCACGATCATCAGACCCTGAGAGTATTGACACATTGGTAGCAGGTCTAGTCCTACCCAGGGAGTCCAGAAAGAGGAAGCAACCGAAAGAGGCCCGAAGTTCAGACTCTGATTCAGATGAGGATGCACGAGATTCTGATGTGCCAGTTGCACCGCCACAGCCTACTAGGCCAGGACCTTCTGTCCCTGCCCCTAGAGCCCAGATACCAGCTTATATATACCATTACGGGACACCTCCAGGACCCGATTACCGGTACTGGCTGATGCAGATGCAAGTCAGAAGCTACAGAGCTATGAGGCAGCAGATCGCAGGGATACCAGTGAGCCCACTTCCGGACATACCATGCGGGATGGGCCGAGCCCCACCACATTTGTATCCCCCTGCAGCTCCTACTCCAGCACCTCGCCGACATCCAGTCCATGGCCATGGTTTACCACCTCGGACAGCCCCACTCAGGCCACAGGCACCGCGAGCACAGATCCCCCTTCAGAGACAGCAGATTCCCTCAGTCGTCGGCTCAGCTAGAGGACAGATTTTGAGTAGCAGTAGGATATCTAGAGCCCCTACTCGAGCCACTTTTGTTCAGAGTCATAGGACTCTCAGGAGCACCAACCCTGCAGCTGCACCGATTGCTCCAGTATCTTCTCACAGACAGACCGATCTATTCAGAGAGCACTCTCAGCAGGGGATACATGAGACTCCACTCTATAGCTTTGACATGCCCGCAGGGGAGTTTTTTGATCAGTTGATACATGACGGGATATTCACCATGGGTACACCAGACGCAAAGGATGATAGGGATGCATCAGATAAGGGCACCAACTATCAGCACGATGACTCTTCATCAGATGAGACATCTCCCATAGCATCTTCGACTGCAGTACCACCAGCCGAGCAATAGATTGCTCCGCCTTCTTACTTCTTTCTATTTTCTACCAAGACTTTATTATTATTATGTGTATTTGATGTACTGTGGATGCATAGACATCACATCTATCCAGTTATTACTTTATCATTTTATTACTTTACTTTTCTTATCAGCAGCTATTACTTGATTGAGTTAAGTGGTTTGTTTGAAAAACTATAGAAGACCTAAGCAAAGGAGAACTGTGGACCATGCAATGAAGAATGCCGAGAGCCATAAGCTACAAGCCACGGACCAGCAAACTTCCAACGAGGCACCGATAATGTGCACAACAAAAGCGGTACAACGTTCCAAAACCCTCTACCCGTTTTGATTACCTCATCCGATATTCCAAACACTAAGTGTGGGATAATAAAAACCACACTACACTTACGAAACAATCCAATAATAAGTAGAATCTCTAAGTGTGGGATACTTCAACAAGAGGTACTCAACAAATAGATTCGAACATTAGGGACAATGTTCCTCTAAGTGTGGGATATACGGTCATCGACCGCAAGTTTTTACCCCTTGTCCATAAGTCAAACACTATTTTCATTTAAAAGCTAAAAATGGATAAAAATTTCAAAATTTTCAGATTCAAAAACATCGTTCTTTAGAAATCCTATCTTTCAAAAGTATAAATTACAGCAAGGAACGAGTTTTTGACAACGAAACAAAATTGTTTTAGAATAAGATACGGACGAAAAGGGCAACACATGGCCAAGCACCGATATACGCATTCGAATTCGAACTTGCTCTTGTAATACATTTCGAGATCACACCAATGAGTGTCATACGTACAACCCATCTCGATAACTTCTAAGGAATCCAAACACCCTTCCACCATCAAACAACCACCCACTCAACACTCACTCTTCACACCCAATCAAAACCTCCTAACATTCGTCCCGAACCTACAAAAGTTTCATTTTCCAACGAATTCTCAAAGATATTCCAAGACTTCTGCAGCCTAACACAAAGCCATCGGAGCGTTCCCCAAAGGATGAGCATCATCCGTAAAGGGAGCTCCAAGAAAAGAAATTCATCAAAAAGCTTATATCTGAGCATTCCCCAAAGGATGAACATCATCCGTACGCAGAGACTGCTCAAAAAAAAAAAAAAAAAAAGGCCCAAGGATCAAGAAAAAGGGCCAAGAAAAGAAAAAAAAAGAAAAAGGCTATGTAGTCCTTTCAGAATATGAGAAATTCCAAAGAAACTCTCTCAAGAAAAGTTTTGAGAAAATACAAGGAAAACCCTCACACCATCTTCACACCGAAAACCCCCGATTCCTTTCAAGATATCTCGAATGGTTAGTACCGTCCTCATCAAAAGTGATGGAGATTTGATTCTCGATCAAGCCTATGACGAGAATGTTGCATTTGCCTAGTCATGATCATCATGTTGCTCGAAGAAGGTATCAAATTCAATAAACCCTTAGTTTTTGTTAAAAACTCTTTCATAACTGTAACCTTATATCCTTTGGAAAAAGGTATCTCTAAAAAACTAATGCAATTAGAATCATTCCAGAAGCTTTTAAGAATGAGTTTGCTTAAGGACAAGCAAAGTTCTAAGTGTGGGATATTTGATATCGAGTAAAAAGTCACATTTTTACTACCGATATCTCTCTCATTCTGGAACAATTCTTGGCACTTTAACTCAAAAAAACATTACAAATCTGTAATATTATGCAAAGATGGTAAAAAAAGGTTGCATGATGAAAATCAAGCAAAACTGGCAGAAAACGAAGATTTCACGCACGTTTAAAGATTCCAGACATCAAAATGAGGTTTCAAGACCAAAGATCCCATCACCAACATCTATCTGACCAAAGATGTTCATTTTCAAATTATGAATCCAACAGAAGAAAAATCAACTAAAACGGACGAAGAATGAAGATTCTACGCACTCCGGAAGATCCAAACAATTCGTACGACACATCTAAAGTTCAGAGATATATTTTTGGGATTTCTTTTCATCAAAAGCTTCATTTTTGAATTACGAATCCAACGGAAAAAGAATCAACGCAAACGGACGCGTAACGAATAAAACATGCACGAATCGAGAAACGCAGCAACCGGCAGCATACTGGTGCCACTGGCAACCAGCCGCCGCCGCCAGCCAGCCAGCCGCCGGCTGCTGGCAGCCATCCGCCGCCAGCTGCCCACCACCCGCACAGATTGCACTTTTTGGTACTTTTGCATATCCGGTGCTAAACCTTTTCCTACTTTTCGTACCTGGCGCCACTACCTTTTTCGCCTTTTGTACCTGGTGCCAATACCTTTTCCACCTTTTGCTATCATGAGCTTGGGGATGCTAACTTGAGCCCAATTTCCTCTATAAAAGGCAGCCCCTAGCTCTCATTTCAAGACACCAACTCATACACAAACACACACACTCATACTTACACTCTCATTCTTCCATTTTCACTTTCTCACTCTAAAAGTCTCTTATATTTTAGTCTAGGGTTATTGTAATTAATCTACGGATTAACATAGAAGTTAGAGCGAACGTTAGGAGTTTGGAGATTCATCTTTTTACGTGTGAACGAGTTGTCTGTCATAATAATACGCTGCTGCACATTTATTTCTGGGTGATATCGAAACCTTTATCATACTTGCTTTATTTCATATTTCAATTATGTATTATTGTCTTGTATGTGATTTGTCTATTGCCATGAGCTGCGAGTAGTCTATTATTGTGATTGTTGATGATATAGATAATTATAAGTAAGGATGACGTTATATAATTAAGTGTACGACAATTGTAAACGTAATGTAACGGCCCCTATTCGACAGTTTATATGATATAGTACTGGAAACGTTTTATACGGAGTACAAATGTATGGAAGTTGATAAACGACCGAAGGTAGTTACATCACTGGAATCGGCTCTAGTTTAACAGTTGGAATTCCGAAAGGATAATACAACTTCACAACTAACTGGTATATCCTACGAAAGTCAATGCACAATAAAATAATGTTCAAAGACACGTTCAGATAAAATAGGAATTAATGACCTTTGTACCGTTAAGACTTTATGAACTTGAGTTTAATTTATGGAGTACCCTTTTCGGTTATCCACGTGACTGCAACCTAGTAATTAGGACTTGATCAACCTTAATTATGGTAAGTAGTTATTTATGCCCATGACATGCAACAAGTAAGACACAGTGAATCCACTCGTTGTACATATTAGGTTTACATTTCTGCATCGCTTTACATTTAGTTAGTTTAGAGTGTCACATTCACCGTTAATTACTCTTGATTGCATGTCTGATGTAAGAAGCAGTCGAACTACCGAGTAAAGTACACTGTCAGAGATATATTGTGTATATCTCAACATACTCTAGATGAGAACTATCAGCCTGATCAACTTGAAAAGGATACAGTCTCTCTGTTGGCTCGAAGGCTTATAGTCTGCGAGTATACATCAATGATAGCGCGGGCAGTGTTCATGAAAGGCCTGCCTAGGATGATTGGTATATTGATATCTTCCTGTATATCCTTCACAATGAAGTTAGTGGGAAAAAAGAATTTATCAACTTTAACCATTGTATTTTCGGCTATTCCTCGTGGATATCGGATCGATTGATCGGCAAGTTGCACGCTCATCTTTGTAGGCTTAAGGTTTCCTAATTCTAATCTGACGTATAGAGAGTAAGGCATGAGATTGATGCTGGCTCCAAGATCGGTCAAGGAGCGAATCATGCCTGACTGATAGATAGAACAAGGCAAGGTAAAACGATAAGTATCTCCTAACTTTTTGGGCAGGTTGCTTACGATGGATGAACATTCCGCGTTCAGCGGGATAGTAGATACGTCGGGTATCTTATCTTTGGTGGAAAGCATTCTCCTAATGTTCTTGGCACTGGTAGGAATTCTATACACGGTGTCTAAGAATTTAGCATCGAGCTTGAAGGAGTTAACCATATACCTTTGCTTAAGATGATTAGGGAATGGGATTATTACTTCTCTAGCAGGAGTGGGTATGGATGGTGTCTCAACTGTCTTCGGGATAGGAGATTCTTTCTTCTCCGGAGAAGAAGTATTAGGCTGGCTCGGTGCTACCGTTGGGTCCTTGGAGGTTACTTGTTTGGCCTCTTCCACGTGTGGGTTGTGAATGGTAATGTTTGGAAGGGTTCCTTGGGGTCTAGTGTCAAGACGCTGAGCCAACTGACCGATTTGGTTCTCAAGGCTTTTAAGAACCGAGAGTTGGTTTTTAAGGAACAAGTCAGTCTGGTCTTGTCTGGTGGTGGTTTTTTGATTGAATTGTGTCTGACCATCGATAAATTTAGTGAGATTATCATCTTGACTAGTGATGGGCACAATGGTCTTTGTGGTATCACTAGGTGGGCTGACATCTGGTGCGGTTAAGGATAAAGGTTGGTTGTAGGTGAGTTGGGGTTGCTGTGAGTAGGTTGGGTATCATGGTTGGTATTTGGGTTGGAAGGTTGGTTGGGTGTTTCGTGGAGGAAATTGAGTGCCTCGTGTCCTAGGTGGAGAAGTTCGTGCGAAACCAGGCGGATTTTATGGTCGAGCTGGGAATTGTGCGTAGTAGACCATGCCGTCAGCTAGATGTTCATACTCAACTTGATATTCTTCCGTGGGAAGGTGAGCACAGTTCTAGCAAGCCTGAACTTGGTGGATCTGCTGCGGTTGCTTCTTTAGCTCTCCTAGTTGTTTCGTCAACGACTCAATCTGCTCACTCAGGGATTTGATTGTCTCGGGTTGGATTTGGTTGTAGGAGGATAGAGGTACTGATGAGGATTACTCATCTGTCTTCCAGTCGTGATGGTACATCATCATATTCTCGATCAAGTTCCAAGCTTCTTCGTCCGTGAGTTGCATGAAATTGCCTTGAGCAGCGACATCAAGGGTGATGTGGTGGTTTGGAACAAGACAGTTGTAGAACGTGCATAACTGGGAAATCTTTTCGAGTTGGTGGTTTGGACATTTCTTCAGAAGGATCTTGAATCGTTCCCATGCCGTATAGATAGATTCGTCACAAGCTTGGTGGAAGTTTGTGATGTCATTCTTGGACATTTCTTCAGTTTGGAAGTTTGTTTGGACGGAGGGAAGTATTTGGTTAGGAATTTGGTAGCCATATCCGTCCATGAGGTGACTGATCCGGTCTCAAGTCCCTCAAACTATGTCTAGGCATGTAGTGCGAGAGAATAGGGGAACAAGTATAGGCGAACTATAACCTGCTCAACCCCGTTCTGCTTGTAAGAGTTAGAAATCTGAATGAATTTGTCGATGTGGGCGTTGGGGACATCACGAGGTAAACCATGGAATTGACAGTTGTCTTTGATGAGTTGAACGATGTGGTGTTTAAGTTCGAAAGATGCGCCTTCGATTACCAGATAGCTGATGGGTCCTCCTCTTCCTTCGATAGATGGTTTGGTGTGGTCGGCGAGAGTGATCCGTGCGGCCATCTATCGAAAGTGAGAGCGTCTTTCTTTGCGAATTGTTTAATCGACTTAGGATCAGGTGTGAAGATAAGTGATTCAGTCCTAGATGATATGGTCGATTGTCATTGTGTTTTATGGGAAGGAAATTTTGGTTGGAACAAAGAAAAGAAAACTACGGGTATTTACAGGTGGAACTAAATAGAAAAGTTCATCAAGATGCCTAAGAGTCTTACGATTGATTACCCGGCAGCGGCGCCAAAAACCTGATCGGATCCTAGACGGTTGGTCAAGGAATCGCTTCGTTGTCGTTGATGACCTCCCAGTCGGTACCGCGTGATCGGAGGGTGGTTTTATATTTATAGAGCTGGGGACCTAAGTTTTACTATAGGAAACGCACAGCCGTATCCGTAGACTGTATCATGAACCTCAAATGCACAACCGTACCGCACAACCGTATAAAAATCTGATTTTTATCACCCAAATGCACCAATACGGCTGTCCTAGGGAAAATGTGGTTGACCTGGAGCAAATACGGCTAGACACCAACCATATACGGGTGTCCTGGGCCGTATACGTACACAGACTGTATACGGTCTGCACAGGCCGTATACAGTCTGTGCCCAGCCGTATATGGTCTGGGTCAGCCGTATACGGCTGTGGACAACCGTATTCTGGCCCCTTCATTTCTTCGTTTCTTCATTTGGGTGTATCTTCTTCGTCGTGTATTGATCGGATCCCAGACGGTCGGTCAAGGAATCGCTTCCTTGTCGTTGCTGACCTCCCAGTGGGGACCGAGTGATCGGTGGGTAGTTTTATATTTATAGAGCTGGGGACCTAAGTTTTACTATAGCTAAGGGTAGTTAGCGATAAGTAATGACTCAGGGTCATTCTTAAGATCAACCGTATTATGAAACCAAGCAATCAAGATGATCAATTCAACTTAGAAGGGTTTTTAAATAAGAGATTTGATTTTGGGTTTTTTACTTAGGTCCTAATCTAAACTATATAAACAGAAAAATAAAATAATAGATGATAATCAGTATGGAGAGGAGTGTTTGTTATTATTTTATTAGCCTAAAGGGGAGATGATGTTTGGTTTTGATGTTTTGAAAACGTTCTTTCTAAGTACTTGTGTTCTACTGTTTTAGGTACTTTATGGTGTCAACACTAGCACCCTACTATCTGATTCCTCATATAACATGTCACTGAGTACTAGGTTGTCATGATTCTGATCAGATCAGGCTGCTCTACCCCTAACACTGTCTGTCAAGACTAGTGACCCTTCTTGGAGTTAACTCCTGGGCGCATGAATAAGGTAACAGACCGATATTTAATCTTTGACCGTTCTTTGATACCATAAAGTATTCTAATTCAAAATAGAGCATTTAAGAACTAATTCGGAATGCGTCTGTTAACTTTTCATCGATGGTTTGTTAGGTTCAGAGCTGGTGGGTGACCCAGTGCTGCTCAGAATGTATACACTGACGCCCGTTCCATAGCTTGGGTGTATGGGAACCGTTCTCAAAGGATGGTTCCGACACTTATACGAGGTACTAGGACATTTTATGGCATTCCATGCCTTGCGCACTAATGCAAGTTAGGGTGTATACACCGACGACCGTTCCGTAGCTTCCATGCGTTTGTACTACACCAGAGGTGGTTCCAACACTATACTAAGTAATAGGTCATTTTACGGTATTCCACACATGTTACACATTTGGGTCACTTGGAACCCTTTTAAACTCACTTTGTATTAAAGCGTACCCATCTATGATATAAACCCAACCCTCACTTAATATTACCCAATAAATCCCTAATTATTCACGTTGTACTATACATTTGGTTTAGCGGTATTTCCAAAGCTTCGAAATCAGACCATGCATAGATAGCACAGATAATTAATTACCCTTGGAACAAGGTTTGCGACTCCTTGTCTTTTAGGGTTTTAACCATGTTTATTGGAGGAAAGGCGATAGTTTGATAAAAAGTTTATAATCATAGATAAAAAGTTAAATAGGCATAGTTTTCAGTTAAATATTTAAATTAACATCATCACCCATTATAGCGGCTAACTACATCACAACAAACATACAAGTTAACTACTCACTAATCATGGCTACGAATCCTAAATCTAGCATAATAACAAAAGCATGCATTATAACAGATAAGGAAAGAGATAACCGTGATAAATGCGTAGTTGAAAATAAGCTGAAAGATTGCAACGAGCAGAGCCTCGAATATTACAAAAGCACCCCTCCAAGTATCCTCAACAAATATTACAAAGTATCCCCTCCGTTAGTCCCGTTAAATATTAACGAGAAACTAACTACTAACTAACTAACCTAAACTAGAAAGAAAGTGTGTGTGTGGAAAAGTGGTGAATGGATTGATGAATTGTGGATTGAGGAGGTGAGAGCCTCTATTTATAGGCTTACAAGTTACAATTTTACACTCAACACCCTCGCTCCCAATTTAACACTGAAATACACCCACGAGCTATGAAAATCGACACCAAAGAGGGCGTATTCGACACTAAATAGGGCGTATTCGGTAATAGGGCGAGTTCTGTAGCAAACGGAGCGTATCCGGCACCGTAGAGGGGGTATACCACCCCTACAGGGGGTATACGGCCCCAAAGAGGGGGTATACGGCCCCATAAAGGGGGGTATACGACCCTCTAGGGGGTGTATACGGCCCCTGTGGGGTTGTATCCCCTTCGTCCGTGGTCTTGTGTGCTGGATCGTAAGTCTTGTGCACTGGTCAAATTTCGTTTGTCCATAACTTCTTCATTCTTGATCCGTTTTCAGCATTCTTTATATCCACGTGCTCGTAATTACCTGAAGATCATAATGAACTAATCAAAGAATAATTTCAAGGTAATATTCTAAAAAGTGCTTGTAGAATGTGACCGTATCAATTATGTTTTGTTTTGTACATTATTTAGCCATTTTACTGAATTATGGTGAAAAAGTATTGATATTGAATGTAACACCCCCAAATTTGCTGATTTGGATTAGCGGAAGCATTTAAGTAAGTATGGGGAGTGCCACAATACACAGTACATGCATACATATCAGAGCTTATGATTACAACAGAACATAATATTTTAAGATGCCAAATGTATTAGTTACAAAGTTTACGATTTCTTGAATCATACAAGTTAAAAGTATTAAGTTTACAAAAGTAGATTTCGTAAATATGACTAAGCAATATCAGTTAAATAGAAGAAATCCAGTTGTCAAAAGTTGGCATCCTATTCATCGTGGGTCGCCTATGTTCCCACGTGCAGGCGGTTCTTACATGCGCAGCTAATTCCCTGAAAAACATAGTAAAAGTCAACAACGAGATTGAGTGAATTCACAGGTTTTATGTTTGCAATAGTTGAATCAAGTTTGTAAGCACAGTTGTTAAAACCAATACGTTCACAAATAGTTATTGCCATAATAGTCAAGTAATCGTTTTGTGGAATGTTATCCAAAATACAGTTTGCGTGGGATGTTACCCAAAATATCGTTTGCGTGGGATGTTACCCCAAACACAGTTTGCAATACATTGCTGGTCGTTCTCCAATGTTTACAAAATAGTACTGGTCATTCTCCGGTCTAAATACGCATGGGTCATTCTCCCGTCCAACTCGGCCAGTCGTTCTCTGGCAATACATACTGCTGGTCGTTCTCCAGCGAAACACAGTACCGGTCGTTCTCCGGTCAAATAACGCATGGGTCATTCTCCCATCCAAATACGCACGGATCGTTCTCCCGTCCACTTGGCCAGTCGTTCTCTGGCACTAAAATACGTGGCTGGTCGTTCTCCAGCGTTTTCATAAAAAGTACCAGTCATTCTCCTGCAAAATACGCACGGGTCGTTCTCCCGTTCAAACAAAACAGTTGATCAATTAGTTTACCACGTTTGTTTTAGTTTATGGTATGAAAATGTTATTTCATAAACATTAGTTCGCACAATCGTTCAACAGTTCAAAGTACACTAATCGTTCGAGTAAACACGTATACAATCATGTAGTAAAAGCAGTTATGGCAATTAATAAAGCAGTTGACTATGTTTTCCACCCCTGTTCAAAAGCAGTTAAAACATTAAAAGTAGGGGCTGTGAACTCACTTGTTGAGTTAAGTAATGTGAGAGTGCAAGCAAAGCCTAAAGCCCAAGTATAGTCCGGAATCTCCTAACGCCCTAAACGTATGAGATTTGATAAGTATGTGGATGTCTTAGTTTGACCATCCATGCTAGTGTTCGTTCAACCAAATTATGTCCAAAGCGTTTGTTTGTCGTTTAAGTTTGTAGCTTTAGAAATGTATACGACTCGTTGGTAGCGGTTTGAAATAATAATTTCTGAAAATGTCATTATTACGTTTCGATTCATTTGTATACTCATAAAAATGGGTGTTAACCGTTCTTGCATTGGTTTAATATCATATTAATTAATTATCATCATTTGGTGCCCATTTTAAGTAAATTTCAAAGTGCTGAAAAATGTTGACCAAGGTTGACTGCGAATTGAGATCTCATCTCGTAGGGCAGAACTCATCTCGCAGGACAAAACTCATCTCGTAGGGCAAAACTCATCTCGCAGGATTAAACTCATCTCGCAGGGCAAAACTCATCTCGCAGGGCAAAACTCATCTCGCAGAACAAAACTCATCTCGCAGAATCGGCTGTTCGCGAATTTTGTGTGGATTTCAGTTTTTAAAGCATTTTTAATGAGGTTTTTTGGACATAATAAGTTGATATAACACTAAAACATGTTGTATTAAGTATTATAAACATGAGATATTAAAGAAAATAGCAAAATCTAAGAGTTTGCGGGATTGTCGGGTTCTTACAAAGTTGTCGCATGCGAAATCCGAGAAGATGGATGTGTAGGTCTTTTTGTCGTGGTCATTTTTCTCTAAATGAGTTATGTGATTCGAGATGTTTTTGATGTAGTTTTTAGGTGATTTGTATGGTTTTTGGATGATGGTGGTGAAAGAGAATTAGAGAGAGAGAGGAGTTGTGTGTTTTTGGTTAAAAATGAGAAATGAAAGGGATTTGGGAGTGGAGTGGGTTTTGGGGCTGATTTTTGTGTCCCCGAAAGGAGGGGTTTTTGTTCCCAATTTGTGATATTTAGTCCGTGTTCGTTTACCCGATCGTTAAACGTTAAAATGTTTTTAAACGATAGGTTTTTAAATATGTTTTCCATTATACTTTTAGTTGTAATATTTTAATTTAAAATAATTTAGTTGAGTAATAAAATTACAACTTTGTTTTATTTTAGTTTTACAAATGGGTTTCGAGTTGTTTCATTTGTACGAAATAAATGTTATTTGCAAAAAAATACATTGTGAATATTATCAACATATATTTAATAAATAAATAACGTTATTTAATAATTTCATATTATAAAATAGTTTTGTTCACCAACAGTCATATATTTTTGTCTCGTTTGTTTCAATTGTCGTGTACATAATTATAACTAATTATGAATCGTAATACTACGCGTATTAACTAGTTGGGCTTTGCTAGACTTACCTCTGAAATATGTTGTGAATTCACTCAAAGTAGGGAATTAGCCTAATAATTCAAATGTTTAATGCTCGTAATTACGTTTAAATTTGCGAGGTGTTACATTGAATGATTTCATCCATTTTGGGGCTAAAAAAGTGGGAATTATGTACGCCCAAACGTGACTTTTTACGTCAAATCATGTATCCGTTTTTAGCGATTCTTATGTCCACGCGTTCGTAATTTCTAACGAATAAAATGACATAAGTTAGAGGTCATAACTCGGAGCGAAGCTCAAAAAGCAATGAAATAAGTGAACGTGAATGCTTATGATCGTTTTCGTTAGATTTGTCGTGTTTTTCGACCATTTCAGTTGATTTTCAAAACGTTGTCTATAATTTAGCCAATGTGATGAGTTTTAGTGATAAAGTATCTATTTTGGTTAGTTTCATCATAATTTGGGCTAAAAAGGTGAGAATAATGCAGGTAAAAACATGACTTTTTGTGTGTCATCAAGTATCACCTCTTCAAAAGAAGAATTCGATAAAAGACGAGCAACTCTGTTCTATGAATAAAGTTTTTCATAGCTTTAGTACCTTCTTAGATAAGTGTATCCCTTATAAAAAAATCGCCACCAATACTCCTTTCCTCACCAAAAACCTTTCAACCCTCCGAATGTCTTGGGATAATTAGCATCGTCATCACCTAAGTGGTGAAGATCCAATTCTCGACCAAGCCTATAATGATGAGTACAGCATGACTGGCTATTTGAGCGATTTCTTTTGATCAAGAATAATAGGAAACCCGATACACTTTGAGTGAATTGAGTGACCACCTATAGTGAGATCGCCTAGTCATGTGTACTCCAACATCACGGGATTTGGAAGTATGCCAAAGAAAGTCATTTCTTGCTCCTGGAAGGATCACCATACCTTTTCTTGGTTTTTCAAAATAATTTACTTTCATCCGAGGAACGGTGACATTCGAATCTATTTTATCTCACCTCAAAATCAAAAATCTTTTTCTGTACTTTTATCTGAATGTTGCTCGAGGACAAGCAACGTCTAAGTGTGGGATACTTTATGTGACGCAAAAAGTCATGTTTTTATGCACTATATTCCACACTTTTTGGGCACATCTTTGGTAAAAACATCTTAAAATAACGTTTATTTACTAAAATTCACTAAAGTGGTCCAAAAGAAGGCGTTGCTATAAAAGTCACTGGAAATGTCCAAATAACAGGCAAAATAAGACAGATTTGCACAATTGAAGTTCTCTACACTCATTTACCTTATGAAATGCACACTCTAAACATTAGTATATGATAACATAGTTAAAAATGAGTCCGGAGAATCAAGAATCATGCATATTGGATAAAGGATGCAGAAGATACAACGATTGCAGACTGCTACAAGTCATTTCATCAACGCTTGAGTTATAGACATCCAATTTCTATAAAATTGGTATTATTAGAAGCGTAATGGAATTTTGAATCCATAGACGAAAGAATCAGGTCAAACGGACACCAAACGAAGAAGTTATGGACGTTTTAAGCAACGAACGGGAATCGAATACGGGTCTGAAGGCCATATACGGCCCTATACACACCGTATACGGTCCATGTAGGACCGTATACGGCCCCTACTATACCATATACGGCCCCTACATGGCCGTATACGGCCCCTGGCCCCCATCTAGTTGGTGTTTTGTGCTTTGCGCGCTTGTACGTGATGCTTCGGGGTTGTACGGCTGATTTGAGACTTTGCCTATAAATAGTGGCCTCATTCTTCAACTTCAACACACCTCAATTCATTTTTTCTCATTTCTCTCTTCTCACTTTCTCTCTCTCTCTCACACTCTCTCTCTCTCTAGTTTCTCTCTCTAGATTTTCTCTCTCTAGAAATCTTGGAGAGACTAGTGAGAAGTAAGTAGCCGGTTAGAGTCTAGAGGAAGGTTTAGCTTGGTAGTCGAGTTGCAATGAGTCTTTCAAGTTCAGACTATTTGTAATCCTCAGTATTACGCTGCTGTATTTTCGGTGATATCTATTCCTTTACTTACTGTTATAATGTCTGCTTTGCATGCTATCTCAGTTTGTATTGTTATTATTGCCATGCTTAGTGCGTAGCTTAATATTGTGATTGTTGAAATGTAGATAATAGGATTAGGGATAATGTTAAATTAATCTTTTATTTATAATTGGAAACTGATATGCTGTGTATCCGGTTAAGTTTATCCTAAATATAGATATAGTTTCTAATCACCCTTTCCAGACCTTCACGTGACTGTTGCCCTTAGGATTGGATATGATCAACCCTAATACTACGTAGATATAGTTATCTCAAGTTACAGTATGAAGCTATGAACATCCCTTGAAAGGCACTGTACTTCGTATAGCGTTGGAAACACCATTGGTGGAGTACAAAAACGTGGAAGCTAAGGAAATGCCTTGGGATTGTGTCATCGTGTGTGAAACCCGCCAAATTAGGACTAGTGATTAGTACCTAATCAATTGTTAATACATGTAATTAGTTTTGTATTAGGCTAATTAATGTATCGAATTATATATTGATGAATATATACAATTATGCGATTTGATTAAATCGTACGCGACCCAAATCGAATGTAATTCGATTCAGTTTATACGGACGTTGGTGAACAATTTTATTAAATAATGTAATATTATTTAGTACAAACATTATATCCAAAATAATATTTTGATAATATTTCGTAATTAGTTTGTATCGTACACATAAACGTCCAGGCGATTAAAATGTTAAACACGCAAAGAAAAGAAACCATTTAAGTTATTAAGTATTTGGTAAAATGCTTCAACAAAAATATTGAATAAACATTCGTATTTTAAAACATATATTTAAACGTATAAAATAATTATTTAACGTTTAAACGATCAAGAAAACGAACACCGCACGGAGCGCAAACGCGGGGAATAAAATTTGGGAGATTCCCCTCCCCCTTCTTCCCAAAAATCTGCCCCTCCCCCCCCCCCCCCCCCTCCCATTTCCCCTCACTTTTTCATTTATCATCTCTATCTTCCACCTCCTTTCTCTCTTTTCTCTCTAACCATAACCACCACACCACCACCACTTAAATAACCAAAATAACACCACCAAACAACATTAAATCATCTAGCTCGTTTGGAAGAAAACGTTCACGGAGTCACGATCTACATTTCACTCTTTTCGGATTCCTCCGGCGTTAATTTTGTAAGTTTCCGACAAAACCCGAAACACTATGATTTTACTCATATTCACTTGTTTATGGGTTATTTAAGTTTAAAATGTCCAAATATGGGTTGGGTAAAAGAATCGGACCAAACGGTCGCCGGAAAACATGTTTTTGGCTAAAATTCCGGCCAACGGCTCGTAGTGTCGCAGAGGCTCCAGGCCACCTGCGACACAAGCCTTTATGTCGCAAAACCCCCACTTATGTCGCATATAGCGACACAAGTGACTATATCGCAAACCCTTCAGATGTCGCATTTAGCGACACAAAACACTATGTCGCAAAACCTATTTCCGTCACATATAGCGACATAATATTTTATGTCGCATAAATTGCGGATGTCGCACTTAGCGACACAAGCCCTTATGTCGCAGATATGATCTGCGACACAATAGACTATGTCACACCTAGCGACACAAGCGCTATGTCGCACGTAGTGTCGCATGAAACAGAACCAAGAAAACATATATTTTACTAAGTGTCGAGACCTAAAATTTTATCACTTGATTCCACCCAAATTCAAGTCCAGGTGCGTTTTTCACCAAAGCAATATAATAGAAATAAAAAATTTTTGAGCTGACTTGGCATCTTGACCACAACCAGGGGCCAGCCCCTTGGACCCCGCCAGGGGTTGCCACCCCTTGGACCCCGCTAACCAGGAGCGCTGCCCCCGGACACCCGTCACCTAAAGTTTATAAATACTTTCTAAGTATAACACCTTTCGAAAATCAAAGTAATAATGTGAGATTATTATTATAAACAGATCACCAACGGGCCGTACACATTTTCAAAACTCAAGATTAAGCAACCAAATTGTAGTCATTTGAACATTCTAGTTGGACGAGCAACTACAAAGGTAGTCTTTTAGGATACCTAATCAATTAATAACCATCACGTGTCGTGGACACCCTCAGGTTACAAGTCTTCGGACATCACTACTAGGCTAATCAACTCAAGTTTATATAGATAAACACTTCAAGACTCAGGTGAGTCTCATAGCCCCTATTTTACTCAGGGGTGTGATATACTGCTCATTTTATTTTAACTATATGAACGCAAGTACGAAAACAAACGATTACTACATGCGTTATCTCACTAATCTTTCAAAGCCCTCCTCAGCATAGTTTGGTAATACGTTATGGCGTGAATATTAGTATATGGTACCATATAGGATTGACCCTCCTCGTTTGGGTTAGCATGCACTAACTGGGTAAACGGATGTACTAATATTTGTTCAGACGAGTGTAGATTAGGAACTCGTGGGAGGCACCTCGATCAGGATACCTTAAATGTGGACCTTGCACCTCGAGTTAAGCTCAGACTATGTGCTCATGGATGTAAAACTTTTATTTTGCTTAATTGCATTTTAAATTCAATTAAATCTTGCGGTTCATACGATATATGTGTTGACATACAAACCTGTGAGCTCACCAGCGTTTCGCTGACCCATTTTAGCATGTATCACATGTACTCAGCAGTAGGTTGGACTGCCACTCAGAATATCATTAGCTCGAGTCATCATGCAAAACATTCAGAGATTTAGCTGTATTATTATATTTTGTATAGATTAATTATGTATGTAAATCTCTCAATCCAGGAACTGAGCTAATGTAAACTATATTTTAATGTAAACTTTGATTTTATTAATACAAGTTGTAAAACGGTGCATATAGAGTCGTTCATTATATCTTTGTGCTGTGATTATTGATTAGTCGCGCCCCGACCCGATTCGCTTCCGCAACCCGAATTTGGGGGTGCGACATCGTGGATGACCTAGAAATTACCCTTCTAGAACTTGTGTCTAGGGATCAAAGATGTGGAAATGCTAGTAGAGTACACCGTTAGTACACCTCTAGACTTGGAACACTGTTGAAATACACAGTTGCCCTGTACACCGTGATTATTCCTAGGGATGAATGCCTGAATGTAAAGGAAGGTCTATATTATAGACGGTAGAATTTATGCTAAAACCAGATTATAAACAGTCCCGTCATAAGAACAAGTCTTCTTAGCAAACGCTTGACTCCGACATACCGACAACTTAACATACACAGGATACAGTATCAACCACGATAAAAGCAAATAGACGATTAGGTGTTAATAAAGGTCAGTAGATAAATTGCGGTCTATTACCTTATGCCAGCACCCCGGATACAAATATCCATTTAGAGGGTCACTATGTCTTTAGTAAGACAAGTGTGGGGGGTTTGAAATGCACACTCTGAACTTTATTATATGATAACATAGGTAAAAACGAGTCCAGAGAATCAAGAATCATGCATATTGGATAAAGGATGCAGAAGATACGACGATTGCAGACCGCAACAAGTCATTTATTCAACGTTTGAGTTATACACATCCAATTTCTATGAAATTGGTATCATTAGAAGCGAAACATAATTTCGAATCCATAGGCGAAAGAATCAGGTAAACGGATACCAAACGAAGAAGTTATGGACGTTTTAAGCAACGAACGGGAACCGAACACGGGTCTGAAGGCCGTATACGGCCCTATACACACCGTTAACGGCCCATGTAGGACTGTATACGGCCCCTACTATACCGTATGCGGCCCCTACATGGCCGTATAAGGCCCCTGGCCCCCATCTGGTTGTTGTTTTGTGCTTTGCGCGCTTGTATGTGATGCTTCGGCGGTTGTACGACTGATTTGGGACTTTGCCTATAAATAGTGGCCTCATTCTTCAACTTCAACACACCTCAATTCATTTTCTCTCATTTCTCTCTTCTCACTTTCTCTCTTACACACACTCTCTCTCTAGTTTCTCTCTCTAGATTTTCTCTTTCTAGAAATCTAGGAGAGACTAGTGAGAAGTAAGTAGCCGGTTAGAGTCTAGAGGAAGGTTTAGCTTGGTAGTCGAGTTGTAACGAGTCATTCAAGTTCAAACTATTTGTAAGCCTCAGTATTACGCTGCTGTATTTCCGGTGAAATCTGTTCCTTTACTTACCGTTATAATGTATGCTTTGCATGCTATCTCAGTTTGTATTGTTATTATTGCCATGCTTAGTACGTAGCTTAATATTGTGATTGTTGAAATGTAGATAATAGGATTAGGGATAATGTTATATTAATCTTTTATTTATAATTGGAAACTGTTATGTTGTGTATCCGGTTAAGTTTATCCTAAATATAGATATAGTTTCTAATAACCCTTTCCAAACCTTCACGTGACTATTGCCCTTAGAATAGGATATGATCAACCCTAATACTACGTAGATATAGTTATCTCAAGTTACAGTATGAAGCTATGAACATCCCTTTAAAGGCACTGTACTTCGTATAGCGTTGGAAACACCATTGGTGGAGTACAAATACGTGGAAGCTAAGGAAATGCCGTGGGATTGTGTCACCGTGGATTACCTAGAAGTTACCCTTCTAGAACTTGTGTCTAGGGATCAAAGTTGTGGAAATGCCTGTAGAGTACACCGTTAGTACACCTCTAGACTTGGAACACTGTGGAAATGCCCTGGTGCCCTGTACACCGTTAGTACGTCGGAGTTCCGGAACACTGTGGAAATACACAGTTGCCCTGTACACCGTGATTATTCCTAGGGATGAACGCCTGATGTGAAGGAAGGTCTATATTATACACGGTAGAATTTATGCTAAAACCAGATTATAAGCAGAGTCCTGTCATAAGAACAAGTCTTCTTAGCAAACGCTTGACTCCAACATACCGACAACTTAACATACACAGGATACAGTATCAACCACGATAAAAGCAAATAGATGATTAGGTGTTAAGAAAGGTCAGTAGATAAATTGAGGTATGTTGCCTTATGCTAGCACCCCAGATACAAATATCCATTTAGAGGGTCACTATGTCTTTAGTAAGACAAGTGTGGGAGTTTGAAAACCCTAAATGTCAAAGTTTCAGCAATCACATCTCTACCTGACTGCTTACTCTCTATCTTTATTTTCCGTTATTTACTTTTTCTGTACTTAGGATAATATTAAACCAAACAAAAATCTATCTACCTTCCCATCCTAATAGCAACCCTTATCTTAAGTGATTCCCTTCATTTCAATTCGCTCTGATTTAAGAATGACCTCGAGTTATACTTACTGCTTGCTCTCAAGGTAGGTAGTATTATAATTTGAGCCCTTGCTCTATAAATTTAAAACTTCACTGTCGTCCGAGTCTTGGTTGGCCGGAACAACAACCGGTGTGAAAACCCGAACCGACCACCGGGGCTCGTGACAATGGTAGTAACGTGACATAAGCATCAAGATCTTCTCCCTTTAAAGCTTTAAAAAACAGTAAACTGCTTTTTAAGAAGATTCTTCTTTCCTGCCCTCATCTGTGGACTACCTTCACATCTTTTCTCAAGAGCTTCCCAGAGCTCTTTAGCAATATGAAAAGATTTCAGCTGATGATTGATCTCCTTAGTAAGACTCATTTTGATTGAAGAATGAGCTTTATTTTCAATCTCAAAGTCTTTCTTTTGTTGATCATTCATTTGATGATAGCCAACAACCACAACAACATTTTCAATAGTGGCAGTAGGTGCAGTGTATCCATTGTTAATACACATCCAGATAGACAGATCATGGAATGTACAGTAAGATTCGAACCTATCCCTCGAGCTATAGTATTCTTCAAGTCTTAACAATTTAGGTGGAACATTAGATTTTCCAACCTCATGTTCCATCTCGATCATTTTACTTAAGTCAGACATCTTGAAAAATTCAGACTGTTTTGCGAGTTCAGAAGTCAATTCGCAACTCAGTTCAATTCACAATCTTAGCTCGATTCGTAAACCTTAGTTTTCCAATCTCAGTTCGACTCGCAGAACTCAGTTCGATTCTCAAGTTCAACTCGGTTCGCAAACAGTGCTGAAACCCTAATCTCAATTCGCGAAACGGCTAAAAAACCCGAAAATGAAAATTTTAGGTATTTTTTATGTTAAAATCAGTAGATTTCGACCGTAAACTATCCTAAAAGTGTCCAGAGAATGATTTTGATTGTTCTTACACACTAATACATGTCAAAACAATCCTAAATCACACGTTATTAAGCCGAATAATTCGAACTTACTCGTATTTAGCCCGAAAACTCTGATACCAATTGTAAGTCCCTTGTTCTAGGATCGATAACTTCGTGATCTGTAGTATTAAAGTGCGGAATTACTTAATACATGTTATCTTACTATAATAAATAAATTCGCATTTATAATACGATTAACAACTAATATGCTTTGCTTTAATCAATAAACGATCAAAAGCTAGCCTTTAAAATGGTTTGTTTTCTCTGGATCAATTCGCAGAAGTTAGAATGGCAAAAGTTTTTGATTTCTAAATCGAAATCATTTAAATATCGCAGCTCAACTCGCAGTCGCTGGGCTTGCGAGTTGACTCGACTCACAACAAAGCATAAGCCCATGTTAGACTCGGTTTGCAACTTGTCTTGCGAGCTCATATCTCATCTCGCAGTCAAGTGACCTGCGACTTGAGATCTCGGTTCGCATAACATTTATTAGTTCGTATTTGATATTCGTCTAATACTTTAACACACTAATATATTTAACGAATATTAATAAAAAAACTAATATCTTTTATTTACAAATCTAAACCAATATACGAACATGATTATAATTACACCAGTCCTATATTTAAGCTAGATCTGTTATCACAAACTATGTCTCAACAACACAACATACTTTTCTTTTCTTTTTCTATTTTTCTATTTTTGGCTTAGAACTTCTTCACCAGTGAACTTCTAAGGGATTTTTATATTTTTATTTCCCTTTTAGACTTCCTTTCTTACTTTCATTCCTTCAATCTTTTGACAACTTCGAATTTACTTGGTGCCAAATATTTGCACTATAAGACTCTCGATCCTTGAGTATTAATCATGGAAACGCACACGAGAAGTTTTTAGAAAACACGAAATTTGTGGTTTTTGGAATGAAGACAAAAAGAATATCTAAATAGCATTTTTCAAAAATTTAAAAATTCTCGTTTTTCAAGATCAAAGATCAAAAGCATGCTCCCAAAGATTACAACCTTGTTTTTCAAAGAACAAATATTTCATTTTTCTAAAACCCCTTTTAGTAAAAAGTTCCGCCTCAAAATATTTCATTATCCGCTTATCTTTAACCATGTTGAAGTTCGAGTTTGCTTGAGGACAAGCAAACTTCTAAGTGTGGGATACTTGATATCGCGTAAAAAGTCACATTTTTACTACCGATATCTCTCTCATTCTGGAATGATTCTTGGCACTTTAACTCAAATTCAGTATAAATCAATAGTATTATGCCAAGATGGTCAAAATAAGGTTGCACGATGAACATCAAGCAAAACGGATAGAAAACGAAGATTCCACGCACGTTTGAAGATTTCAGACATCAAAACGAGATTTCAAGACCAAAGAGCCCATCACCAACATCTATCTAACCTAAGATGTTCGTTTTCAAATTACGAATCCAACAGAAGAAGAATCAGCAAAAACGCGCGAAGAATGAAGATTCTGCGTACGCCGGAAGATCCAAACGATTCGTACGACACATCTAAAGTTCAGAGAAATATTTCTGGGATTTATTTTCATCAAAAGATTCATTTTTGAATTACGAATCCAACGCAAAAAGAATCAATGCAAACGGACACATAACGAAGAAAACACACACGAATCGAGAAACGAAGCAACGGGCAGCGAACCGGTGCGGGGTGGTGCCAGCCGCCGCCGGCTGCCACACAGCCGCCGCCGGCTGCCACTAGGCCACTGCCAGCCACCACCCTCCCACACAGATTGCGATTTTTTGTCCTTTCGTGTACCCGGTGCTAGACCTTTACATGCTTTTCGTACCTGGTGCCACCACCTTTTTCACCTTTTCGTACCTGGTGTCACCACCTTTTCCACCTTTTGCTATTGTGAGTTTCCACTTGCTAAAATGCTGGAAGATCCAAACGATTCGTACGACATATCTAAAGTTCAGAGAAATATTTCTGGGATTTATTTTCATCAAAAGATTCATTTTTGATTTACGAATCCAACGCAAAAAGAATCAACGCAAACGGACACATAACGAAGAAAACACACACGAATCGAGAAACGAAGCAACGGGCAGCGAACCGGTGCGGGGTGGTGCCAGCCGCCGCCGGCTGCCACACAGCCGCCGCCGGTTGCCACTAGGCCACCGCCAGCCACCACCCTCCAACAGAGATTGCGCTTTTTTGTCCTTTCGTGTACCCGGTGCTAGACCTTTACATGCTTTTCGTACCTGGTGCCACCACCTTTTTCACCTTTTCGTACCTGGTGTCACCACCTTTTCCACCTTTTGCTATTGTGAGTTTCCACTTGCTAAAATGCATCAAAACTCTCTTATAAATAGGAGGCATGAGGCTCATTTACAAACACACCTTCCTAGCTTATCTTTCTCACTCTAGAAATAAGCTCCCACTTTCTCACTCTATATTTCTTTCTTTAGATTAGTTTTAACTAGTATGTAAACTAGTTTAGGAGTTTTATTAAAAGTAGAAGGAACGTGCGGAACGCGTTGTAATCTTCGGTGTATGCTCGGAATTGTGTCAATTAATTCAAGTCTATTCTCTCTCGCATTTAATCCTGGTTCTTTCTATCCCTATCTATCTTAATTAATTACGTTTTTATTGATTATGCTAGATTTAGTTATTGCCATGATTAGAGAGTAGTATACATGTTGTGTTTGTTTGCGATGTAGGTAATTAATTATGGGATGATTTATAATTAAATATTAAAGATCGGTAGTATCTCTTTGATCGTCTAATTGCATGTTCTTGTTTGATTGTTGCCTTAGGATTATCATAGTGGTAAAATATAAACGGTCTTAATTATCGTAAAGTAATATAGTGGCCACTATTCGACTGTTACTCGATATAGTACTGGAAACACTTCAAGGTGGAGTACAAATGTATGGAAGTCGAGGAACGACCGAAGGTAGTCATATTATGAAACGGTACAATATTACGAAGTAATATGATGGCCCTATTCGACTGTTACTCGATATTGTACTGGAAACACTTCAAGGTGGAGTACAAATGTATGAAAGTCGAGTAACGACCGAAGGTAGTTATATTACGGACTAACATATAAAATGAGAAACCTAGTTTAATTAACCTTTCTAAATAGACTTTTAAACTTCAAATTAATCTATCGCCTTTCCACCAATAAACGTGATTACAACACCTTTTTAACGACGTCAAATTAAAAGGTAGTCAGTCATTTGTGTCAATATAATTTGTCAAAGGTATGAAACTATGGAACCGCAAGGCTACATGGGGGATTATCGTAGGACAAGACATGGTCAAGGTTTGAAGCGGTGGAACCACTTAAAGTGAGGAACGCTGTCAATAACTAGGGGATTTATTGGGTAGTCTTAAGCAAGAGCTGCTTTAAAGTCATAAATGAACCGTTTTAAATATACGAATCTGTTAGGATGACGAGGAATTGTTATATGATTCAGTTATGTCTAGTACATTAAGATTTCGCTCCCGTTCATATGAAAGTACTATTAAACCATAATTAAGATTTTGCTCATTATTCTAAATACTTTGTGATGTTACCATAACCTAGCTCCCGGTGTGACATGCTAATGGGATTTTAATTAGCAGGGAATCTAGTGTTTACATCACGAGTATTCAAGATTAATAACTAACAAATATCTTTCAACACAGTTTCTCCAAACATCATCCCATAACTTAATTAACGAAATCTCAGCAAATACTATCTTTATTTTATCTGCTTTATCTTTTATTTTTATTTCGCTTTAATTTATTTACTTGCCTAAGTTACTTAATATAAAACTAAAACTCCCTCACTATTTTATAAAACCTTCACTAGTTTGAAGGCCCTCATCTGCCACGCCTTAGTTTCAATTCAGTCGGTTTGAAGAACAACTCTAGGTCATACCTACCACTTGCTCACCCTTAGGATTAGCATTGTTAGGGAAAACTTAGGCCCCACAATTACAAATTTAAAACACTCCACTAATGCCCGCCGCTGATAGCCGGTGTAACGACAAGGGTTGAAATCCTTACCGACCGCTGGTGGCGCATCAAGTTTTTTTTTGGCGCCGCTGTCGGGGAACCAACTGTACGATGGCGTTAAAACGAACTTACTTACTAGTAAACCTTTAAGATTTTTTTTAGATCCCTACGTCTTTCTTTATCTTTCCTCCCTTTTACCACTTTTAGAAATAACCACCCCTATCCATTCAACTAGTCAACCACCTGCCAATGAGACTATGACTGCTACATGTATAACTCTCGCTGAAGAATCTAAACCTTTGATTGAAGGTCGAGGAGGACCGATCGTCTATCCGGAAACTGATAGAACTTTATTTGAATTAAAGCCCCATATTGTTCAGTTAGTTCAAAACCTCTGTCAATTCCGTGGCCTACCAAATGATGATCCCAACTCCCACCTTGACAAATTCATTTCCTTATCCAACTCCTTTAAGCCGATTAGGGTTAATCAGGACATAGTCTATCTATACCTATTTCCCTATTCACTCACTCTCAATGCACAAACCTGGTTTGAGGAACTAGAAATCAACTCTATAACCTCTTGGGTAGAATTAGCAACCAAATTTTTGGCCAAATATTTTTCCCAATCAAAATAAGCCACGTTTAGGTCCAACATCATAAACTTCCGCCAAGTTCACGATGAATCAATCTACGATGCATGGGAACGCTTTAAGAAATTGCTTAAGAAATGTCCAAATCATCGTTTTGAGCGCTCAGACCAGTTGCGCATTTTTTACAATGGTCTCTTCCCACATCACTGTCCTTTACTTGATACTGCCTCTCAAGGCAGTTTTATGAATTGTACAGCCGATGACACTTGGAGCCTTATTGAGGAAATGCCAATGCACAACCATGACTGGAACAGTGAAAATCACCCATCACTAGTGAAATCACCTACTACAATCGGGAATGAAGCTATCAAAACTCTCGCTCAGCAAGTGGCAGACCTAACCAAGGAGATCAAGGAATTGAAAAGTCAACAACAACAAGTCTGTCAAGTTCAAACTTGCCTTAATTGTGCTAATTTGAACCACTCAGCCCAAGATCTCCAATCTCATCTAACACCATCCAATACTAACCGTTCTCCTTACCCACCTACGAATAGCCCACCAACTCACCAACCCAAACCTTTTGAACCCTCTTCCTCACAAACCTCTAGTTTTGACGACACCCTGATACAAGTCATTCAAGGACTCTCAGCTAGACAAGACCAAACCGATCTCATCTTAAGAGATCATTTGACTTTGTTAAAAGCTTTCGAATCCCAATTAGGACAATTAGCACAACATATTAACGCTAAAACTCAGGATAGTCCAACTAGTTTCCATAAGGAGGCTTCTCATATTCAAGACTCTCAGGTAGCATATAGCCCACCTACGGTTTCTTCTCCTGTGAAGGAACCACCTATTGTCCCATCGACCATAGATTTAGAGTCTACACCAAATAGAAAAGTAAACATTCCATTTCCGGCTCGTCTTAAAAAACAACCCGACAAGCTTAAGTCTTTTAAGCTTGATAGGAAATTCCTAGACACCGCCTCTGAAGTTCACTCCAAAAAGTACTTTAAAAGACTTCTTACAACCAAGGATAAGGTACCCAAAGTACCCAATGTCCCACTGAACGAGGAATGTTCAGCTATCTTGAAAAATACCATTCCAGAAAAACTCGGAGACACCGGACGTTTTACTCTCCCCTGTTCTATCTACAATTCAGGCATCATCTGTTCTCTTGCCGATTTAGGAGCTAGTGTTAATCTTATGCCATACTCGCTCTTCAAGACGCTTGAGTTAGAAAATCTTTGACCTACCAAAATGACCATACAGCTTGCTGACCACTCGGTCAAATACCCTAAGGGAATAGCTGAAAATGTTTTAGTTAGGATTGATAAATTTCTTTACCCAGCAGATTTTGTAGTAATGGATATGCAGGAAGACGTACACATCCCAATCATACTAGGAAGACCTTTCATGAATACGGCCAAGGCAATCATCAACATCTTCGCACAAACTATCAGCTTGCGGTCTTAGGGAGAAACCATCACTTTCCATATCGACAACTCAAACCCTGGAGAGAAAGCCGATATATACATGATCTCCATGAACAAGACCGCGGAGGACAAAGAAACTGCAAAGCCAACAACTGAAAGGAACTCTAGCACGGAAATGGAAATCATGCCATATTTCCCGATTGACCTCTGACGAATAGTACAAGAGATGAAACATGCATCTCCATCAGTGAAAAACTCAACGATGGAAGAAATTAGGATGAGAAAGATGGAAGTAACCACGACCATCCTACGAGAAGAGAAACACTGGAGGAATATTCAAAACGCACAAGATACCAACCGCAAACCATCATAGATCACAAAGTGCATGAAGAATTGATCCAAAGATTTGACAAAGTAGTGGGAGGAATAAGCAGCGTAGTCAACATGATGGCTCTTTCCCCTGCTGAACTGAAATTCTGTCAACAACAGAAACGGACTTACGCTAGGATCTATAATGCCCTTAAAAGATCTAACATCCCATTCACCTCAACGCAATGGGAGATGTTAGGATCCATTAGAACGCATATGAAAGGAACTACTGGACATCCAAGCAGTCGTGCCGACATTTCAATGATGAATGACCTCACATCATTGCTTAACTTGCTAAGTTGAGAAGATCACCTCAGTTCCAAGGAAAGCGGATCTATGGTTATCAACTCCATTATGGAAAAACAAATTGAGTTAATGATTAAAGAACCTAGTGATCTCGTTTGGGAGGAATCAAGGCGCGAATGACCTTTTAGGGCCACACATGAATCAACACTTGATATCGCTACTTTTGTTACAATCCATCTACGGGAGATTGAACAACAGAAAAGTAACTCCATAAGAAACTTCATGTTTTACTCAGGATGCAAGGAGATACTTCGTCAGCTTGTTCTAGTTTTCTCAGAATCTGACTTTCCATTCAACAACCATCAGCACTGGCAAATAGAGGACCTGTGCACGTCCATCAGAAGATTCAACGGAGACCTCAAGACCGAGAATTACGAAGACATAAAACTGCAATTCTTGGCATTTGTATGCTCTCTCTGGCAAAACCCACCGCCAACAGAGGTTGTTAAGACAGACACAACCACCATGACCAACCCTAATGGGACTGTCACTAAAGCAGTTGACTACATCACATTCGGACTTCACGGACTTGAAAGGACAACTTCAGAGCATCTTCTGAACTACAAGGCAGAATCGAGAGATAGTCCATCTGAATTAACTACGACAATAGTCAATCATTTCATGAGAATCTATCCACCTCGATACACTTTTCCGCAACCTAGGGCCCACAACATCAACATAGTGAATCCCATGGATGCATCCATCTCCATCTAGTAGAAGAGAAGAAGTTGAGCTCTCGACTTTAAAAGAGCGCTTCTCGGGAGGCAACCCATGTTTACATTTCTGCTATTTTACATTCCAAGAAGTGATGAAGTCTCCGACTATCTTTCACACTTGGATATACGAAGAAGACCGACGCATCAAGTTTTTGGCGCCGCATCACACATCAAGTTTTTGGCACCGGAATTAAGAAAAGTATATCCAACGTGTTCACACCTACGAGACAAATCACAAAAGACTTGAAGTAATCGGAGCACACAACAACAACGAAGGGACACTACGGAAAAGTCGACGATCATGTGCTTCGGAGCACTCCTCATCATCACCAACAAGCCATATATATAAATGGGGAGTACTTCTATACCGTTTCTTTCATTCATTATAAATATACCATATCCACTATGCTTATCACTAAGTGTGGGATTCAAACCCAAAACACACAGCTAAAAGAATACGTCTTAGATGTTTTAAATCCTAAGTGTGGGATTTTACCCCAATCAGAGCTTAGAATAACATCGAGGACGATGTTCCTTTAAGTGTAGGATAGCAGTAGTTACACTACTGTAAAATGGATAATGGTATATGCTTGATTCTAAATTCGTTGCTCTTTAGACCATCCTTCTCCAATAAGCAAACAAAAATTTTCAAAATTGAGTTAAAAATATGATGAAAATGAAAATTTTTTGACGAAGAATGATTTACTTTGGGGAAGAAGGATAAATAAAATACAAATTCCTTTGGAAAATTAGTTTAGTAATCCCATAAAGAGCATCGCATTACTAGACACACAACAAACCAACTTTCGATTCGTGAGGTATCTTGAGCCATATAAAGCATTCACCTTTAATGCTTCACATCTTCGATTCTTGAGTGTGCCGATGTACGCGTTTAGAATCAGAACTTGCGCCTGTTATGCATTTGAAATCCGAATTGGTGAATGAAAAGGAGACTGAATCACATCATTCTAAAACCCATCCATACACTCAAACACCCAAAAATAGACACATTACCCCTGCTTTCTCAAAAGCAACCCCAAACTTTAAAATAAAGTTCCAAAGATGAAAGAAGAGAAATCGCAAGGAGGTGACGTCGAAAAAAAAAGAAAAAAAAAAGAAAGAAAAAAAGAGAGAAAAGAAGTTCAAGAAGAAAAATTTGAAGAAAAAGAAAATCAATTGGAGAAAAAGACTCCTCCCGCAAACACCAAAAGAAAAAGGACGTCATGTATCCAAGATCAAAGATCAAAAGCATGCTCCCAAAGATTACAACCTCGTTTTTCAAAGAACAAATATTTCATTTTTCTAAAACCCCTTTTAGTAAAAAGTTCCGCCTCAAAATATTTCATTATCCGCTTATCTTTAACCATGTTGAAGATCGAGTTTGCTTGAGGACAAGCAAACTTCTAAGTGTGGGATACTTGATATCGCGTAAAATGTCACATTTTTACTACCGATATCTCTCTCATTCTGGAACGATTCTTGGCACTTTAACTCAAATTCAGTACAAATCAATACTATTATGCCAATATGGTCAAAATAAGGTTGCACGATCAAAATCAAGCAAAACGGATAGAAAACGAAGATTCCACGCACGTTTGAAGATTCCAGACATCAAAACGAGATTTCAATACCAAAGAGCCCATCACCAACATCTATCTAACCTAAGATGTTCGTTTTCAAATTACGAATCCAACAGAATGAAGAATCAACAAAAACGGGCGAAGAATGAAGATTCTGCGTACGCCGGAAGATCCAAACGATTCGTACGACACATCTAAAGTTCAGAGATATATTTCTGGGATTTATTTTCATCAAAAGATTCATTTTTGAATTACGAATCCAACGCAAAAAGAATCAACGCAAACGGACACATAACGAAGAAAACACACACGAATCGAGAAACGAAGCAACGGGCAGCGAACCGGTGCGGGGTGGTGCCAGCCGCCGCCGGCAGCCACACAGCCGCTGCCGGCTGCCACTAGGCCACTGCCGGCCACCACCCTCCCGCACGGATTGCGCTTTTTTGTCCTTTCGTGTACCCGGTGCTAGACCTTTACATGCTTTTCGTACCTGGTGCCACCACCTTTTTCACCTTTTCGTACCTGGTGCCACCACCTTTTCCACCTTTTGCTATTGTGAGCTTCCACTTGCTAAAATGCACCAAAAGTCTCTTATAAATAGGAGGCATGAGGCTCATTTACAAACACACCTTCCTAGCTTATCTTTCTCACTCTAGAAATAAGCTCCCACTTTCTCACTCTATATTTCTTTCTTTAGATTAGTTTTAAGTAGTATGTAAACTAGTTTAGGAGTTTTATTAGAAGTAGAAGGAACGTTCGGAATGCATTGTAATCTTCGATGTATGCTCGGAATTGTGTCAATTAATTCAAGTCTATTCTCTCTCGTATTTAATCCTGGTTCTTTCTATCCCTATCTATCTTAAATAATTACGTTTTTATTGATTATGCTAGATTTAGTTATTGCCATGATTAGAGAGTAGTATACTTGTTGTGTTTGTTTGCGATGTAGTTAATTAATTATGGGATGATTTATAATTAAATATTAAAGATCGGTAGTATCTCTTTGATCGTCTTATTGCATGTTCTTGTTTGATTGTTGCCTTAGGATTGTCATAGTGGTAAAATATAAACGGTCTTAATTATCGTAAAGTAATATGGTGACCCCTATTCGACTGTTACTCGATATAGTACTGGAAACACTTCAAGGTGGAGTACAAATGTATTAAAGTCGAGGAACGACCGAAGGTAGTCATATTACGAAACGGTACAATATTAATCTATCGCCTTTCCACCAATAAACGTGATTACAACACCTTTTTAACGACGTCCAATTAAAAGGTAGTCAGTCATCTGTGTCAATATAATTTGTCAAAGGTATGAAACTATGGAACCGCAAGGCTACATGGGGGATTATCGTAGGACAAGACATGGTCAAGGTTTGAACCACTTAAAGTGATGAATGCTGTGAATAACTAGTGGATTTATTGGGTAGTCTTAAGCAAGGCTGGTTTAAAGTCATAAATGAACCGTTTTAAATATACGAATCTATTAGGATGACGAGGAATCGTTATATGATTCAGTTATTTCTAATACCTTAAGATTTCGCTCCCATTCATATGAAAGTATTATTAAACCATAATTAAGATTTTGCTTATTATTCAAAATACTTTGTGATGTTACCATAACCTAGCTCCCGGTGTGACATGCTAATGGGATTTTAATTAGTAGGGAATCTAGTATTTACATCACGAGTATTCAAGATTAATAACTAACAAATATCTTTCAACACAGTTTCTCCAAACATCATCCCATAACTTAATTAACGAAATCTCTGCAAACACTATCTTTATTTTATCTGCTTTATCTTTTATTTTTATTTCACTTTTATTTATTTACTTTCCTAAGTTAGTTAATATAAAACCAAAACTCCCTCACTATTTTATAAAACCTTCACTAGTTTGAAAGCCCTCATCTGCCACGCCTTAGTTTCAATTCAGTCGGTTTGAAGAACGACTCTAGGTTATACCTACCACTTGCTCACCCTTAGGATTAGCATTGTTAGTGAAAACTTAGGCCCCGCAATTACAAATTTAAAACACTCCACTGATGCCCGCCGCCGATAGCCGGTGCAACAACAAGGGTTGAAATCCTTACCGACCGCTGGTGGTGCATCACTAAGGCTCAACATGGTTTTCTAAGTGGATCATCAACACAAAAAATAAGTGTTGGAAGGGTTTTGGGCTTGAAAAGAAAGCTAAAAATGGGGGTTAAATCCTAAGGAATGTCAAGGTCCTGTAACTGCACCTATACCGCGTATGGTACTCTACCAATGTGGTCTCGAAGTGCATACCAAGAGCAAGTTCTAATTCCGGATGCATGCATCGGCACACACTCATCAAACGAATAGTGAAGCATTTAAAATGAAAGCTTTTTATCGGCTCAAGATACCTCACTGCAAGTATGGGTTGTATGTGCCTAGCCATGCGATGCCCCTTTTAGATCATCATTTCAGCTCAAGAAATTCCTAACTTATTGAATCTTATTTTAATTTAAAAATGATTCCTCTCAAGATATTTTAATTCAAAAATTTTGAAAAGTTTTAACCAAAAGTGAGGTTTTTAAAATTGAGGAACATTTTCTAAGTTTGCTTTTGGACATAAGAATCTAACCTATGGTATTCTATACCGCTATCCCACACTTAGAGGAACATTGTCCCTAATGTTCTCTTGAGTTGAGATTTAACTGAAAGTAAAATCCCACACTCAGAGTTTGAACATATCGGAAAATGTTTCTCAAGTGTTTACATTGGGCTGGAATCCCACACTTAGTGATAAACTTAGGATATGGTATAGATTACTTTGATAAAAATAGAACAAAATGATGATATCAAAACAAGGATAAGAACGACAAAACTCCCTATATAGCTACGGCTTAGAGCTGAGGATCTGAAAAGTAGACTGCATCTCCACCAGTGTATGCTGGCTCAGACTCCATCTTCATGAAGTGTACTCAAGCTCAAGCGGTATATTCTTCATTCCAACCATCCACCATCTTCTCTCAAAAATAACTCAGAATAAAATGATAGATTGTAGAAAATAAAGTGATAACATCATCAGGAACCAGACATAATTAACCAAGTTGAACCAATTGCTTTATAGGGTTAACGGACAAGGATCCTAATCATCATGAGCCACTGATGTAACTTAACGGCTTATGACGATTTGAAAGTGTTGAATCCAATGGACATAATCTTCTATCACCCAATGATATCGCATAAAAAGTCACGTTTTTACTACCGATATCTCCCTCATTCTGGAATGATTCTTGGCATTTGAACTCAAATAACACTCAAATTAATGAGAATCTGCCAAGAAGGTCAAAATAAGGTTGCAAGCAAAATGGACGAGAAATAAAGATTCCACGCACGTTTGAAGATTCAAGACCTCAAAACAAGATTTAAAGACAAAAGAGCCCACCATCAACATCCATCTTATCCAAGATCTTCGTTTTCAAAATACGAGTCTAACAAAAGAAGAATCAACAAAAACGGATAAAGAATGAAGATTCTACGCTCGCTGGAAGATTCAAATGATTCGTACGCAATATCTGGAGATAGGAAACTCATCTCGCGGATTTCTTTATATCAAAATCTTCATTTTTGAATTACGAATCCAACACAAAAAATAATCAACACAAACGGACACATAACGAGGAAAATACACACTAACTAAGAAACAGAATGAAAGACGGCGAACTGGGGCGGGTGGCAGCCACCAGCCGCCGCCACCCGCCAGCTGGTGGGCGGCGCCTGCCGCCTCTCCCCCATCCCATTTCCGCTTTTTGCTCCTTGCGTGTACCTGGTGCCACACCTTTACACGATTGTACGTACCCGGTGCCACACCTTTGCGCGATTGTACGTACCTGGTGCACCACCTTTTCCATCTTTTGCTAAAGTGCTCCTCAAGATGCTATCGTGAGCCGGATTTTACCTATAAATAGGAGGGCTTTGGTTCATTTGAAAGAAACACCACACTTTCCATACCTTGGAAAACACACACTTTCAGTCTTTCTTTCTTTGTAACATTAGTTGTAATTCTTCCTTAGTTAATTAGACTAGCTAATTAACTAATCTAGGAAGACTTGTACGGAGGTGCACCGAGACGCATTTGTAGCTATGAGTTATTGTATGCCTTTTTCAGGTTTTAATCTATCTTTCATATTTAATTATGTTTGTTCCTTATTTTATAAATTTAAATATGCATGCTAGAATTGCCATGATTAACTAGATAACTCAATTGTCTGCTATGATAGTCATTTAGAAAGTTTTAATATGTAATTGTGTTGTATGTTATTAGATTGCGGATGGTTTATATTACAAATAGATGTAGGAATTAAATCTTTATCGTTTATCTACCCAACTCATGTTGTGACTAAAACCTTATCCAAAAATGAACGTAGCTAACTAATAGGATATAGGTCACTTAGTTATACTATGTTAGATTGAATCATTGAGCTCGGCATGGCCGGTGTTCTCTAGACCAGAATAGGATCCAAGAGACACGGAATATGGGAATAGAGGTAGATTAAGATTAAATTCATATAGACGATATTTTTGAGACAACTTTCGGAATATCCTCGACTTAAATAATACCTTTGCATGCTTATATTGAACTGTTTCTTTGATCGTCTTATTGCATGTTCTTGTTTGATTGTTGCCTTAGGATTATCATGATAGTGAAATACAGACGGCATTAAATATTGTTACGTAATATGACGGCCCTTATTCGACTGTTCTCTAATATAGTACTGGAAAAGCCTACGGTGGCCTACGGCGGAGTACAAATGTATGGAAGTTGAGAACGACTGAAGGTAGTTGTATTATGAATCGAATAACAAACGTGTTACTTAAGGTTCCATTTGTAGTACAAACCATCCCTGTATTCTTGCATACCTGAGTAATGTTGATAATTCGTACGAATAAGTGATGACATATTATCCGACCGCCTAGACCAGTTAGTCCAACCTATTCCGGTGAGGGTAAAATCTCGTTCATGAGATTGTTTATTCAACAAACTATGCCATGATTCGGACATCTCTGATGACCGAGATTGGGGAATAGGATTCGAGATTAACTGTCAGATAATATGGGTATACATTTGAGAGAACTTTCAGTGTATGCTTTAATATATGCTGCAACCACGTGACATTCTATTTCCCTAATTGTGGACACCTCCGCGTTAGCCCGATAGAAGGACTGCAGTAATAGCTCACATTAACTTACGAACTTATCCCCATTAGAACTCTACATATTCAACAACTCCTAAACCACTTCATAGTAGACAATCGCTTTAATTGCTAAACGCCCGAAGTAACCTCCACCTTTTAGTTTATCTTAAGTTAATTTAGAGTAGAAAATCTAAAACCAAAACAAAAACCAACTCTTTTCTCCCTAGCTAAATACATAAAAGTTTCTAAATCCCCTAGCTTCAATTTGCCGCGCTTTGAAGAACGATCCTAGGTCATACTTGTCCTTTGCTAGCCCTTTGATTAGCATAATAGTAACCCTAGGCCCCAGCTCTATAAATTTAAAACCCACTATTGTCTTGCATCACCATTAGAAATCCCAACGACCGGTGCGTATCACAACATCCAAGATCTTCTCCGATGAACTGATGGAATGAATGTAATGTTGTTCTTGTCAGATGAGATCTCCAGCTTCCATTTCCATCCCGTCTTTAATCTCTTGATGTCCATTCCTTGATCAGCTTATATTCCTAAGGTTTAGCAATGAATACTTTATAAGCTGGAAAATGCTACTAGCGTTGTGGTGATTCATGGTTCCCAATGGTGGTAATGATAAGCGTGAATGGGTGGGTGGATGTGGTTGTGGTGATGGTGGTAGTGGTTCCTGGTTTCATGAAACATTTTTCTAGCAACCAAGGATGTGGTAAGGTATGGTTGGATTATGGAATGTTGGGAACATATGGTGAATGTCGAGGTCATTTGCTCGATGAACAATTCCGAGAGAACTAGAATGTGATCATCTTTTATCTCCTAAAGATATATAATTCCCCTTACTATGCAATGATTTAAAGTTTCCAAATCTAATGAACGATAATGCTCCCCTTATCATTTCTCCATAACTTAAAGATTCTCCATCCATAGGCGTCGGTCCCTGTCTGTTAGCCATTTGTACAAACAATAGAGCAGACAAATGTGATCTAATAGACATGTGATTATTCCCTAAGTCATGGATTCACTGGTTTTGGAAAGATTTGAAAACAAACCAATGTATGACTTCGAGTCTAATCACATGCGTAAAAGCGTCGACCGCCTATAATTTCATTTCAGCACAAACAACAGATTTGAAAATACTAGAAACATAGGTTAACCGATATAGAGGTTAACCGATAGTTTGGTGCTATCACCAAAACCAACTACAGGCCTATACAGAACACTTAAAACCAACTACAGGCCTATACAGCCTTTACAGAGGTTAACTGATAGTTTAGTGCTATCACCACACACAACATAGGTTCCTATAACAACACATGTTATGTTGGCCAAACAATAGCAACCAAACCCAAACCATGTTGACCTCTGACAAATCACATATGCTCGAAGGCCATATATCACATACACTATAATTATCAGGCTAGACTAAATAGTCTATCAATAGTACTAGTACATTTACCCGTTGTAACCAAAATTATTATAACTAAATTACACTGAGAGTTACAGATCCACTCACCTGACTATCTCAGTTGCCAAACTCAGAATTCTTATGTTACTGAGTCTTCGGTTTATCTGAGAACACAACAGAGTAATATAAGTCAGTAACTCATTTTATAATCTTATAACATATGAAAAATGTAACTTTTAGTTAATAACCATAATCCAGTTATCACAATTCAACTTATATAATTATATACTAATTCCAAATTATTATCATATCATAGCATTACTACTAATCTAACAATTATCATTTCAAACACTATATTGAAATTTATTGAAGCATACGCGATCCTAAGATGTAAGCCGGATCACGTAACCTTGTTTAAAACTTAACTGTGACAAAATTGTACTAACTTACGCAACCAGGAACAGAGGTGGGATCGCGTAACACAGTGTAAACTCTTCTGTAACTAATTTACACTTACTTACGCGATCCAGGTAACAAGCTGGTATCGCGTATCCAAGAATATAATTTGACTGTGATCAATTTTAACTGTGGTACGTGATCCGGAATAATAACTGGGATCGCGTATGAAGGTGTTAAACAACCTGCACTTTTCTGCACAACCTTGAATCCGAAAATCAAACCAACAATTCTCATGTCAGGGTTTCTAACTAAATCAAATACATCCATCAACCTCTACAAATATCTTATAATACCAAATAACAACATCATCAACTTCAATTTCAAATATATATATATATATATATATATATATATATTATGAACCCTAAATTTACTCAACTTAAAAACTCAAGAATCAATCATATAACTTGAGTTACTAACCTCAAATAACTTCAAATAATTAGTATATAACAACAATCAATCCCTTTTCAAATATTAATTTCACATATACCTCACTTAACATCAATAGTTCAATCAAAGCCAAGTTCATAGATAATTAAACAAGAATACTTACAACTAAATGGAGGAAATAAGATGATGAACAAATTGATAATGATGTGAAACTGAACCACAAATCACAGCTCTTATTATAGCTTCAATTTTTGTTTATGGTTTTGATACTATAAGTTCTCAAGAATTAGTGAAGGAAAATTTTGCCAATATGGGAATGTTACGAAAAGGGTGTCAGCTATTCCTTCTAAACCAACCCTATATTCATTTAAATTAGTCCCCTTTAAAAACTATTGTCTGGAACTTATAATTATTTGCGAGTCCAACTATTTTATTTTTCTTATAACTCTATAAATTTAAAATAAACAATAAGTTATCTATCACAATAAGTTATTTGGCAATTTACCTAATATTCACAAATAAACAAATAATATAAAATTATTCCTAACACATTTAATAATTTAAAGTTGAGGAAATTACCGGTTACCACTACCTTAGGGCGGATGTTACACACGCTTCTTCCTTGGCCTTACTATTTGCATATTTTCTTTCCACATTCATCTCGCTTTTTCGGTGATTGTTTGGGTTGTTGTTATTAGGTTGATTGTTGGAAGAGTTTTTGTGGATGGACCAATTGTGGTTGTTGTTGTTGTTGTTGGTTGTATTTGAGTGGTTGTTGAGGTTAGAAATGGGGCATATACAATATGTATTGATGTGTACTCGGATTATAAATTGGGGATGATGAACTCGAACCATATCTATTTGGTGTACCAAATAACATAAAATTTGTGTACGACATATCATTTGGGTTTGTGATTTGATTTGAGTTTAGATTTGGTTTGAGTTACACCCGTCTGTTGAAAAAGTTTGGATTGTTTTTGTGAATGCGTATGTATAAATGTAAGTTATTTATTGTTATGTTTTAATATGTATAACGTATAAGGTATAACGTATGTGTATATATAGGAGTAAAAATATTAAAGAAGTTATATTGTTTATCTTTTTCTTAGGCCAAATGGTCGAAAAAATTAAAATTTTATTTTACTATTTCAACAGTTATATTACCGTTATAATAAAAAACAAAATATTATTTTATTTACGATATATCTTTGCTAAAAAAATAAAAAATAAAAAATAAAAATAAACTGGGCTCACAAAATGGCGTTCTCTCGCCCCTTTTTAGATACAACAAGTTCCACAACTATAGTGCCCACTGCTGATGCTGTGATGTTTTCAGGTCTGAACACCGTCTAAACCGTCTAACACGGGCAGATTGCAAATTGATAGAATTTTTAAAAAAAAGTATAACTTTTGTTTTAAATGGGTCATTTAAGTGGTTGCTTCTACTTGATGGGCCTTTATCTCTATTTGGTGACCCGGTTTCTTATTTTTAAAATCTTAAATAAACTTTCTAATTTTAAGATGAGGAAATATTCCGTTCAACAAAATTGTACATATGTAATCATGTTGTTAGCTTTAACTTGAGGGTTAAATATATAATTTGAATAGTCGAGAAGCTAAAAAAATATAAAATATGATTTTTATTTTCTATTTCCAATAGGTTAACAACACCAAGCACCAAATAAAAGTGATTTGACTACACCAATGATTTTCCATTTTAAGATTATTTACATGTTTTTACCTACGTTAATCTTCACTCTGTGGTGGCATGTAGGCATGTAATGCCGGTTAAATTTAACGTGGCTCCAGGCTCCCCGTGGATAGCATGGACGGAAATGAGTATAGTCGTGTCTAAGCTCGTTTAGGCTCCAGTTTAACTCAATTTTAAATATAAAGAACTCGAGCTCGACTCCGTTTGCTTCGACCTAACGTGTGATGTTCGAGCTCGACTCATTCTATATTTTACATTCTTCTGGCTGACACTCAACTCAACTCATTTATCAGAGATAAGATTATTAATTCATATATATATATATATATATATATATATATATATATATTATTTGATGTAGTATTTAAATATATACTTATATATATATATAATTATATAATAATAATTTTTATGATGTAATTATATATTATATAATTATATAAAATTGTATTAATGGTCTATAATATGCTCTATTAAGTTCGCAAGCTTGTTCGCGTTGGATATAAGAAGCTCGAGCACGAGGTCTTTTATTTAGACGAAGATTGAAGTTGAACTCATTCAAGCTTGGCCAGAAGCGAGCTATTCACAAGTCTAATCCAATTTTTGTTCAAACCTCACTCTTTCAAAAGAAGATTAATTTCTTTTGCCTTCTCTCTGGCAGCCACTATATTCTTCACCCTAAACATGAGACTGCAACAACTCAGCGAGCTGAAAAAAACCAGAATATGATATATATATTTTTTAATTGTTATAGTTGTGTATTCCCACATTTCCACCTAGGAGCGAGGTAGGCCTGTTCGCTCTTGATCCTTTTAGGCTTGATTTGATTGAGAGGTTTTTAGTGAAAGAAGTTGAAATGATATTTAAAAGAGATGATTTATTGAATAATGTATTTGATTGCTTACAAATTGACTTGGTTACAAATGCTTACTCCATCACCTATTTATACTACTCCATGAAAGTTTCCACATATTAGATATTTCCATGGATACCTAGATATTTCTTACTAGATATTTCTACTAGATTCTAATTTCCATGGATACCTAGATATTTCTTACTAGATATTTCTACTAGATTTTTCACTAGAATTTTCTACATCATCCTTCTACTACATTCTAGATATTTTCCTTTAGATATTTCTAATATATATATATATATATATATATATATATATATGTATATAAAAATATAATTATATAATAATAGTTTTTATGATGTAATTATATATTATATAAGTATATATAATTGTATTAATGGTCTATAATATGCTCTATTAAGTTCGCAAGCTTGTTCGCGTTGGATATAAGAAGCTCGAGCACGAGGTCTTTTATTTAGACGAAGATTGAAGTTGAACTCATTCAAGCTTGGCCAGAAGCGAGCTATTCACAAGTCTAATCCAATTTTTGTTCAAACCTCACTCTTTCAAAAGAAGATTAATTTCTTTTGCCTTCTCTCTGGCAGCCACTATATTCTTCACCCTAAACATGAGACTGCAACAACTCAGCGAGCCGAAAAAAACCAGAATATGATATATATATTTTTTAATTGTTATAGTTGTGTATTCCCACATTTCCACCTAGGAGTGAGGTAGGCCTGTTCGCTCTTGATCCTTTTAGGCTTGATTTGATTGAGAGGTTTTTAGTGAAAGAAGTTGAAATGATATTTAAAAGAGATGATTTATTGAATAATGTATTTGATTGCTTACAACTTGACTTGGTTACAAATGCTTACTCCATCACCTACTTATACTACTCCATGAAAGTTTTCACACATTAGATATTTCCATGGATACCTAGATATTTCTTACTAGATATTTCTACTAGATTCTAATTTCCATGGATACCTAGATATTTCTTACTAGATATTTCTACTAGATTTTTCACTAGAATTTTCTACATCATCCTTCTACTACATTCTAGATATTTTCCTTTAGATATTTCATAAATATATATATATATATATATATATATAATTATATAATAATAGTTTTTATGATGTAATTATATATTATATAAGTATATATAATAGTATTAATGGTCTATAATATGCTCTTTTAAGTTCGCAAGCTTGTTCACGTTGGATATAAGAAGCTCGAGCACGAGGTCTTTTATTTAGACGAAGATTGAAGTTGAACTCATTCAAGCTTGGCCAGAAGCGAGCTATTCACAAGTCTAATCCAATTTTTGTTCAAACCTCACTCTTTCAAAAGAAGATTAATTTCTTTTGCCTTCTCTCTGGCAGCCACTATATTCTTCACCCTAAACATGAGACTGTAACAACTCAGCGAGCTGAAAAAAACCAGAATATGATATATATATTTTTTAATTGTTATAGTTGTGTATTACCACATTTCAACCTAGGAGCAAGGTAGGCCTGTTCGCTCTTGATCCTTTTAGGCTTGATTTGATTGAGAGGATTTTAGTGAAAGAAGTTGAAATGATATTTAAAAGAGATGATTTATTGAATAATGTATTTGATTGCTTACAACTTGACTTGGTTACAAATGCTTACTCCATCACCTATTTATACTACTCCATGAAAGTTTCCACACATTAGATATTTCCATGGATACCTAGATATTTTTTACTAGATATTTCTACTAGATTCTAATTTCCATGGATACCTAGATATTTCTTACTAGATATTTCTACTAGATTTTTCACTAGAATTTTCTACATCATCCTTCTACTACATTCTAGATATTTTCCTTTAGATATTTCTACATATCCATAGATATTTTATTATCGGACTTGGGCCTAACTATTTTTAGTTAATTCAATATTAATTTAGATCAAGTTACCTTTATGATCCAACATCCATTGGGCCAAATTAAGTTTATAATCCAACACCCTCTTTAAACTTGATTTTCTGTCTCCAAGCATCATCTTTAGTCTTGAAAAGTCTCTCTCCTTTAGTAGCTTGGTGTATGTATCACTTGCACATCTTTACTTGTAATACATTCTCGAATAAAGTCATAGCGATTATTCATATGCTTACTTCGATCATGGCAAACATGATTTTTTGCTAAGTCAATCATTGATTTGTTATCCACGAAGATCTTTGTCGCATCCTCTTGTGCCATGTGTAGCTTATTCAATATACTTCTAAGCCATAAAGCATGTCACACACTTGATGTTGCAGCTACATACTCTGCTTCACAAGTGGACAGAGTAACAATTGGTTGCTTCTTTGAAGACCATGTGAATGCATCATTGCAAAGGAAGAATAAGAATCCTGATGTGCTTTTACTATCATCGGAATTGACAGCCCAATCACCATCTCTATAGCCCATAAGCTTGAAGTCATTAGATGATGAATATTATATACATAATCAAGCGTACCTTTGAGGCAACGTAGTATCCTTTTAGCAGTCTTCAAGTGGGAAGTAGTATGCGATTCCATGAACCGGTTGATTAGTCCCACAACATATAGAAAGTTAGGTTGTGCACGATAAATACCGTAAGCTTCCAACAAGACTCTTAAATAACGTTGGATCAACCGCTTATCCTCCATTATACTTTGAGTGCTTTGATCTACGTAATGGGGGGTTCCAATAGGTTTGCAATTCTCCATGCCAAACCTTTTCAATATGTCCTTCGCGTATCATTCTTGGCATATGAAGATACATTTTCCCGTTTGCTTAACCTCGATACCAAGATAGCAAGACATAAGCCCAATATCCGTCATCTCGAACTCCTTTGCCATAGACTTCTTGAATTCATCAATCATCCCCTTAGAGTTTCCCATAAAGATAAGATCATCCACGTATAAGCAACCCATCAATATATCTCCTTTTTCATACTTCACGTAAAGTGCATATTTACTTTGACATTTTGTGAAACAATGCTCTTGGAAATACTTGTTAATTCTTGTATTCCAAGCGCGTGGTGTTTGCTTTAGGCCATATAAAACATTTCTCAGCCTTATCACTTTACCTTCTTGCCCTTTGGTAACGTATCCTTATGGTTGCTCCACATAAACTTCCTCCTCAAATGACCCATTTAGAAAAGCGGACTTGACATCTATTTGATGAATACTCCATTTATATTGAGCAGCAATAGCTATTATCATTCTTATAGTTTCTAAATGAGCAACGGGAGCAAATACCTCTTCATAATCAATGCCCTGTTTCTGCCTGTAGCTTTTGGCCACCAATCTTGCCTTGTACTTTTCAACTTCTCCTTTGGCATTTTTCTTTGCCTTGTACACCCATTTTACCGCAATAGCCTTTTGACCTTTTGGTAGAGTGGTCAAATCCCATGTATCGTTCTTCTCTATCGACCTTATCTCTTCATCGATAGCTTATCTACATTTCGTGCTTTGTAATGCTTCCTCGAAGGCTATAGGTTCATAATCTACATAATATAAACAGAAGAGTGTTAGTTCTTGAATTACATCGTAGAGTTCTTCCAAGCTTCTCTTCATTGGAGATCTTTCACTTGAACTTGAACTTGGACTTGATGGAGAGCCTTGAGTTGGGGATGCACTTTGAGGTTGTTGACCTTCTTCAGTGGATTCGGTTTTTTCTTTTCATTCTTCATTGAGAATAGGAAGAAATTCATATCCATCATCTTCCTTCGTGTTCCAATTCCATGTTCCCTGTTCATTGAACTCCATATCTCTACTCATAATCACTTTCCTCGTGGTTGGATTATAGAGCTTGTATCCCTTCGATTGTTGGTCATACCCACTAAATATATGCTTCTCACTCTGATCATCTAACTTTGAACGCCTTTGGCATGGTACGTGGTCGTATGCTATGCTTTCAAAGACTCGTAGATGGGATACAGTAGGCTTTATCACGTTCCATACTTCTTATGGGGTCTTGTATTACAAACTCTTTGAGGGACACCGGTTTGATAGATAGACCGTACAATCAACAGCTTCAACCCAAAATTCCTTTGGTATCTTTTTATCTTTTAACATACTTCAAACCGTATTTAGAATGGTTCTATTTTTTCTCTCAACTACTCCATTTTGTTGTGAAGAGTAAGGAGCCATTAGAAATCGTTGGATCCCATTATCTTCATAAAATTTGGTGAATTCTTTTGATAAGAATTCCCCACCTCTATCGGATCTCATGGATTTGATTTTCAAACCCTTTTCCTTCTCAACCATTTCTTGTTTGAAAGCTTCAAAAGCTTGGGATTTTTCTTTTAGAGAATACCCCCAAGTTTTTCTTGAGAAAACGTCAATAAAGAGCATGAAATAATTATTCTTACCAAGTGAAGGTGGAGTTATGGTCCTCACAAATCTGTGTGAATAAGTTGTAGAGGCTCCATAGCTCTTGATGTTGCTTCCTTTGGAAACGGATTCCTTGCATACTTCCCGAGGAGACATCCTTCACATACTTGGTTAGGAGGATAAATAGGAGACATCCCTCTAACCTGTAGTAGATAATAACTTTCAGTCACCAAAGTTTAAGTGCCCATACCTCATGTGCCAAAGCCATGAATGATTCTTCAAGCTTGCTGTTGGGACATGTTTGTGTGACAATAGATCTAGCTTGTAATAGTATTTAGTTTGTAATCAAGTTTTATATATTGATCTTAAGTTTGATATTGAGCATATTAGTTTGTGGTAATATTTGTTATATATATATATATATATATATATATATATGTGTGTGTGTGTGTGTGTGTGTGTGTGTGTGTGGGTGTGTGTGTGTGTATGTATGTGTTTATATATATAAGTATTCGACAGATATGAATTGCGAACTCAAGTTAGCTGTGATGCAAACTGAGTTCAGTTCGCAAGGTGGTTAGCGAAATGAGTCAGTTCGCAGAGCCCAGACCTGCGAACTGAGACATGAATATATATGATTTCAGTTTAGAAAAACCCTAACGAATTACAATCTGCGAATTAAGCTTCTGCAAACAAACCCTACGAATTTCTAAGTATTCTAAGCCTCGTTCTTGATCGGTTATACCTATTAACAATCAAGATTAAGGTGTATTGGTGTTATTGTCACGAACAAATCGTGATACCAAAGTTATATCCGTATAACTAAGATATTAAGGGATTCCGCACCTTAATACCAAGATAACCTCGTTATCGATCCACGGAACTAGGGACTTACAATTGGTATAAGAGATTTTAGGCTTAATACGTTGTGGTTCGAGGTTATTTGGATTAAATAACTAACAATTTCGGGTTGTTTTATGACCAAAAGTTGTTTCTGGACATTTTTAGGTTGATTTACGTTCAAAATCTTTAGGTTTAAACATAAAAACACTTAGCATTTTCGTTTTTAGGGTTAATAGCCGTATTTGCCAATTGAAACGTATATTGCGAGCCGAACTGAACTTTGGGAAATGAGATTTGCGAAGTGAGTTGAGCTTGCGATTTGAATTGAGTTTGCTAGCCGAACTGAACTTTGCGAACCGAGATTTGCGAAGTGAGTTGAGCTTGCAAATTGAATTGAGTTTGCGAATTGAACTGCATTTGCAAACTGAGTTAGACTTGCGAACTGAGTTTCTGCAAAGTGAACTTAGAGTTGCGAACTGAGCTGTGGTTTGCGAACTGAACTTTCTGAGTTCGCAATTTCGACTGATTTTTTGTCTTTTTGACCAAATTTAAGATGTCTAATCTTATCCGAATGATAGAAATGGACCATGAGGTGGGAAAATCAAATGTTCCACTTAAGTTACTCACCCTCGGTGACTATTATGGGTGGAGAGACCGTTTTGAGTCCTGTTGTCATTTTCATGACGTTATGATATGGGAGTGTATCACTCATGGATACACCGCTCCAACTCAACAAGTACAGGGAACTTCCAAATTTGTGGTTCTTCAATATAATCGTATGAATGAATAACAGAAGGAAAGTTACAAAAATGAAAACAGAGCACATTCATGCATTAAAATGTGTCTACCTAAGGAAGTCAATCATCTGTTTAAATCCTTTCACACTGTTAAAGAGTTATGGTTAGCTCTAGAGAAGAGGTGCGATGGAAGTCCTTAGATGAAGGAAGGCAAAAAGGATTTGTTGAAGAAACAATTTGTCGTCTTTAAGGCTTTTAAAGGGGAGGAACTTGATACTTATATCACTAGATATTATCATCTTTTGAGTGAGCTAGATAACCATAAAATTGCAGTAAATGATCGAGAGAAAATAAACAAATTTCTTGAAGGTTTACCGCAAAGATGGGAAATGTATGGAGTGATGATCAAGGACAATGAGGATCGCTATGCATCTATGACTCTGGAAGATGCAATAGACAAACTCAGAGGATATGCATTCACTAAGAAAACTAGGGATGCTGATAATGATCAGGTTCAAGATCCTAAGCTATACTTTGGTAAGGCTAGTACCTCTGATGCATCTACAAGTTCCACTACTGCATTGTTAGTTGGTGATATTACTGAAAACAATGCCGAACTTGTCTCTGAAGATTTGTGCTATATTGCTGCTGGAAGTGAAAAACAAAGTAAAGCAACTAAGAAGTCCATTCAAGAGCATCAAAAGATGCCTATGAGTGTGAAATCTGCTGAACAACAACTGTCTGTTCTTGTATTATTTGTTGCTTCATATGAAAATTACATCCAGGGAAAGATTAATGATCCAACCACTTTTGATGCTGATTATGATCAACTTGATGATGATGATTTTGAAGAAATGGATCTCCAGTGGCAACTTGCTATGGTGTCAAGGAGAGTCAAGAAATTTCTAAATCGAACTGGTAGAAAACTAGTTGGTAATAAAGTTGGGTTTGACAAATCCAAAGTAAAATGTTTTAACTGTCAAGGTTATGGATATTTTACTAGGGCTGATCAAAATGGTGGGAATAACCAAAGCTCGTGTAAGAGTCTAGCTTCCAAGGCTTTGGTAGTTCAACAGTTGGATGGGTCATATGATTGGAAAGGTTTGTCTGAAGAAGCACTAATGGTTAAGATTATGGATGAAGAAAAGACTGCTGAATCAACATCTTATATGCCTGAAGCTTAAGATTCTAAATTTCAAGTACTAGACATGAAAGAGAAGTCTATTGAAGATAGTATACTCTACATGGATTCAACTGAGCATTTGAGTCCAGATGACTTTGTTGCTCAAATGGCTGAAATCGACACTGATAAAAAGAGGGTATGTCCTGATACTCTTACTCTTGCTGATGTTTGTTACTTAGTCACTAATTTGCAGTCCCAAGTTAATGTATTTTCAGAATCTAATTTAGCTATGAAATCTGATATAGACACATTAAAAGGAGATGTCCGAATATTTAATGAGGACAAACTAGCTCTAAAATCTAAGATTAAGTCTGATGTAGCAGATAAGGCCACATTAAAAGATACAATAAATGAGCAGATTGATAAATTAGATGGTCTTTATCAGGTTATAGTAGACTTAAAGACAGACTTAGCTAGTAGAGATAGTGAATTAGCTGCTTCCAAGTTACAGGTCTTAGAGCTTAATCGTAAGTTAGAAAGTTATGCTACTTCTAAGCTAAATTTAGACTCGATGATTAGCTCTGCAAGAAGAGTAACTGATAGTACTGGAATAGGTTATAATCATGTAGCCCCTCCATTTAATGCTAATTACTCAAAAACAATTGATTTAGATATGCCTGATGTGTTCAAAGATTCTGAAAACATATTAACTGATAAGTTAGAGGCTCACAGATAGAGAAGCCTGTTATTAATGACTTAGGATCTGAAGACCATGATATGGTATCAGATGATAAGGATATTAAAGAACAAATTCCTTTAGTGTCTAAAAGGCAAACTGACTTAGGGAAAGAAAAAGAGTTTGGTTATCGCAAATAGATGTCATGCTTTAAATGTCATCAAAAAGGGCATGTGGCTTATTGTTGTCTGTAGGTTCCAACTATTCGGACCAACACGAGTAGTTTGCTTGTATGTAAATGCGGAAATTAAACACAACAAGTTATGCAAGATTTAAGTTAAATATCACCACAACACAAAGATGTATGTATATATATATTATCAACAAGTAAACATACACTTTGACAAAACACACAAGGAACAAAATAACCCTACCAATGACTTTTTCTCTCTGGACAGTGAGTTATGTGTATGTTGAGTGGCTTGCAAACAGAAGCTGACGAACTTCTATTTATAGCCCAAATTAAGCTTTCTGCGACACAAGGGACTGATTCTGCGACACAACCCTTGTGTCGCATTGACGGATTCTGCGACACAATACTTATGTCGCACAGAATGAATCTGCGACATAATCCTTGTGTCGCAAGATTACAAAACTTGTAATTAAACTATATCTTAACTATACAATGCGTAATTACAATAATGACACAATTACAGACTGAGACCAACTGACAGACACATCTAGATGTACCAACAAACTCCCCCGTGTCTTCAGCTTGGTCTTCAAAGAATTTCTTCAATTAGCTTCAGTCTTTAAACCCATCCGGGTGGAAAGTTTCCACCAGCATGCACACCAAAAGAGAAACATATATCAACGATTTTCTGAAATCGCTTCGCCAGAATTGTGTTGAACTCGTTGTCAGGATTGTAGCGAATACGATTGTTGAATAGTTTCTTCATGTCATCCTTTGACAAGTTTATTATGCTCATCGGGTCAAATATCCTGAATTCTGCTTTAGGTAAACCCCACAGAGAAGTAGACCCAGTTTAAGGCACAGAATCAGGCACGTGGACAAGAACGGCTTCGCCGGTGTGAGCATCCAGTTCCCAGTAATGAAATCGTTTCAGCAAATTAAGGGGAACAGATTCTAGCGAGACTTCACGAAGACAATTAGCAGGAGGATAGTGATTTCTGACGATTGGCTGATTTGTCTTTGGGTCAAGCTTTTTCTTGAAAGTAAAACGTGTACCCAGCACAGGTCTGACATAATGGTATTTCTTTGATCGAATCTCTGCTCGCATGACCTTCTGAATAACTTCAGCTATTCCGTCTTTATGAGGATTGATCAACTGAAGTCGAGTAAGACGAACAAGATCGTGCTTTGGCAACGTACTCAATTTCTTCAGAGATCGACGAAAGTACTGGATACCGTCACGTCTCTTGATCATGAACCTTCCCTTGTTCACCTTCCAACTTTTAATAAGGCCGGTATAATCACCGCCTACCTTGTATTTCTTGCAGGTAACAGGAACAGGTTCGATATTTTTACCTTTGATGAACCAGTTATCCCTGATGGACATTTCCCTGTCAACAGGAACATGTTCGAACGTATCCTGTGGGAAGATGTCATTGTAATTTGTCCTTGGGAATCCTGTGGGAACTGGTAAATCTTGAGACAGTCCGACAGGTTCAGACGATTCAGGAGCAGAAGAAGCCTGATAAGAAGACCCTGAGGTGGATCCTGGTACATAGTTGAATGCAGGCTCTGACTCATCGTCTGAAGAATCAGATACAACAATACCTTCTTGTGGGTGAGAGGGCTGATCAACATATTCTTCATTTGGGTCAAGCCCTTCCTGCTCAACCTCAATGTCATCATTATCATTTGCAGCCTCGAAATCAAACGGCTCTTCAGGTACAACACCATCTTCATAAACCGCAGCTTGAAAGTATGTCAAATTGCAATAGGTGTAATCTACAGCTAACGGTTTCGGTTGCCCTGGTAACTCAAGAATGTAATCTAAAATAGGAGTTTCATTAATAACAGAATCATTTACATTTTCGGTATTTACATTTTCATCGCCCTCGGCGGAAACCCTAGGTGTTGATTCTAAAGCCGGTTGGCTTGACTCCCCCGAAGCAATAGCTTGGGTTTCCAGCAGTAGAATCTTTGATTTCAGCTCAGCATTCTCCTTTTCCAGGATAGAGATTCTGGCATCTTGAGCTTCGAACACCGTGAGTTGAGCTTCCATGTCATGCTGCATTTTATCAAGTCTGCGCAGGAGCTCTTGAATAACCGCCGGGTGAGGGGTGATAGGTGATTCGGTTCTCGGGAGCTCAGAAGATGTAGAAGTTGAAGTGCGAGAGCGGCGAACCGGAGGATCCAAAATATCAGCCTCAGAAGAATCACGAGGCCGTTTACCTCGGCTGGAGGATTCAGGAGGTGGAGAGGGTGGCTGATATGCGTCGATCTCACGATCGAGATCGACAAACTCCTGATCCAGAGGATCTGGCAAAACAGACGGTTGCGGAGCTGCGGGTGGTTGAACTGGTGGTGGTTGTTGGACTGGAGGAGGAACTGGGGCTGGTGAAACAGTAGGCCTGGGAGCTGGATCGTTAAACTGTTCACCAGGAGGACCAACATAAGCCGGATCAATGATATGACCGAATAAGGCAACCTCCCTTTCCGGTGCCTGACCCTGCTTGGCGAAAGTGGTACAAATGGTATAGATCCTGGTATTCATCGGGGTCTGCTTGAATGTAAACGATGCAATCACTGGAAGATCAGGATGCAAGTGATTGAGCAGCAATTGAGTAGACCGAGGATATAACGCCCATTTATCCTTCGTATCCAGAGCGTTGTCAACGAAACCCCTCCAGATATAACCAGAAAAGTTGTAAGGTTTGTTGTAAATCAACGCGAGAATGGCAGAGGCAGTTGTGTAGCTCATCCCTTCCAGACCTGCCCGGCGACTGGATAAACCGACAATGACGATGTGAGCCAGATACCTCCAGACCTTTGTCATGTAGGTCTTCTTGTACTGGTCAACAGGGATATCCTGATATCCAATCGAACGCATCCCTTGAGCAATAGCAGCAGCAACAAACTGAGTAATCATATCCGAGTTGTCTCCGAACTCGAAGAAATCCCGAATGAGTTTCTCAGAAAATATGACCTGACGCCCACAGACAGTAGAAATCAGACGAGTATCAGGTTCGTCTTTGTTGACGACAGCGTTGTCCCAAAACTCCGTAATATGATTTCTCAAAATCCGAGTATCAGCAGAGATAGCTTTGTAGATTCGAGAACGTCGTAGGAATGCTATCATAGCTCTGTACGGACGCGACGTCTCAACTGAGGTGTTCATAAAAGCCACGATATTGTGTCGTGGTTCCCAGAAGTACTTGGTGACATCGATTTCAGTGGGTGGAACAGCAGGTTGATCAGCCATGACTGTAAAAACAATAATACAACCAAAAGCTCGAGCTGCGTTAGCGTTAGTACACAAAAAAAAATAATCGCGTTTTATTTTACAAATGTTCTGCGACACAGTAGTTGTGTCGCATAACAGAGATACGACACAGTGCTTGTGTCGTAGAGGTAGACTACGACACAGGGCTTGTGTCGCATGACACGTGTCACGCGGACAGAGTTTCCCTTGCATTTAGCATTTTTTGAGAAATTAATCTCAGATGCGACACAACAGTTGTGTCGTAGGTTGTGTCGTATAAAATGATACGACATACATCTTATGTCGTATGTTGTGTCGTACACAATACGACATAAACGGAGGGAATCGATACGACATAAAACTGTTTGATCTATGCGACACAACGCTTGTGTCGTATGTTGTGTCGCAAAGATGAACACTAAACCAACCCAGAAATGATTTTGCCAAAAATTTGGGGTTTTCAAAATGTAATCATACCCTAGGGTTCGCAAACAGTAGGGGATCAAGAATATCAAGTCTTCTAACCCTAGAAACCCCTAAACCCTAAATAATGTAAGAAAATAACGTAACCCTAAATCCGTAATGTCCACAATCTAATTATAAGCAAGATACGGAATAAAGACACGAGGGAATCATACCGAAAGAAGCGCAAGGATGTGGAGAACAAGAATCGAGTAACAAATCACTGTGAAAATGCTTCGAACCAACAAATCCGAGCGTGTATACGACTGTGTCGCAAAATCGCAGTTGTGTCGCAAAATCGTCTTTGTGTCGTATGTATTGTGTCGTGAGTAATTATGAAAGCGTAAGCGGTTATGTCGTATGTTGGGAATAGTTAACCCCCAAACACACATGCGACATAAGATACGACACAATGGTTATGTCGTATAGAGGAGATACGACACAATGTACGACACAATTCTTGTGTCGTATAAGTGGAATACGACACAATGCTTGTGTCGCACAGAAGACAGAGCAGATTTTAGCGACATAACATTTGTGTTCGAAATCGATTTAGATTGAGATTAAAGAATTTTCGCAAGAGAAACGATTTGTGACAAAAAGAAAGATAAAATTAAGTTAAATACAACTATAAAAATAAGGTATAACAAAGATATGGACAAGCGCAATAATTTTTGGTGACGGAGTTATGATAATTCTGGTTGGGGATCATATTGACATAACATGCAATAATTAGGAATAGTAAGTGTTATGTCGATCATCAGTATATTTGTCCGCTTTAAATTTACTTGACGTACTAGAAACACTTTTTATAAAAATTATTTCAGGACGATTATTAGTATATTTGTCCACTTAAACGTGTTATACTCACATCTAGGAGATATTTTTATTATTATTGGACTGTTCATTTCGCTGTGGTCACTACCATAGATATACATCTTAACTTGAGACATAGACCGTGTTTCCATTTACAGAGAGAATATTAGAAAATCAAATTTAAGAATCAAGACAGCGGTGACAGGTCTGTACGTGCGTACAACAGAGCGACATAACTTGATTCAGGTTTAAGCAAAACCGAACTTGGTCAAACCCTTTTGGCGACCTTGTAAGGTATCTTGATTTTAAAGACTTTTCAAGTATTTTGACTTGCATTTGCTTAATTTTAAAATATATATCAACAGAAGCCAGGTCTATACTTACGTATAACAGAGGAAACTGTCAATATATACCCCCAGATGATATCGAATAAACTTCTTTCACGAAAACATATCTAGTCTAAGTAAGATATTAAGACTTGTGTCATACATCTAATGGTGTTGAACCACTTGAAATGGACAATTATCATTTAGGCTTCTTAATAATTCTCAAAGAGATTTGTATAACATGCCTACTAATACATCGTATGATGAAGACAATGTTTATAAAAACTGATTTTAATATGTCAAATAAATCTACTGACACATCCAGGATAAATCTTAAAGTTTCCATATTCATTGCATGTCATTCAATGTACTATCATATCCCAAGTTGTTTACAGACACAACATCAACGTCTATTTTAGAAATGTAGCAACCTTGCATTTCTTTAATACTACATAGAATAAAGAGTGGCTGTTGCGAAATTTTTTTTTTTTTTTTTTTTTTTTTTTTTTTTTTTAATTTAAACAACACTGTACATATAACTAGTCACAAATCATTTCTTGAGATCAAGGGAAATCATCCCTATCATATCTACAAGTTCGTTGAAACGAGCACGCGAAAATGCTTTGGTGAAAAGGTCGGCCTTTTGCATGAGGGTATCAATGTGAATAAGGTCTATCAAGTGTTTCTCATAGCAATCTCTTATGAAGTGAAACCTAATCTCTATGTGTTTGGTCTTAGAGTGTTGAACAGGATTGCGAATAATAGATATAGCAGCAGTGTTATCAATATGAATAGGAGTCAAGGTAAGAAGTAACCCATAATCACGCAATTGGTGTTGAATCCACAGAATCTGGGAGCAACAACTTGCAGCAGCAATGTATTCAGCTTCCGCTGTTGAGGTGGAAACTGTTGTTTGTTTTTTACACTGCCAAGACACCAATCTGGAACCGAGATATTGGCAACCTCCTGTAGTTGACTTCTTATCCGAATTGCAACCGCCATAATCTGAATCAGAATAGGCTGAGAGAGAGAAATTTTTCTCATTTGAGTACCATAGACCAAGTGATGGCCTATATTTGAGGTAACCAAATATTCTCTTTACAGCCTTCATGTGAGAAACTTTGGGCTTTGCCTGATACCTGGAACAAATAGACACAGCAAACACAATATCTGGTCGGGACGCAGTAAGATACATCAATGATCCTATCATAGAACGATAATCTCGCTCCTTGCAGTCTTCTTCGTGTTCAGCAGGTCCGAGCTTGTGATCAGTTTCAATAGGAGTACCATAAGGTTTACAATCATGGAGCTCATACCGAGTCAACATGTCATTGACATATTTGGACTGATGAATGTAGAGACCTTTATCAGACTGCTCAACCTGTAAACCCAGAAAGAATTTGAGTTCTCCCATAGCACTCATCTCAAACTTGGACTTCATAATTTTCTCGAAATCCCTGCACAAAGAATCATTAGTGGAACCAAATATAATGTCATCCACGTAAACCTGTACCAGCAGCAAATCTTTTCCATCCCTTTTAATGAAGAGAGTGCTGTCAATGTGGCCTCGGGAAAAGCCATTTTTCGTTAGATGTTTTGCCAACCTCGCATACCAAGCTCTGGGAGCTTGATGAAGACCATATAAAGCTTTTCCTAACTTGCAAACATAATCAGGATGAATAGGATCTTCAAAGCCTGGAGGTTGCTTGACATACACATCCTTCAAAACCTCTCCATATAGAAATGCGCTCTTGACATCGAGTTGATAAACTCGAAAACCTTTAAATGTTGCAAAAGCCAGAAAGATGCGAATAGATTCCAACCTTGCAACTGGAGCAAACACATCATCATAGTCCAAACCCTCGATTTGAGTAAAACCTTGAACCACCAACCGTGCCTTATTTCGAATAACTACGCCTCTGTCATCCTTTTTCACACGGTATACCCAGCGAGTGCCAATAGGATCGACATCTTTGGGTAAAGGAACCAATCTCCAGACATCAAGCTTTTTGAATTGATTTAACTCTTCCTGCATAGCCTCAATCCAGTATGGATCTTTCAAAGCTTCGTCTATTTTCTTTGGTTCAAGCTGAGATAGGAAGCATTCTTCCATATTTTCATCCAAGAAGGCAAAAGAGGCAGTTGATGATTCCTCACGGATTTCATTAGCTGCAACCTGACCTCTGGTCAAAACACCTTGTTGAAGCTCACCGATGATATTTTCAGTGGGGTGAGAAGAGTGAATTCTAAGCTGAGGGATCTGATCAGGCACAATGATCGAATCCAGATTAGAAGGGGCGGCTTCTGAATGTTCAATAGCAACTGAGTGATCAGTGGCACAACTTTCATGGTCAACTGGTAAGATGATATCAGTTTCAGTTTGAGGGCTAGATTCAGAAGCTACACGATCACCATCGAAGGAATTATCATTATTGACAATATTCTTAGGAAGTACCGATCTAGACTTGGAGACTGAGTCGGAAGAAAGATCCAAGCCATGAAGCAAAGATACCACCTGATCTTCTTCACTAAATTTGGGAAGATTGAATGAGTCTACCAACTTGTCATACTCAAACAAGGATTCCGGTCCCTTACCCTTTGGAGAATCAGTATATTTCATAAATCGTACTTCAAAATGTTCCTCTATTCTCCCAGTGGACTTGTTGAAGACTCGTTTATTCGGCGAGTTCACAGAATATCCCAAAAATAGACCATCGACAGTCTTTTCATCAAACTTGCCTATTGAATCCTTAGTTATTAATATTGAGCACGGACACCCGAAGGGCTCAAGAAACTTTAGATTTGGCTTGTGATTATTCAGCAATTCATAACATGTTTTGTTTCGCTTCTTAACCGCCGAGACTCGATTCAGCACATAGCATGCAGTATTAACAGCTTCTGCCCAAAATGTGGTGGGCAGATGCGCATCAGACAGCATGGTTCTTGCTGTTTCAATGATTGTCCTATTCTTTCTTTCGGCGACACCATTTTGCTGAGGAGTACGAGCAGCACTGAATTGATGGAAGATTCCTTTTCGAAGACAATACATTTCCAAGGTTCTGTTCTTGAATTCTGTTTCATTATCGCTGCGTAGTTTCTTGATTTTCAGGTTACACAGATTTTCCAGACGATCGAACAAGTAGGTTAAAGTATCGGCTGTTTCATCCTTTCCAGCCAAGAAATATACCCAAGAGAACCTTGAGTAATCATCAGTAACGACCAGACAGTATGACTTTCCTCCTATACTTTTCTTGTTCACAGGACCGAACAAATCCATGTGAAGCAATTCCAAAGGAGATTCAATAGAGTTCACCTGCTTAGACTTATGGAACTTCTTGTGTTGTTTCCCTTTGAGACAGGAAACACATTCATCATCTATTTCGAATGATTTTTTAGGCACACCTAACACAAGATCATTATTGACAAGATAATTCATTCTGCGAAAATGAATATGTCCCATACGTCTGTGCCAAAGCAGTGAATCTTTAGAAGATGCTTTTGATAGCAAACAAGTATGCTCCTTGGTAGTAACAGTTTGCATATCCAAAATGTACGAGTTGCGTACACGGGGTGCTCTCAGTAGCACCCATTCCTCGGGAATAACAAATCCCGGTTTCAAAATCAAACATTCAACATCTGTAAATGCTGTAGTAAACTTCTTGTCGCACACTTGAGAAACACTGATCAGATTGTGTTGCAGTTCCTCGACATAGTTTACTTTATCAAAGCTTACTTTTCCATTTGTAAGAGTACCCTGTCCCGTGATGTTACCACCTGTATCTCCAGCAAAAGCAACATGTCCTCCGCGATATGGTTTAACGTTTGACAAAAGAGACATGTCACCTATCATGTGCCGTGAGCAGCCACTATCCACATACCATTTACTGCTTTGTACGTGATCTGACTGCTACAGCACAACACGAGGAGAAAGTTAGTTAGAAATGGAGACCCAGGCCTTTACAGACTTGGGTACTCCGGAGACCTCATCAATAATAACTACATCAGTTAAAACTTTGTTTTTCAGGAGATCAGAAGTATTTCCTGATGCAGTATTACCTGATGATGAGTCATTTGATGACTCTTTAGGTCTCCAAACATTCACAGGAACAATATAGGGTTGTTTGTTAACAATGTTAGGCTGTTTAACCGGTGGTTTACTGGGCCTAGCAGTATTAACTTTCGAGATAGACGGTTGAGCAAGTGTGCTCTTCTTTGAAAATGATTTTACAGTTGAATTTTTGGAAACACCTTTTGATAACATCTTTCTCGAAAGCAACGGACATTGATTAATCAAGTGACCTTGTTTCTTGCAGTAGAAACATGATCGTCTCTCCTTAAAGGTTTGGTCGTCTCTCCCTAAGAATTTAGGTGATACAGACATCTTTGAAGTGAATGTCTCAGAATGTGGAACAGAGGATTTGACAGAATTCTTGATTGATTTATAACCAGTATTCTTAAAATCATTCCTTTTAAGTTCAGCCTTAGCCTTAGTACTACTTTGTGAAGATTTATCGTTTGTCTTAGAAGTAATAAAGTGGTGATCAGGCTTAGAGCTGTTCTTTTCACATTGAGACACACACTTACAAGGAATATCTCCGACCTCAACCCTCTTTTCAGTAGTTTTTGAGGGAGCAGACTGAAAGCTACCGAAGGAGGTTAACTGGACAAATCCTGATGAGGTAAACTTAACAGGTTCGAAAGGCTTCACTGGTTTAGCCTTGACCAACTTAGTTTTCTTTCTATTATGTTTGACCTCTATGTTAGCTTGATAAACTTCAGGCAACTTAGGAATAGGTAAACTAACAGATTCAACTACGGGCGTCTCTACTTGATTGATAGTAGGTTCATTAACCATCAGTTCAACAGGCTCTGTATCTACTAAGGCAGTAGGCACAAAATCTTTAATTTCATCCTTAGACGGTCTACACAAGTTTACATCTAAAGATGGAGGCGGTTGATTATGATAACCCAAACCAGATTTATCTTTAGTATTAGACCTACCCGTTTGCAGGAGTTCAGTAAAGACCATTGATGAAGTATTGATATTCTTGAGTTTTCTTTTGTAATCAACAACTTCGGCTTGGGAGGCAGCCAATTCCCTTTTTAAATGAGCGATCATTTTTAGGTAACTGTCAATTTCATCTTGATTACTGAAAATTAGAGCCTTCAGCTCCTTTTTATCTTCTATTAATTGATTAATGTTACTTTCAAAATGTTTCTCATTATTTTTCAAAACTTTGTTTGCCTCCATTAGATTCAAGATATCAGACTTCAGGTTATCATTATGTTCCATAAGCCCATTTACTTTACCAGTTAAACTTATACAAGAATCACAAGAAAATGACGCAAATTGTACCTCATTGTTGATGGCCATGAAGCATTGTTCTTGAGTTTCATGAGCAGAAAAGTCATAAGCATCACCATCTTCGATCAACAATGTAGCCTTAGCAGTAGAGTTCTCAATCTGTTTTGGAGTAACAGATGGCTTTGTGAAACCAGTGGCCGGCTGTCGTCCTTTCTCGCATTCTCGGGCGAAGTGACCAAGATTCTGACACTTATAGCATTTGATTTTGCTTTTGTCGAATCCCATTGGTGTTCGGTCAGCAGTGTCTTCTAGAGATCTCTTTCCAGTTCTTCTTAGATAGTTTTTGGCTCTGCGAGTAAGCATAGCCATATTCCATCTAATGTCTATTCTTTCTAATTCATCTGGATCAACTTGATTGAAATCTTCATCAGTCAGTTCTAAAGTACTGACTCTTTTGGAGAGAAAGTCTTCATACGATGAGAGAAAAGCAGTGAACATTGCAGCATGCTCATCTGTGGTGGCTGAAGATGGGACTGACGATGATGAACAAGTTTTACTTGAGGAAGTAGTATAAGTTGGGAGGGATGAAAAAGTTCCTACAGTAGGATTACTGTAAGAAGAAGATCTCTGAGAATTAACTTCAGATGAAATGAAGGCGACTCCACTATTACTTGATTGAGCAGTGGATCTTGTTTCCTTCTTTTGAATATCTAAAGCACCAGCTTCAAGCTTTCCAACAAGATCATCTAAGGACAATTGCATTGTCTTAGGATCATTTTCTAACAACAAAACTCGCGTTTCCCAACTTGGAGGAAGAGCAGCCAAAGCCTTTTTGTTAATTTCAGAATTCTTCAGATTATATCCTCCAGCTTGCAGTTCATTTACAGTACGTGTAAATCTGCACAGCATGTCTCTGACAGTCTCATTTTTCTGGATATAGAAGTAATCAAACTGAGTTTTGACTAATTCCAGTTTGCTCTCGATGAACTCTGAATTACCATCAAATCTCTTCTCAATAGCAATCCAAAGATCATAAGCGATTGTTTGAGGAAACATATCCAAGACGTCAGTTGGAAGTGACATAGTGATAGCAGAGTGAGTTTTTCGTTCAATTTCCCATGCTTTTCGTTCTTCGGGAGTGTATGAACGAATAGGTTTGGGTGGAGGAACGCCCATATGTTCTCCAAGAGCAACCGGAGCTTCATATCTTTCAAGAAGAGCCAATTCCATGACAGGATCGGTGAATAACACAAAAGATATAAATCGTTGTTTCCAAGCTCGATATTCCATTCCTGGCGCAAAATAAGGAGGTTTATTGGCACTACCTATCGTAGCATTATGTTGTAGAACTGCATCAACACTTTGAAGAGACATGTTGAAAATCTGCAAGCAAAGTTAGAAAATATTCCACAAACAAGCTGAAATTTTGTCTAAGTCTGGGAAAATGCGACACAGTGATTGTGTCGCAGAAGGTCAATACGACACAAGAGATGTGTCGCAGAGCTTAATCAGACAGAAGACAAAAATGCGACACAACAGTAATGTCGTATGTTATGTCGCAACTTGTGTCGCAGACCAGTTAAGGTCAAAGAAGATTGTGTCGTAGGCTTATGTCGCACGTTATGTCGCACACTATGTCGTAGACAAGTTAATGTCGCATAGTTGTGTCATATGAACAGTGGTACGACACAGTGCTTGTGTCGCAGAGACGCGCGTGCAGACAGCCTAGAGCCCACAAAAAATTTCAACTTTCAACACAAACAATAAACAAATACACCATGCTTTTCTGCAGTTACAATACTAATTTTTTAAGCAAAAGATTACCAACTTTTGTTTAAAAACAAATTCCAAGGTTTGACAAACACAAACACTTAGGAATCAAACACCAAAATAAGCTCAAATATGCCCCTTTTGACCAAGAACACCAAGAACACACAAAATGAAAATAACACTATTTTGACTAAAATCTTGCAAAAACTAACTCGCAACCACAACTCAAGAGTATGTGGCTCTGATACCAATTGTAGGTTCCAACTATTCGGACCAACACGAGTAGTTTGCTTGTATGTAAATGCGGAAATTAAACACAACAAGTTATGCAAGATTTAAGTTAAATATCACCACAACACAAAGATGTATGTATATATATATTATCAACAAGTAAACATACACTTTGACAAAACACACAAGGAACAAAATAACCCTACCAATGACTTTTTCTCTCTGGACAGTGAGTTATGTGTGTGTTGAGTGGCTTGCAAACAGAAGCTGACGAACTTCTATTTATAGCCCAAATTAAGCTTTCTGCGACACAACCCTTGTGTCGCATAGACTGATTCTGCGACACAACCCTTGTGTCGCATTGACGGATTCTGCGACACAATACTTATGTCGCACAGAATGAATCTGCGACATAATCCTTGTGTCGCAAGATTACAAAACTTGTAATTAAACTATATCTTAACTATACAATGCGTAATTACAATAATGACACAATTACAGACTGAGACCAACTGACAGACACATCTAGATGTACCAACATTGTCCTAATAAGAAGTCTGAAGCAGTGCATAAGTCTCCTAGTAAAGAATAGTTAGTTGTTACTCCAAATGTGAATGTAGACAGGGTAAATCCTAGATCGGGTTTGACAAGAAAACCAGCTACTAAACCTGTAAACATTTTGAAACGTGAGGGATCACATTGTGTTTCCCCTCCTAAACCTAAATGGCCTTATGGACAAAATGAAAATTCTTTCATTAAACCAAGAGATAAAACACCGTCGAAGTTTAGGACCCCCCAAAAGAAACCATAGTCACTTTGAAAATGGTTCTTCTTCATTTTCACATGGGGGTAATAAAATTTAGAATTTTGGGAAAAATTCCCAAGGTTATGTGCCTAAGAGGTTGTCTAATCAATCTCCTCATAGGCATAGAACTGCTGATCGTCAACACCCTCAGACATCTTTGAAAATAACCAAGACTCCAGATGAAAATAGTTATGGGTATTTTAAAGAAGTTAAGATTGTTGATGATGAGGGACACACCAAGACCGTTATGGCTTGGGTCCCTCTTGATAACTGATCGTTGGTAACTGTCATGTGCAGGAGCAGGCTGTGAATGTAGATAGCTGGTGGTATGTGGACAGTGGATGCTCAAGACACATGACAGGTGAAAGAAGTCTTCTAAAAGACTTCAAAGGAGGATTAAAACAGCGTGTTAATTTCGCTGGTGAAAAAGGAGGTGTAATAAATGGGAAAGGAAAAGTTTCTAACGGAACTTTGACTCTTGAGGATGTGAACTATGTTGAAGAACTGGTTCACAACCTAGTGAGTGTGACCCAAGTCTGTGATAAAGGTCATCCAGTTCATTTTAATGAAAATGAAGCTTTAGTTCTGAAGCTAGGATTTAAAATTCCTGAAGATTGGATACTAATGAGGGCACCAAGGAACAAGGGCATTTATGCCATAAACATGGGTGTTCCTAACGCTTCAATAGAGTCGACATGTTTGTTATCCCAAGCTTCAGAAATAGACTCATTATTATGGCATAAGAGGATGGCACACCTGAACTTTCGCAAAATGAATTATATAACCAAAAATGGTTTAGTTCTAGGCGTTCCACAAAAACATTTTGAGTTTGAAGACATGTGTGTTCCTTGTAAGAAATGAAAGCATCACAAGAAAACACACAAGTCTAAAACGGAAAATTCAATATCCTCGCCATTTGAACTGCTACATATGGATCTCTTTGGCCCAATAAGCAAGAGAAGCATAGGTGGCAAGTGGTACTGTTTACTTGTTACCGATGATTACTCTAGATTCTCTTGGGTATTCTTTTTGGGATCTAAGGATGAAACTCCAAGAATACTTATGGAATTCTTAGATCTAGTAGAGAATACTTATAGAACACGAGTGAAGAGTATTCGTAGTGACAATGGAACCGAGTTTAAAAACTCAACCCTCAATCTCTATTGTTTGAGCAAAGGAATCAATCATCAATTCAGTGCACCATATGAGCCACAACAAAATGGTGTTGCTAAAAGGAAAAATAGAACATTGATCGAAGATGCTAGAACAATGCTTGCAGATTCAAGGCTTCTAGTCATTTTTTGGGCCGAAGTAGTGAATATAGCATGTCACATTTTAAATAGGGTTCTTACAGTAAAAAGGCTAAATAAAACATGATATGAGCTTTTGAACAATAAGAAACCTAACTTGAAATGATTTGAACCCTATGGAGTTAGGTACACGATATTGAAAACACAAACTCAACCAAAGTTTGCTGAAAAAGATGATGAAGGATACTTCCTAGGTTATGCTGCTAATTCTCCAAATAAGTGTGTCTTTAATATAGTCACTGGACATCTTGAGATAGCTTATAACATTGAAGTTACTAGCTATTCCTATGATACTCATAAGGGATTGGATTGGCAGTTTAACTACTCGGATCTATTCAAATCTTTTAACATTCCTCTCAGTGATGAAGTAATCAGTTCAGAATGTGATGACACAATTTATGTGGATGAAGAAATCGCCCATATTCCTAGGTCGAATATTCCTATCACTGTTAATGAAGAGACTACTGTTCACACTGAAATAGAGGATATTCCTCAAAATTTTGATCAGCATATTGATGAAAATTTTGATGAGAATAGTGAGATACCGCCTCTGGAGGAAATCAATACTAATCTGGAATATGAGATAGTAGTTGAACCCGTTTTTACATCACGTATAACTAAGGATCATCAAATGAGTCAGATTATTGGTGATCTAGATTTAGGTGTAAAAACGAGAAATGAGTTATCTAGAAGTACTAGTTTGTTTACTTCTATATTTGAAGCTGGAGAATATCATCAGTGTATGTACTCTTGCTTTATCTCACAAGAAGAACCAAAGAATGTACAAATGGCCTTAAAAGATAATTCATGGGTAGAAGCCATGCAAGAAGAACTATCCCAATTCAAGAAACTTGAAGTTTGCGAATTAGTTGATCTTCCACCTGGTGAATACTCGATTGGTACTAGATGGGTATTTAAGTGTAAGAGAGACGATCGGGGAATTGTGACTCACAATAAAGCTCGTCTAGTGGTTCAAGGTTATAACCAAGAAGAAGGCATTGATTATAATGAAGTGTTTGCACCTGTTGCTAGACTTGAGGCAATTAGGCTATTCTTAACTTTTGCAACATTCAAAGGAATTAAAGTTTATCAATTGGATGTTAAAAGTGCCTTTTTGTATGGCAAGATTAGAGAGAAGGTGTATGTTTCTCAACCACCTGGTTTTACTGATCCATCATACCCTGATAGAGTATATCGTCTAGATAAGGCTCTATATGGATTATATCAAGCACCCAGGATGTGGTATGAAACACTATCATCGTATCTACTTGAGAATGGATTTACAAGGGGATCAATTGATAGTACACTTTTTGTCAAATGGAAGAAGAATGACTTTCTACTTGTACAAGTATATGTTGATGACATTATCTTTGGATCGTCTGATGAAAAGATATGTCAAGAATTTGAGAAAGTCATGAGGAAACGTTTTGAAATGTCTGCAATGGGAGAGTTGAATTTCTTCTTAGGATTGCAAGTTGATCAAAAGAAGGATGAATTCTTTATTCATCAATCTAAATATACTGCAGAGTTGTTAGAAAAATTCAAGATGGATGAAAGTAGAATCTATTATACTCCCACACCAGTCAATCATGGACTTGGTCCAGGTACATCGAGTGATCAGGATGTGGATCCTACTCTTTTTAGGGCTATGATTGAATCACTAATGTACCTTACTGCATCTAGGCCTGATATAATGTTTGCAGTGTGTATTTGCGCAAGATATCAAGCCACTCCTAAAGAATCTCACATGCAAGTTGTAAAACAGATTATTCGTTATCTGATGGAAACTTAAATCTTGTTGCTTACACAGATTCCAATTATGGAGGATGCAATCTAAATCGAATGTCAACAACTGGTGGATGTCAGTTCTTAGGAGGAAGATTGGTGTCGTGGCAGTGCAAGAAGCAAACCTCAGTAGCCATTTCTACATGTGAAGCTGAGTATGTTGCAGCTGGCAGCTGTTGTTCTCAAATTCTTTGGATACAACAGCAACTGCGAGACTATGGTTTAAATTTGAAGAACACTCCTATGATGATAGATAATGAATCAACGATATCCATCACTAACAATCCTGTCAGGCACAGTAAGACGAAGCATATTGATATTCGACATCATTTCATTCGTGATTGTGCAGAGAAAACGATGATACGGTTAGTTAAGGTTCCGACTGCGGATAACTTAGCAAACCTGTATACGAAGGCTTTTGATAGAGCACGGTTCGAGACCTTAGTTCAGCTAAATGGAATGAAGAATGCAGAGTAACTAGTATTCCAGGGGTATTTCAGTAATTATAATAGTTAATAGTATTTCTATATTTTTAAAAAAAGGTTGGCGTATGGCATTCATTTGCTTGTTACCTGAGGGGAATCGCCGCCTAACAAAATACAAAAACAAAAGTTTAAGTTTTTGTTTGCATAAGGGAAATGATAGTACATTAGGAGAAAAAGCTTGATTATAATAAGTTTGAGTACTTAAGATTGATATGTTAGTACATTCATTTAAAGTTATAGCTATTTTACTAAGTATATATTTATATTTATTTTGTTATAAACCTTTTTCCACTTGCTATAATTCTTATTTCTTAAAATTTAGATAGCTTCTTCATACAATATACTGGTAGGCAATTTATATACAAATTTCTAAAGCTTTTAAGAAGTCTTAAGATACATGGGAGTTATCTGGTATAACTATTATATGATGTATGACAATTGTCTTAATTGTTGAAGGATAGTATTTCCATGCACTGTGAATATGAAGAAAATGACAAATGGTATGAAAAATATATGATTATTAACTTAGCTAATGATTTCTCTATTGTACGTGAGTACAGACCTGAAGCTATTATCTAGGTCAATAATTTTAAACATGTAGTGGATATACTAAGGGATCCTCTGTTGTATGTCAGTACAGACCTAGAACCACTAGTATCTTCACTATAAGTTTGATATTTGTCTAAATATAAATAATATAAGTGTACTTAATGTACCTTAGTTATAAATTCAGTGTTATGTGTTTTACTTGAATTGACAGTATATCATATAATGGAAAACACTAGGTTATACTCATACTAATAATAATAAAGTATGCTTAGAAATTTGAGTATAAATTGTTTATGTGGATCATAATACCGGTAATTGTCTAGAACTATCTAATAAATGATTCACAAATGTGAATAGATGGTTTTCAATTATACTGTATGGATAAAGGTAACTAAGATATAATATTATAAATATAAATATGTAAATGGTAAAATAAGTGGTATTTATATGAACTTCTTAAGGTAAGTATACTAACAATCATCTTAGACTTTAAAATATTAGGATTTTAGAAATTATTCTTACTAATATGATGTAACACCCCCAAAATCACTGTTTAGCGGAAGCAAGCTTTGGGGTGTTACTAATCTAATATCACAACACAAAAGTAAGGCAAACGACATCTATATGCAACGTTTGTAAAATAGTTACATTTCCATACATAAAATGTTTGAAACATAGAGTTTCGGGTTACAAAATGAAGTTCCCTAGAGTCCGCGCGTAAAGCGGGAGATTCTATTACATAACCATAATAAATACAAAAGATAATGCTAAGAATCTCCGTTAAATGCAGTTGTAGAAATCATGCGACTCTAGGTAGTATCCTGAGGGAATCCTACTCCGTATGTGTACCTGAGATACAAAGCTAAGAAGGTCAACTCGAATGTTGGTGAATCTCACAAGTTTGTAAATAGTACTAGTATTTAAACACAAGATTTCATCAGTAATGCTCGCAGGCGTAAATCAAGTATTTGCACTCCAGCAAATGTAAAGTAAGTAAGTTATACCGTTGCCATGAGGCTCATAATCAAAGCTTAACCCGTAAGTAGTAAGTTTCCCCCGAGACATGCTTGAACCTGAGCAAGCTAAGTAACGAATAATAGTCGCCCGTTTATACAGAACGGTTCGTGGTAGCGCTACTACCCCGGGCGGGGAGGGTCATTTCCCTAATGGATCCATTAACTAGTGTTCGCGCTTAAGTACCATAACTAACGATATATGATGGAGGGACTTCCCCAAATAAATGGTGAGAAAACTCATGCAATTCCATTTGGTAAACATGTAATTCAGTACTTGTGTTCATAAAAGTAAGCAATGTATCTCACCCCGTAAGTAAAATAGTAAAAGTGGGGCTGTAAGACTCACCTGAGTCTAGCAAGTATGAAGGTGTAATCAAGTAAGGCGGATGTAAGTCCGTACAAGGTTCTCCGAACCCTGCAACCTTCTGGCGTCCGAAACGCACAAGGTTGTAAGTAAACAAGTAAACGAGTTGGTGTCTTAAAAGATCACCCATGCTAGTTGTCCACTCAACTAGGAAATGTCCAAATGTTCGTTTAGTAATCCGTTTGTATTTTGAAACTAAATATGGCCCGTTGGTGATGGTTTATAATAATAATACAAAAGTGCTATTATTTTATATATCGTTGTATCAGATTTCATTATCTGTAAGTGTTTGACACTTAGTGTGAAAAGTATTTATAAGTTCCTGGATGACGGGGGTCCGGGGGCAGCGCCCCTGGTAGCGGGTTCCAAGGGGAGGCAGCCCCTGGTGGGTCCAAGGGGCAGAGCCCCTGGCTGGGGTCGTGTTGCCAGGTCAGCTTGGAAAATTTTTATTTCTACTAAATTGCTTTGGTGAAAAACTCATCTAGACTTGAATTTGGGTGAAATCGAGTGATAAAATTTAAGGTCTCGACACTTAGTAAAATTTGTGTTTTCTTGGTTCTGTTTCATGAGACATAGCATGCGATATAAGGCTTGTGTCGCTAGGTGCGACATAGTCTGTTGTGTCGTAGATCACCTCTGTGACACAAGGGCTTGTGTCACTAAGTGCGACATAGTCTGTTGTGTCGCAGATCACCTCTGCGACGTAAGGGCTTGTGACGCTAAGTGCGACATAATTCAAATTATGCGACACAAAGGCTTGTGTCGCAGGTGGCCTGGAGCCTCTGCGACACAACGAGCTGTTGGCCGGAAAATGAGCCGAAAAGGTGTTTTCCGGCCTCCGTTCGACCTGTGACTTTTACCCAACCCATATTTGGACATTTTAAGCTTAAAGAAACAACTAGAACTTAAAAACACTTGAAATCGAAAGGTTTTGAGTTTTGTCGGAAACTTACAAAGTGATGAATCGAAATTCCAAAAAGGTAGGAGTGTAGATCGTTGCATGGTGATCGTTTTTCTCTAAATGGGTGTGATGATTTATGGTGGTTTGTTGGTGTTATTTGGTGGTTTTAGATGATGGTGGTGGTGGTGAAAGTTGAGAGAAAATGGAAGGAAGAAAGAGAAAGTAAGTGGTGGAAATGAGGGGGAAGAAAGGAGGGAGGTGGGGTTTTGGTGAAAGCCTCACCTTTCCAGCCCCAGTAATTGTGCTCCGTGCGGTGTTCGTCTTCCCCAGTCGTTAAACATTAAATCATTATTTTGACTGTTTACAATGTAAGTTTTAAAATACGGGAGTTCATTAAATTCATTTATTGAAGTATTTTACTAATACTTACTAATTCAATTGGTTTCGTTTGTTTGTGTTTTTAAATGTTTGAGTCGCGTAGATGTTTATTTATGCGATACAAAATGTAATTGAAATATTATCAAAATAATATTTGTGACATAAAAGTGTCCTTAATTAATATTACATTGCTTGATATAAATGTTCACCAATGTCCGTATGATTTGAATCGAATTACATTCGATTTGAAATTCGTACGATTTAAACCAAATCGCATATTAATATACATTTTGATACATTAATTAGCCTAGTACCACACTAATTACATGTATTAACAGTTAAGTAGGAACTAATTACTAGTCCTAGCTTGGCAGGTGTCACATTCTCCCCTTGTTACGAGAATTTCATCCCGAAATTGAGCTCAAGTCGTATGTGTAGGGTCTGTGAACAGGTGCGGGTATTTCTGTCTCATTTGGTCCTCCCGTTCCCAAGTAAATTCAGGACCACGTCTAGAATTCCACTTGACTTTCACGATGGGGATATGACTGTTTTAGTCGTTTGACCTCACGGTCCATGATTTCCATAGGTTTCTCGACAAAATGAAGTTTATCATCGATTTGTATATTTTCGAGTGGTATTATCAGTGTCTCATCAGACAGACATTTCTTTAAGTTAGAAATGTGAAAGGTAGGATGCACGCTACTAAGTTCGGTAGGTAGCTGCAATCGATAAGCCACTGGACCAATTCTCTCGAGAATTTCAAACGGTCCAATGTACCTAGGGTTTAGTTAACCTCGTTTTCCGAACCGAATAACACCCTTCCATGGTGCCACTTTAAGAAGTACCTTGTCCCCAACCTGGAACTCAAGGTGTTTTCGTCTCACGTCAACGTAACTTTTCTGACGATCACGTGCAGCTTTCAGCCGGTTTTGGATACCAACGACCTTCTCGGTGGTTTCGTGAATGATTTCTGGACCAGTGAGTTGGGTATATCCCACCTCAGTCCAGCAGATAGGTGATCGACACTTACGTCCGTAGAGTGCCTCGAAAGGTGCAGCCTTAATGCTAGTGTGGTAGCTGTTATTGTATGAGAACTCACACAGTGGTAAGTGGTTTTCCCAAGAATTACCAAAGTCAATTACGCATGCACGTAACATATCCTCCAGGGTTTGAATAGTTCGTTCGCTCTGGCCATCAGTTTACGGGTGGTAAGCAGTACTCATATCCAAACGAGTACCGAGAGATTTTTGTAATGATTGCCAGAAGTTGGAAGTAAAACGAGTGTCCCTATCCGAGATAATTGAGATAGGTACACCGTGTCATGCAACAATTTCTTTGATGTAGATGCGAGCCAGACGCTCCATCTTGTCAGTTTCTTTGATGGCGAGGAAATGGGCAGATTTCGTGAGACGGTCCACAATCACCCAAATGGTGTCGCAACCGTTTGAAGTTTTCGGTAGTTTGGTAATAAAGTCCATGGAGATTTGCTCCCATTTCCATTGAGGAATTTCAGGTTGTTGGAGCAATCCTGAGGGTCTTTGGTGTTCGGCCTTGACCTTGGAACAAGTTAAGCATTTACTGACGTACAAGGCGATGTCAGCTTTCATGTTAGGCCACCAATACAATTCTTTAATGTCGGGATACATCTTGTCAGAACCAGGATCTATAGAGTATCGAGATTTGTGAGCTTCAACCATTACCAAATCTCGTAAGTTTCCGAATTTGGGCAACCATACCCGGTTAGAGAAGTACCGAGTTTCGTCAGGTTTGATTTCAAATTGTTTATCCATGCCCCGCAAGGCTTCAGGGATGATGTTTTCAGGTTTGAGTGCTTCGATTTGTGCGGCAAGAACTTGGGTGATGAGGTCGTTATGGATGGTAATACTGAGAGCTCGGACTCGAAGGGGTTTCACTCGTTCCTTTCGGCTCAAGGCATCGGCAACTACGTTCGCCTTGCCTGGATGGTATTTGATTTCGCAGTCGTAGTCACTAAGTAACTCGACCCAACGACGTTGCCTCATGTTTAGATCCTTCTGATCGAATATGTGTTGGAGGCTTTTGTGATCGGTAAAGATAGTACTTTTCGTACCGTAGAGGTAATGTTTCCAGATTTTCAATGCGAATACCACGACACCTAATTCTAGGTCGTGTGTCGTATAATTTTTCTCATGGATTTTCATTTGTCGTGAGGCATAAGCAATGACTTTTTCTCGTTGCATTAACACACAACCAAGTCCTTGGTGTGAGGCATCGCAGTAAACTATGAAGTCATCGGTACCTTCGGGTAAGGACAGGATCGGTGCACTGCAGAGTTTGTGTTTCAGTAGCTGGAAGGCTGACTCTTGCTTGTCGGTCCAGTCGAATTTCTTATCTTTCTGAGTCAGTGTCGTTAAAGGGACAGCTGTTTTTGAAAAGTTCTCAATGAATCGACGGTAATACCCAGCGAGACCTAAGAATTGTCTCACTTCGGTTGGAGTGGTCGGTGACTCCCAGCCCTTGATTGCTTCAATCTTGGAGGGATCAACATGGATTCCCTGATGATCAATGACGTGCCCAAGGAATTGAACGGTTTGGATCCAGAACTCGCACTTAGGGAATTTGGCATATAGCTCTTCGTGTTTGAGAAGTTCCAGAACGGTTTTCAGATGCTGAGCATGTACTTGCTCATTGCGCGAGTAGATCAGGATGTCATCAATGAACACAATGACAAACTTGTCAAGATATGGTTTGCACACCCGATTCATAAGGTCCATGAATACTGCCGGTGTGTTGGTTAAGCCGAATGGCATCACTTGGAATTCGTAATGCCCATAGCGTGTTCGAAAAGCTGTTTTGGAATATCGTTGTCATGAACCCGGAGTTGGTGGTAACCTGACCGTAGGTCAATTTTCGAGTAGACACTCGATCCCTGAAGTTGATCGAATAGGTCATCGATTCTAGGAAGTGGATATCGATTCTTTATGGTTAGCTTATTAAGCTCTCGGTAATCGATACACATGCGGAAAGATCCATCTTTCTTTTTCACGAATAAGACCGGAGCTCCCCAGGGCGAGGAACTTGGTCGAATGAATCCTCTATCCAGGAGTTCCTGTAGTTGATTAGACAACTCCTGCATTTCGGAGGGTGCTAAACGATACGGAGCTCGTGCCATGGGTGTAGCCCCCGGCACAAGTTCGATTTGGAATTCGATTTGTCTAGGTGGCGGAAGTCCGGGCAAGTCCTCAGGAAAGACTTCCGGGAAGTCCCGCACGATCGGCACATCCTCAAGTCGTTTCACCTCCGACTTCTTCTCGGTGACATGTGCGAGGATGGCTTGATACCCCTTTCGTAGGTATTTTCTAGTTTTCATGCACGATACGATATTCAGTTTCTGTCTACCGGTCTCCCCTTGTAGAATTAAGGTTCCACCAGAGAGGAGAGGTATACGAACGAGTTTGTCATAACAGACGATTTCAGCTCGGTGCATGGATAACCAATCCATACCGATGATAATGTCAAAGTTGCCGATCTCTACAGGTATCAAATCAATGGAAAAGAGTTCGCTCGAGAGGTTTAGTGTACAACCACGTATAATGCTATCAGTCTCAATCAGATTGCCATTAGCTAGCTCTACAATGTACTTAGTATCTAAGGCAGTAGGAGTGGTGTCAAGCAAAGGGCTAAATTTCACAGAAATGAAGCTTCTATCAGGGCCGGTATCGAATAATATCGAAGCAGTAAGGTTGTTGAGAAGGAAAGTACCTGTTACCACGTTCGGGTCTTGTCTGGCTTCCCCAGCCTTGATAACGAACACTCTGCCGCGAGCAGGGTTGTTGTTTTTCAGTTTAGGGCAATTACTCTTGAAATGCCCAGGATTTCCACACCCAAAGCAGGTCTTTGGTGCGTTGGTGTTAGGGGTAGGAATGTTGGCTCGGCAATCCTTGGCTAGGTGCCCGAACCATTTGCAATTGGAACACGGGCATGAACCGTCATGATGGCGGTTGCATTTGGGACAGTAGGGTTTGTTCCCGATATACCCTTTCTTTTCTGCAGATCCTGATGAATAAGCCCTAACAGACTCAGGCTTTTTGTTGGTGATTTGATTGGATGTGTTGGGATTTCCTTCCCACTTGCGTTTATTGTTTGTTGTTGGGGTAGAAGTTGTGCCACGGCGGACAGAGTTGGCCGTTAGTTCGTGAGCCATACGAATGGCGCTCTGAATAGTACCCGGTTTGGATGAAGTCACCAGGTCTTGAAGTCTGTCGAGGAGTCCATCTACGTATTTCTTGATCCTCTTATACTCGGGATCGATCATAGATGGGCACAAAAGTGCCAGTTGGTGAAAACGGTTGGTGTAACCCGTGATGTCATCACCCTGCATTTTGTGGTTCCAGAACTCTACCTCCAGCTGTTTCAACTCATCTCTGGGGCAGTACTCGCCCCTCAACATCTGCTTTCACTCTTCCCATAAGAGTTTGTAAGCATTTGCAATACCCACAGTCTAGGCATAGGTGTTCCACCAGGTGAGAGTGGTGTCAGAAAATGTATGGCAGAGAACTTGACCTTGTCTCCCTCTGTGCAGTTGCAAATAAGGAATATAGATTCGATTTTCTCGATCCAGCGTACTAGACCGATTGCTCCTTCGGTACCTGCAAAGCTCAAAGGTTTGCAGTTCTGAAAGTCTTTGTAAGACCAGGGTTTGGGTTGTGGTCCATTGGTAGCTGTATCTTCGCTACTAGGAGTAGGTGTCCGGGTAGCCAATGCTTGGGCCACACTGCGGGCAATCAGATCTACTATTTCGGTTTCGCTGAGGGTGACCTGGCGTCGGGGAGGCATGATGCTGAACATGAGGAACAAGAAAAGGGAAATAAGAGATTTGTACGAATTTACGATATATCTCATGTGTATATTAGGGAATATATGCGAACAGATTGACGTGATAACCATATTTCATTAGATAATTAGATTATATACAAGGCATGAGTTCTAGAGGGTTACATAATATAATGAGTACAAAAGATGCCGGGAATTATTTCATCCGGTCGAATTACATAGGTCCTACGAAAGCATAATAGAATACAGATTCAGCCTAGGCTAATTCCGGCGTAGATTGAGTTGTGGCAGCAGTGCGTTGAGGTGGTCCATAGATTCTACGAGTCTGTTGGCCATTCGGAGGGCGTCCTCGGTTTCCCTTAGACGTGTCTCGCACTGATGTAGCCTTGATTGTAAGACAGAGATTTCATTTCGGTTACCAATCACTTGGTTGTGGACAACCTCCATGGTTTCAACTGTTTCTCCCACCTGATTCTGAAGAGTGTTCATGGTGGTAACAGTGTGATCGTGATCTTCGGAGACTTGCTCGATTCGCTCCATTGTTGTGAGTCTCCAGTTCTCGCGAGTTTCTTGGAGTTCGATATCCATCTCATGGAGTTGTTGATCGTGATGGTGCACCCTAGCGGCTAAGTCCGGTAGGGTGAGGTGAGTGGGATATGGGCTAGCTCGAGGTGGACGGGCGTCCCTCCTAGCCACCCTCGGGTTTCATGTTCCATGTGGATAAGAGCGTGACGAACTTGGTGGTGTGTTTGCCATTCTGAGACAACGTGTTAGAAAGAATGAGACCTACTTATATATAACATATAATATAGCCTAGCGTGTCTAGCACAAGCAAGTATCGGTCCCGTTTCTCTAGTAGTCAAAGTCAACTAGTGTATTCCCGATCAACATCACCATTTCAGTTCTTACATCATCTTTATTTAATTGTACATAGTTGATCAGGCTATGTTAAATTAAATTCGTATGATGTAATCCCTGCATCAGTCATACCTAATAAGGAATACTGCCTAACGGTCATAGTCTAGGCCCATTAAATGCAACCTAGTTCGCTATAACCTTAGGCTCTGATACAAATATGTAACACCCCCAAAATCACTGTTTAGCGGAAGCAAGCTTTGGGGTGCTACTAATCTAATATCACAGCACAAAAGTAAGGCAAACGACATCTATATACAACGTTTGTAAAATAGTTACATTTCCATACATAAAATGTTTGAAACATAGAGTTTCGGGTTACAAAATGAAGTTCCCTAGAGTCCGCGCGTAAAGCGGGAGATTCTATTACATAACCATAATAAATACAAAAGATAATGCTAAGAATTTCCGTTAAATGCAGTTGTAGAAATCATGCGACTCTAGGTAGTATCCTGAGGGAATCCTACTCCGTATGTGTACCTGAGATACAAAGCTAAAAAGGTCAACATGAATGTTGGTGAATCTCACAGGTTTGTAAATAGTACTAGTATTTGAACACAAGATTTCATCAGTAATGCTCGCAGGCGTAAATCAAGTATTTGCACTCCAGCAAATGTAAAGTAAGTAAGTTATACCGTTGCCATGAGGCTCATAATCGAAGCTTAACCCGTAAGTAGTAAGTTGCCCCCGAGACATGCTCGAACCTGAGCAAGCTAAGTAACGAATAATAGTCGCCCGTTTATACATAACGGTTCATGGTAGCGCTACTACCCCGGGCGGGGAGGGTCATTTCCCTAATGGATCCATTAACTAGTGTTCGCTCTTAAGTACCATAACTAACGATATATGATGGAGGGACTTCCCCAAATAAATGGTCAGAAAACTCATGCAATTCCGTTTGGTAAACATGTAATTCAGTACTTGTGTTCATAAAAGTAAGCAATGTATCTCACCCCGTAAGTAAAATAGTAAAAGTGGGGCTGTAAGACTCACCTGAGTCTAGCAAGTATGAAGGTGTAATCAAGTAAGGCGGATGTAAGTCCGTACGTGGTTCTCCGAACCCTGCAACCTTCTGGCGTCCGAAACGCACAAGGTTGTAAGTAAACAAGTAAACGAGTTGGTGTCTTAAAAGATCACCCATGCTAGTTGTCCACTCAACTAAGAAATGTCCAAATGTTCGTTTAGTAATCCGTTTGTATTTTGAAACTATATAGGGCCCGTTGGTGATGGTTTGTAATAATAATACAAAAGTGCTATTATTTTATATAACGTTGTATCAGATTTCATTATCTGTAAGTGTTTGACACTTAGTGTGAAAAGTATTTATAAGTTCCTGGATGACGGGGGTCCGGGGGCAGCGCCCCTGGTAGCGGGGTCCAAGGGGTGGCAGCCCCTGGCGGGGTCCAAGGGGCAGAGCCCCTGGCTGGGGTCGTGTTGCCAGGTCAGCTTGGAAAATTTTGTGTTTTCTTGGTTCTGTTTCATGCGACATAGCATGCGACATAAGGCTTGTGTCGCTAGGTGCGACATAGTCTGTTGTGTCGTAGATCACCTCTGCGACACAAGGGCTTGTGTCACTAAGTGCGACATAGTCTGTTGTGTCGCAAATCACCTCTGCGACATAAGGGCTTGTGTCGCTAAGTGCGACATAATTCAAATTATGCGACACAAAGGCTTGTGTCACAGGTGGCCTGGAGCCTCTACGACACAACGAGCTGTTGGCCGGAAAATGAGCCGAAAAGGTGTTTTCCGGCCTCCGTTCGACCTGTGACTTTTACCCAACCCATATTTGGACATTTTAAGCTTAAAGAAACAACTAGAACTTAAAAACACTTGAAATCGAAAGGTTTCGAGTTTTGTCGGAAACTTATAAAGTGATGAATCAAAATTCCGAAAAGGTAGGAGTGTAGATCGTTGCGTGGTGATCGTTTTTCTCTAAATGGGTGTGACGATTTATGGTGGTTTGTTGGTGTTATTTGGTGGTTTTAGATGATGGTGGTGGTGGTGAAAGTTGAGAGAAAATGGAAGGAAGAAAGAGAAAGTAAGTGGTGGAAATGAGGGGGAAGAAAGGAGGGAGGTGGGGTTTTGGTGAAAGCCTCACCTTTCCAGCCCCAGTAATTGTGCTCCGTGCGGTGTTCTTCTTCCACAGTCGTTAAACATTAAATCATTATTTTGACTGTTTACAATGTAAGTTTTAAAATACGGGAGTTCATTAAGTTCATTTATTGAAGTACTTTACTAATACTTACTAATTCAATTGGTTTCGTTTGTTTGTGTTTTTAAATGTTTGAGTCGCGTAGATGTTTATTTATGCGATACAAAATGTAATTGAAACACAGAACCTTGAAAACACATGATTTTCACTAAGCGTCGAAACTAAGATTTTGCCACTCAATTTCACTCCAACATGGATTTTCGGAGCGTTTTTCACTACAGCTCGACCCCAGCCAGGGGCTCTGCCCCTTGGACCCTGCCAGGGGTTGCCACCCCTTGGACCCTGCTACCAGGGGTGCTGCCCCTGGACCCCCGTACACGGTTTTCAAACCTGAACGACAAATGAATACTTACACAACTCACTTAGACAAACTGATTGTCTCATACTCATATAACCTCACGTGTTTAGGACACTAGGAGGTTACCCATCAGACGACGCGCGTATCGTAGGATAGCTAACTCCTCAGGTGAGTTTCATAGCCCCACTATTTCAACTGTTTTCGGGGTGAGACGCATGCTCAATAACTGTTTTCGAATTATATTAATATTCCTTTATAATTCACACTTATATTACTGTATGTAATACAAATGTGTAATACTTAGTAATTACACCCAACACATTGATTTGGAACAATATCAATACCTGACCCAGATAGGTTACAATCGTACACTGTTAGATTATTGGAAAAGAATTACCAATACATAACTTGATTAAGTTATCACTACCCTTTGGCCGTATTGTCGCGGGACAATATCATCGAATACATTAGAACTAGTTAGTTCTACCTACACTGGACAACATCTATACTTTTACAGGATTAGTTTCCCTTTTAGGAACTAAACTATCGACATACTCCACGATCATTAGAATGGAAACTATATATATATATATATATATATATATATATATATATCTACATACTTGTACGTTATCTCGAGCACTTGGTGCTATTTACAATATTACATATGTATATTAGTATACATACATTTATGCAAACACGATCATACTAGTCGGGCATGTCGTAGTACTGTCGGCTCAATTACATACTTTGCTTGTGAGCAATTCGGTTGATGCCATATGGGCACAAAATGATGCCACGGTAAAGTGGGTACAAAATGATGCCACGGTATTGCAGTGGGCACAAGTACGATATCGTGGTAAAGCGATACAATTCGATGGATGGGCGGGCTTATGCTCGTGATCCACACACATTCACGGATGGGCGAGCTTATGCTTGTGATCCGCAACAAGTTAACGGGTCGGTGGAGTTTCCACGCGAGGCCGTTAGCTCAATCATGTACAGGTTAGCTTACACTAACTGGTCAAGCGGACACACTAAACAATCAACCATAGATCTGCGGGTCTACAATCAATTGTTGCTGGATGCAACGCACTATATATACCCAATCATAGTTCTACGGAACTACAAATATTTGTTATCATATGACGTGGTCATACCATTACTCTATAGCTATTAGGCATGTACTGTCTCATTTCATTATGTACTTAGGTGCACAACTAAACCGATTTAGGTATGAGACACCTTGTAGGATGTATACACATTGGTGTTACAACTTTAATACCATACATATCAAAATTGTAGATTTTGAATTACTTTTCAAAACATAAAAGGTTTATAATTTATGTATCCACTAACAATCCTATGAACTCACCAGCTTTATAGCTGACTCGTTTTAGCATGTGTTCTCAGGTGCCCAGCAGGATTAGGATTGCTACAAGATAAACTAGCTCGATTCGCATATTTTCAAACAATGGGGACCACTCTGCATTTACTTTTGTATTTTCAAATTATGTAATTGAAACTTCTATTAAACTCGCAACGTTGTAAACATTCTACTTTGGAAAATGTATAATTATTTTCAAACGTCTCATTTAGAGTCGTTCATTATGTATCGTATGCTATGATATTTGATTTGGTAACACCCAACCTGACCGCTTCCGCAACCCGAAATTTGAGGGTGTTACAGTACTCATCAGTGAGTTTCTTCTTAAATTCCTCCCAAGGGATTTGGTATGAAATGTCAATGCCCACAGCATGAGCATATGTGTTCCACCAAGTTAAAGCAACATCAAGAAAAGTACATGTGGCGTACTTAACCTTGTAGTCTTCGGGGAAATTGCAAATCCGGAATACTGATTCCATTTTTTCTATCCATCGAATCAATCCTATCACCCCTTCAGTGCCCTTGAAGCTCAAGGGTTTACAGTTCAGGAAGTCCTTGTAGGAGCAAGGCCTTACTAGAGGACCGTTTACAGCTGTGTCTTCGCTACCTGAACTTGGCGGTCGGGCAACTAGAGTTTGAGCCACACTCTGTGCAATAAGTTGAGCGATTTCGATATCGTTGTATGTGTGTCGTCGTGGAGGCATCGTGCTGAGTAACAGGGAATAAGATAGGTAAGATGTTTGCACAAGGTTATGATATTTCACATGCGTAAGTATATATAAGGTGGTAATATACAACAGCACGAAGCGATAATCATAATTCATTAGATAATAAGATTAGATTCTGTATAATACATGAGTTCCAAAAGATTACAGAATCTAGAGTCTACAAAAGATGCCGGGAACATTACATCTGGCCGGGTTACAAGAGTTTACGTAGCTAGCTAATAGGTTACATGATAAACACTGCACTAATCTTGATGTAGGTTGAGTTGTGGCAGTAGAGAAGTGAGATGGTCAACAGATTCTGCAAGCCTACTAACCATTCTATGAGCATCCTCGGTTTCCATAGACGCGTCTCGCATTCTTGTAGCCTTGATTGTAAAACAAAGATCTCGTTTCGGTTGCTGATTACTTGGTTATGAACGATCTCCATGGTTTGCGTGGTATCCTCCATTTGGTCAGGAGTTCGGGTCAAAATTTCAGAGATGTCTACCTAACCTATGTACAACAATGCGATACCATCTTGAGTTTGTTCCATCCAGTTAGAGCGAATATTGCGTTGCTCGATTTCCATATCGTGTATCCTACGTTAGTGTCGGTGAACATGAGCAGCTAACACAGGTATTGTGAAGTGTGTGGGTTCCTGAGTGTATGGAGAGAGATCTATGGGTGAAATCTCTCCAATGTCAGTGGGGATCTCAATGTCATCTTCCGTCCTCCAAGTAGCGAGAGCCGATGGCAACCAGCTCCAGTGATGAGCAAGTGCCCGATGGTGAGCTAGAGCAGTAGTGTCATCGGATGTGGAAGGATGGTGATATGGTCTAGCTCGGCGCGAGCTATTGGTGCACCTAGCCATGAGTGATTCCGTGTAGTTGTGACGAGAGTGAGAGGGAGAGTGTAGTGTTCGTGTTGTTTGTAAAGATGATGAATCAGCCATTTATGTGGCAAAAATATTGAGTATCGTGAGGCTTATATACATATTAATCACATAATAATATAATATAGCCTAATGTGTCTAGCACAGACAAGTAATGGTCCCGTTTCTCCAGTGGTCAAAGTCAACTAGTGTATCCCTGTTCAACATAACCATTTCAGACCTCACATCATCTTTCCTTAATTGTACATAGTTGATAAGGCTATGTTAAATTAAAGTCGTATGATGTAATTCATGAACTAGTCATGCCTAATAGGGAAATACTGCCTAACGTTCATAGTCTAGGCCCACTAAATGCAACCTAGTTCGCTATAACCTTAGGCTCTGATACCAATCTGTAACACCCCCCAAATTCACTGTTTAGCGAAAGCAAGCTTTGGGATGCTACTAATCAAGTATCAACAACACAAAGGTAAAGCAAACGACATCTATATGCAACGTTTGTAAAATAGTTACATTTCAATATATAACTTGTTTGAAAACATAATGTTTTCGGTTACAAAAATGTAGTTCCCTAGAGCCCACGCGTGTAGTAGGAGATTTTATTACATAATCATAATATACAAAAGATAATGTTAAGAATCTCCGTTAGATGCAATGTAGAAATCATGCGACTCTAGCTAGTGCCCAGGGGTAATCCTACTCCGTCTGTGTATCTGAAATACAAAGCTAACAAGTTTCAACCAAAAAGGTTGGTGAATCTTACAGGTTTAATATTAAATGATCGTTATGAACCACAAGTATGTACCAGTGTTGCTATCAAGAAAAGTAAGTAAGTCAGTAAATCATCACAAGTGCCATGAGCTCACAAGTTGAAGCTTGACAATGTAGTGTGAATGGTACAATCAAGTAGAGTATCACATACCCCCATGAGTGCTATCCGAACACTCATATGTAACAAATACTAATATGTATGTTTCTATGGTGAAATCCGTGGTAGCGCTACTACCCCAGGCAGGGATTGTAAGTCCCAAATGGATCCATTTACTAGTAATCGCGCTTAAGTCCATAACTAACAACTTATGATAGGAGGCTTTCAGTGGATAAAAGTAACTCATGCAATGTGTGTAAAAAGTAGTGTAATCGTTCCAATACATTGTGTCAATATGTAAAACAGTTGCTAAGCATCTCACTCCAAAGTAGAAAAATAGTAAAAGTGGGGCTGTAAGACTCACCCGAGTCTAGTAAGTACGTATGTGAAATCAACCAAGTAAAGCGGATGTAAGTTTGTGTATCGGTTCTCAGAATCCTGCAATTTTCTGCCATCCGAAACACACAAGGTCGTAAGTAAACAAGTAAATAAGTTGGTGTCTTAAAAGATCACCCATGCTAGTTGTCCACTCAACTAGAAAATGTCCAAGTGTTTGTTTACTAATCCGTTTGTAGTTTGAAAACAAGTATGGCCCATTGGTGACGGTTCATAATAATAATCCAAAAGTGTTATTATTATATGTATCGTTGTATCAGATTTCATTATTTGTAAGTGTTCGACACTTAGTGTGAAAAGTATTTACAAGTTCCTAGATGACGGGGGTCGGGGGCAGCGCCCCTGGTAGCGGGGTCCAAGGGGCAGAGCACCTAGCTAGGGTCGAGCTGCCAGATCAGCTTGGAAATTTTCTATTTCTACTACATTGTGTTTATTAAAAATCGCATCTGGAATTTAAATTTGGAAAATTGGTCAAGTCTGGTTGCGGACTGAAATGATGGTGCGAACTGAGTTCACGATGCGAAATGAGGTGTGGGTTGGTCCGTGGGTCTGGGCTCGGGGAGTCATTCCTCTATTTGCATTACGTCCCATGCTTGATTAATTGTTGTTCCGCGTTTTATGTTAAAGTTTATCCAAAATATTTTTATCGGGAGTATTTTATCAAAATGATTAATAATGAGTTATAAAATATAAATTGAGTTATTTTCCTATGTTAGGCGCGTTTCGTGTCCTTTCGTAGCGTTCAGAGTGTTTTTAGGCGATAAGTAATATTGTAATCTATTATCACCGTATATTAAAGTAAATAAGGTTTGTTAGGATAATTTCACATCATTTTTGAGTTTTGTCACCAACGTCCATAGTAAATGATGTCGGACTCTGTCCAGTATATAAGTGCACGATTTAATCAAATCGCGTAAGCGTGTATGTAATTACACCAAAATGTTACATATATTTAGAATACTGCAAAACTAAATACATGTAATTACAAGTTGTTTAGCTACTAATTATAGTCCTAAATTGGCGGGTGTTACAATACTTTTTGAAATTATAACATTTTACTTGGGACTTACCACCTCTTTGAGAAACAAAACCTCTCCCACAACCTCTTCTAGAAGATTTACTTTATCTTCTATTCTTCCGCACGCCCTCGTCCTTGTGAACTATAATGACCTCGGTAGCCAACACGTCCACATTCTTGATCCTTCTCGTGTACAAAGCTCTTTTCTCTTTCTTTGAAAGAGAGCTTTGAGTATAAAGCTTGCTCTAAGGGCTCTTTCTCCCTTCTCTTCGTTAGCTTCTCTTCATGAGCTTGTAGAGAACCCATAGTTGATCAATGGTCATACAGTCAACATCTCCACTATGGCCACCACAATATAGTCAAAGCTTTTTGTCAAAGAGAAAAGAATCTTTTTCTATCTCTCTTGTGTCACCTAAACATTCACCATTTCTCTTCATCTTATTTGAGATTGTTAAAACACGGGTGAAGTAATCCGACATGATTTCGGATTCTTCCATTTTTAATTTCTTGAACTCTCCTCTAAGAGTTTGAAGACATACCTTCTTCACCTTATCAACTCCTTTGAAATCGTTTTAAAGAATCTCTTGTCACACTCCGTAAAACGGTAATCTATGATTAGTGTGAGTAATTGCGGAAGCTGGTGACGTAGTGGGCGCGAGCAGTTTCACAATCAATAGATACATGCATCCGGAGCATATGGTTATCGCATAACATAATGTATTAAGATGCCAGAAATTAAGTAGTTTTACAAAAGATTACAACTTAGAAAAGTTGTAACAATAGTAGCAGTGTTTGAAACAGTATTTTATAAAAATACATAACACAAAAGTAGATTTCATAAATATAACAACAAATGAATTGTAGTAATATGAAGGAAATCTAAGTGTCCCAAAAGTAGTGGAATCCTAACAAGTCCAGGGTTGTCCGTCCTGATATGCATGCAGTTCTTACCTATGCTGCTAATTCCCTGAAAAACATAGAGAAATCGTCAACAAAAATTTTTGAGTGAATTTATAGGTTTGTATGTAGTGTAGAAAATACAGTTTATTTACTGAAAAATAACATTTCACAAAATAATAGTAGTTATCTGTTGTGTAGGAAACACAAGTTATTTCAAGTATGAATAACATTTCCCAATTAGTTGCTAGTAGGAACACAAGTTAACCTAACTAAAGATTAACATTTCCAAAGTAGTTGTCGTAGGAAGATACTTCCTAAATAATAGTTTTGTGGGAATACTTAGAAGGTGATCCCTCGAAAGGTGATCTAAACCAGTCGAGTTAAATTAACGCGACCTAACCCTATAACCAAACCACGACAAGCAATAGTAGTTTGCCAAATAGGACATGAAAGAATACGCTCCATATCTGTAGGAGGGTCGTCACTGCGATAGTACTATCCGTATACTCAGTGGCTAGAGTCACCTAGCTAATGGTTATAGTCTGTAGCCATAAGGACTTTTATGCACTACATCGTAAGCCTAGGTCCGTACTAGGATTCGTTGTCTAATTCCCAAATAGTTGTGAAAATGTAATTTCAAATATCAACAGTTGTATAAAACTATAAAGCATTTATAATTTGATTGCATGTGTTAGCATGCAATTTCTATGTTTAGCACCCCTATGTTTAAAAGCAGAAAACATTTAAAAGTAGGGGCTGTGAACTCACAGTATTTGCGTGATGTGAAAGCTAGCTGGCAAATGGCGTGCCCAAGGTATGTTAACCTATACACCATAATTGTATTAAAATAAGTATCTTGATTGTTGATAAAATTATATTAATAGTTTGTTTGTTCTGAAGAAATTGTAAATTTCTTAAGTTGAACAAGTCGTTGGTGATGATGTTGGAAATATTGTTATTATTTCCCAAATCTTAACATTTGTTACGTATATATATATATATATATATATATACATGTGCATACGTGAGTATATATATATATATATATGTGGATATCGTTTCAATCTCGTTGGACATACATATAATTGTTATACATAGATATATGTATTTTAAAATATACTTGTCGTATATTAAAAATCGTATGTTTGTAAAACATAAATCTCGTTTGTTATACAGCATTGAATAACTTCAAATGTTGTTGTGTGTATATATATAATCATAAACATTCGTCGTTATATATATATATATATATATATATATATATATATATATATATAAGTTCATGAGTTTTATCTACGTCATAGAAGTTAATCGTATATAAAACATAATGTCGTTATTGGTTTATATATAGATTACATATATAAACTCGTTGTTTGTTAATAAGTATATATATATATATATATATATATATATATATATATAATCTAAACGTTCATTCACATCGTCAGGTTCTTAAACAAATGAAGTATTCGTTTATAACTACTCGTACCGAAAATGAACTCGTGTCACAATTTATGTTTTAATGTTTTATGGTTCATTGGGCTTGGTCCAATACTCGGCCCATTGACTCGTCCAACTCAATCGGTCCAAGTTATAATGAGATAATTTTGGCCCAAATTAAAAACACAACCCATTCGACCCAATTTAAGAAAACCGTTTGGCCCATTTTGTTATTTTAGTCCATTGTCCCAATTAAAATAATGATTAAACCCAGTTTCTTATTTTTGGCCCATAAAACTATTTTGGCCCGTTAACATATTCATCCTTTTGACCCAATACGTCCAACCCAAAATGGTCTGGTCCAGTTTTAGAGTAACCCGTTTTTCTTATTTTTTTGACTACTTTCGGGATTGAGTTTGGGGGTCAAAACTTATCGAATGAATCCGAAATTTTTACATGATGTTCCCATATATATTACCTACTTCCAGTATCTTTTTCATGATTTTTAGATGAAAGTCCCTTGCGCGTAGATCTGATCGGATCGTTCAATCAATTGTATGTGCGAAATCAAACAATCGAATATATAAACGTTTACGAATCACGAGCACATGATTTCTATATAATCTTTGTATATATTCACAATTGAATGATCAAGATTACAAGATACAAACTCAAACTCGTTTCTCTCCTTTCTCACACACTGAAAACGGCTCACACACTTATCACAAAGGCAAACCCTAAAACTGAAATATCACTCTCTATTTATAGGGTAATCTGCCGACCCTGCGACAGTCGCTAAGTGTCGCAGGTTAAAACCCTATTGCGACACTTGCTAAGTGTCGCACTATGCGACACTTTCTTAGTGTCGCATAAACACTATTTCGTGTATATTTTCTATTTCACTATTCGTTTACAGACTCGCATATACACACTAAACATTATACATACGCAGACTAATTGACTTTGACAATTACAAACGTTTGACCAACTGACTGACACACCAACTGCACCAACAAACTCCCCCATGTCAGCAGCTTGGTTAAATAAGTTTCAATTAGTCTTCATCAACAAATTCTTTCATGTCTTCAACAATCAGAAACTCCCCCATTGAGATAGCATGGTCTTCAAAAAAATCTTGATGTCCAAATTCATGTAACTGACACAAATTTATCATACAATAAGATCTTCAAACTATGTGACCATCTCTTAATCATCAGCAGCTTCTCCAATAGAATTTATCTTCACAGTCTTTGGAGAATAACCGACATCCTTTACATCTTCACTATTTGACTTTAACAAGATATGTGATATTTGAAGAAAATAATATAGAAATAAAAATCTTTTTGTATTTTCTTTATAAAGGAAAAGTAAAGAACAAAGATTAAAATAAATTTGGGGATAGGATTGCTTTACGTCTACTTAGAGATCATATCAGGCTAATATGCAATTATTAGGAAATAGTAAATGTTATTTCGATTATCAGTATATTTGTCCACCTTAAATTTACTTAGCACATTTAAAACACCTTTTATAAAATTTATTTCAAAATGATTACTGGTATTGTTTATCCACTTAAACATGTTACATCCGGGTCTGTGAGTTAACCATTTATTGTTAGTATGAATATTTCTCCATAGTCCCCAGTTATGACATACCCCCGTAACCCAGACATGAGCATAGCTTCCAAATCCAGAGAGAATATAAGAGTATCATTTTTAAGAATCAAATCAGCGGTGACAGGTCCGTACAAATGTACAACAAAGCGACATAACTTGATTCAGGTTTAAGCAAAACCAGACTTGGTCAAACCATTTTGGTGACCTTGTTAGGTATCTTATGATTTAAGACTTTTTCAAGTTCATTGACTTGCGTTTGCTTAACTTTTAAGCATATACTAATTGAGATCAGGTCTGTACTTACGTACAACAGAGGAAACAATCAATATAGACCCCCAAATGATTTCAGATAAACTTTAGGTATAGAAATATGTCATGCTATGTTAAGGAATTAAGACATTTAGTCGTACATCATATGGTGTTTACCACAAGATCATAGACACGTATTAGAATTACTTCTTAAGAACCCAGAAACCGATGTGTATCATGTCTACCAGTACATCATATGATGAAGCTAATATTTATAAAAGCTATTTTAAACATGCCAGATAAACCTACTGACACATCAAACATAAACCTTAAAATTTCCATTTTGTGCATGTCATCTGATGTACAATCATTTCCCATGTTGTTTACAGACACTCCAATATCTTTTTGAGGAATAAGAATCTTGTTGTTCACATTTCTGATCCAAATAATCAGAATTTTAATTACTCCCCCTGAACAGCAAATTCTTTTCAAAAATCCAATTCAAAGGTACTCCCCTTAAACATTAAAACACATATTTTTGATATTTTTAATTTAAGAACTTTTGCAACATTGCATTTCTTTAATACTAAAAAGTATAAAGAATAGTTGTTGCATTAATAATAAAATTTAAAAGAAAAGTATCAAAATCACATATCAAGTCAAATCAAATGCCTTTTAGCACTTTAACCACCACGAAACTTCAGAAATTTCATCCAATCACAAATCATCATAACATTCTTCCAACAATATCCACATCGATGCAGTCACTAAAAAATATTACTTTACAAGAAACTGACTGCATTACCACAAATAATCAAATGTTAGTACTTATGGGACACCCAAGCCTTGATAGACTTGGGTTGTCCATGGTCATCCATAATCATCACATCAATGAGTTTATGATATTTTGAAAACTCGGAAGATTTCATTGATGCGTTGTTTGTGGATTTGGGTTTCCAAACCTGTTTAGGTTCAGATGATTTGTTATCAACAATGTTATGATTTTGAACTTGAGGTCTACTAGGCACAACTTTGTTTACTCTAGCCATAGGTTTTGGAAAGTTTGATGCACAACTAGATACAGGCGAATACAAACGATGACTTGAAAAAGATTTTGAAAAAGAATTCCCGAAAGAGGAAGTTCTTGGCATCCCTCTACCAAACCTATCTAGGGATAATAACTTACAATCCCTAATAATTTGGCCCTGTTGACCACAATGATAACAAGAATGACACTCCACAAAAGATTTATTCCAATGAGTTCCCTCAAATCGTTTCGGTGGAGGACAATACACAGAAGGTCTATGACCAGGAACATTTGTTGAACATTCACTCTTAGGTGAACATGTTGAAGTAGATGTTCCTGAGGTTGAGTTAGTAAATTTTGAATCCTTTTTAACATTTTTAACGTGGAAAGATTCGTTGTCAACCTTAGTTTGCCTTTGCGTTTAAATCGTTCATCATTTTCATTTGTAATGATGAAGTCTTCAGGTTTGACATTTATTTTCTCAACCTTAATGGTAGACTCTTCTGGTATATCTTCTACCTCAACAATCTCCTCAACACTAACTTGAGATTGACTTTCAGGTTTAACAAACTTAGGCAAGGGATACTCTTTCCTTTTGGTTTTCTCCTTTGCCTGTTTGTTTTGCTTGGCTTCTTTAGCTTTAATACCATAAAGCTTCGTATAATCAACTAGAATCTCTTCAAGACCTTCCTTAACAGGCGCAGGACAACATTTGTCATGGGAAGGTGGTGGTACTTGGTTATAACCAAGTCCTGCCTTCTTTTTACCGCATGTCCCTTGCTTGTTAACGATTTCATTAAAGACAAAAGTTGCTGATGAAGAACCTAAGAGTTTACTTTTATGATTATCGAACTCACTTTTTAAATCAGATAGTTCTTTATTCAACAATTCAATTTCAGTAAGATAACTATTAGTTGCATCTTGTTGACTAAAAACTTTTGATTTGTAAGTCTGTGTGTCTAACTTATATGCCTCAATTTTCTTATCATAAAGTTTCTCATTAGCTTTTAGAAAATTGTTTGATTCAGTAAGTTTGACAACTTTTTCTCTCAAGTCTTCATTCTCTATTTGACAAATCTCTAAAGAAGCAGTTAATGTAATACACGATATGCAAGTAAAAGGTTTCTCGGGTTCATCATGTACCTCAGGTGTATTAGAATCAACGTCTTTTATTCGAGCCACCATTGCAGTATGTTGATCATCTTCTTTATTTACCACTATTTTCTTTTGACCATAAGCCTCTATAAGAGCGTCCCATAACTCTGTAGCAGTTGCTTGATTTTCAAATTTACTTATCACAACTTCTGGCAAACACATGGTAATCATCTCATATGCTCTATTGTCTTTGTCACCCCATTGAGTCTTGGTTGCTCATATCGATCAATAGTATTAAACCAGTTCCACAACTTTGGATCTTTGTGTTCAATGAAATTGCATAGCTTAATCTTCCGATTAGCAAAATCACTATAGAACAAATATGTAGAAGGAGGCATTTTCGTATCCATAGCCATTCCCTCAAAAATTGCATTCGAAAATTTCGATGACTTTCCGAGTATGGCAAAACTTTTCCGACTATGGCGAAACTTTCCCGACAGTAAAATTAAGCTCTTTAAAGCTTAAAAACAAAATTTAAAATTACCAAAATTTTTACGTTTTTCCCGCCAAAATTTCGTCCGAAAACGTTAAAAAATGACCGGGTAAAATGAAACTTTTTCCAGGCTAAAATTGAACACTTTTAAGCCTATGGAAAAATTTTGAAAACACAAAAAAAATTCGGAGTTTCCCGCCAAATTGAAGAATTTTTTTTTTTTCCGGAGTTTCCCACAATTTTTTTTTTTTACGAATCTAGAGCGACACTAGGGTAGTGTCGCTATGAAGTGACACACAAAATTAAAGGGCGACACTAGATATAAGTGTCGCTAACTAGTGTCGCACTAAGTGTCGGCAAAACCCTAATTGGAACTTACAAAGTGATGGATGAAGTGACGCTCGAAGTGTCGCTAACACTCCAAAAACCCTAAAAAATGTATTTTCTTGAAACCCTAACGAATTTTGAAGAACAAACGACGAACCAACACCAAAAACTCGTCCAAAAACACAAATCTTCAACCAATTACACCCGAACAACAAGATCAAACTCCAAAAACTTCACGAATCGATCGAAAAACGAACAAATTACGATCCGATACCACGTAATCCAAAGATTGTGGGTCTAATACCAGTTGAAAGTCCCTTGCGCGTAGATCTGATTGGATCGTTCAATCAATTGTATGTGGGAAATCAAACAATCGAATATATAAGCGTTTACGAATCACGAGCACACGATTTCTATATAATCTTTGTATATATTCACAATTGAATAATCAAGATTACAAGATACAAACTCAAACTCGTTTCTCTCCTTTCTCACACACTGAAAACGGCTCACACACTTATCACAAAGGCTAACCCTAAAACTGAAATATAACTCTCTATTTATAAGGTAATCTGCCGACCCTGCGACACTCGCCAAGTGTCGCAGGTTAAAACCCTATTGCGACACTTGCTAAGTGTCGCACTATGTGACACTTGCTTAGTGTCGCATAAACACTATTTCGTGTATATTTTCTATTTCACTATTCGTTTACAGACTCGCATATACACACTAAACATTATACATACGCAGACTAATTGACTTTGACAATTACAAACGTTTGACTAACTGACTGACACACCAAATGCACCAACATTAGACATCCACAATATATTTAAAAAATTCGTGATCAGACCTGTCTAGAAACCTGTTTTTCAGAGTATTTCGAATACTTTCGGGACTGAGTTCGGGGGTCAAAACTTATCAAATGAATCCTAAATTTTTACAAGATGTTCCCATATATATCACCTACTTCCAGTATTGTTTTCATCATTTTTAGACATCCACAATATTTTTAAAAAATTGGTGATCATGCCTGTCCAGAACTCATTTTTCATACCTAAGTTTTACGAATCAATTGCTGGATCAGAATCTGCGCATTTTCAAGCGAAGTGTTCTTCACGAAAGTTCTTCTTAACATAACATCCAAGATTTTCCAAGTATTCTCAATTGTTTTCGTTACTCGTACGATTTTATACAATTTTTATACCGAGATGTTAAAATCTGTCCAAAATTTATATATCACTAAGGTTATGTTTTACCTAGTTTTTGTTAAGTTTTCATACATGATATTTCAAGTGGTGAACTAATAACATGTTAAGTAGCAAAAATCATGCAAGAAAAATTGGTTTAGTGTTCTTACAATTATTGAAGAGGAAGATGAAACAAGAAGAAAGTGATGTTGTTGTTGTTGCTTGAACTTGTTCTTGTCATTCCCTTTTCTTTGCAAGCTTTTAGTAGATGATCAAAATAATGATGATGTTATTTGTTGTTGTTATTGCCGTATGAAATGAAGAAAAATATGTGAAGAAAGAGTGAAAAGTTGGTAGATGATTGAGTTGAAAAATGGTTTGGAGTGTTTGTGTGAATTTGAGTGAAATAAAATCACAAGGTAAGGGGTGTGTGATTTGGTTTGAAAAACCTGCCACCCTTGGCCCCATAAGCATGGTGTCTCAAATTTTTCTTGTGTAATTATTTAGTATTTAAACCGTGTTCGTTCACCCGATCGTTATACGTTAAAATGTATTTTATTCGTTTAGTTTACTAACGTTATTTCACGTTAATACTTTTCGAAATATTAATATTCAAATACTTAATATTGAGTTTCAAAAATATTATTTTTAACTCGTTTGGTTTCCGGGTTCGATTCGTATCTTTTAATTGTGTACGACATGTTTTATATAAAATGTATAATCGTTTTGTTTTTCGTTATGCTTTATTTGTTTAGCTTAATGTTTCGAACAAATAATTACTATAAATATAGTGGAAATTTACTTATAAAATGTATCACCAACGTTCGCGTAGTTTTCGGGTTGCACCCGATTGTTTCCGTGTAATTATAAATAATTACAAATTAGTAATACGTAGCGTATTAAAATAGTTGGGCTTTGTTAGACTTTTCAAAATAAAAATTATGTGAATTCATTAAGAAATGCATGTAATTAGTGTATAATAATACCTAAATTGGAGGAGTGTCACATCTCTCATGCCTCCTTTGAAGTAGTTACATTGGCAACCTTCTCAAACATTGCACCATTAAGATCATTGTTATGCTGCACACAGGTCGTTGGAATTTCTAATGGAGATGCAGCACAACAGTGGGTTTTAAATTTATAAGGCTGGGGCCTGGGGTTACTATTATGCTAATCAAAGGGCTAGTAAAGGACAAGTATGACCTATGATCGTTCTTCAAAGCGCGGCAAGTTGAAGCTAGGGGATATAGAAACTTCAATGTAATTAGCTAAGGAGAAAAGAGTTGGTTTTGGTTTTGGATTTCCTATTCTAAATTAAAATAAATGGTAGGGTGGAGGTTACTTCGGGCATTCAGCAATTGAAGCGATTGTCTACTATGAAGTCGTTTAGGAGTTATTTAATATGGGGAGTTCTAATGGAGATAAATTCCTAAGTTAATGTGAGCTATCACTGCAGTCCTTCTATCGGGCTAACTCGGAGGTGTCCACAATTAGGGAAATAGAATGTCACGTGGTTGCAGCATATATTAAAGCATACACTGAAAGTTCTCTCAAATGTATACCCATATTATCTGACAGTTAATCTCGAATCCTATTCCCCAATCTTGGTCGTTAGAGATGTCCGAATCATGGCATAGTTTGTTGAATAAACAATCTTATGAACGAGGTTTACCCTCACCGGAATAGGTTGGACTAACTGGTCTAGGTGGCCGGATAATATGTCATCACTTATTCGTACGAATTATCAACATTACTCAGGTATGCAAGAATACAGGGATGGTTTGTACTAAAAATGGAAACTTAAGTAACACGTTTATTATTCGATTCATAATATAACTACCTTCGGTCATTCTCGATTTCCATACATTTGTACTCCACCGTAGGCGTTTCCAGTACTATATCAGAGAACAGTCGAATAGGGGCCGTCATATTACTTACGATATTTAATGCCAATTGTATTTCACTATTATGATGATCCTAAGGCAACAATCAAACAAGAACATGCAATAAGACGATCAAAGCAACATTTCAATATAAGCATACAAAGGTATTATTTAAGTCGAAGATATTCCAAAAGTTGTCTCAAAAATATCGTTTATATGAATTTAATCTTAATCTACCTCTATTCCCATATTTCGTGTCTCTTGGATCCTATTCTGGTCTAGAGAACACCGGTCATGCCGAGCTCAATGATTCAATTTAACATAGTATAACTAAGTGACATATATCCTATGAGTTAGCTACGTTCATTTTTGGATAAGGTTTTAGTCACAACATGAGTTGGGCAGATAAACGATAAAGATTTAATTCCTACATCTATTTGTAATATAAACCATCCAGAGTCTCATAACATACAACACAATTACATATTTAAAACTTTCTAAATGACTATCATAGCAGACAATTGAGTTATCTAGTTAATCATGGCAATTCTAGCATGCATATTTAAATTTATAAAATAAAGAACAAACATATTTAAATATGGAAGATAGATTAAAACCTGGAAAGGGTTACAAATAACTCGTAGCTACAATGAGTCCTGGAGCACCTCCGTATAAATCTTCCTTAGTTAATTAATTAGCTATTCTAATTAATTAAAGTATCCAAAAGGAAGAAATAATAATTTTACAAGAAAGAAAGTGTATGGAGTGTGTTTTTTTCAAGATGTGAAGGTGTATGAAAGGTGTATTTTTTTTTTGTGTGTCTTCAAATGAACCATGGGTTCCCTATTTATAGGGGAAAATTGGTGCATTCTAGAAACTTGGGGCACATGTTAGCAAAAGGTGGGAAAGTTGCTAGCACATGTACCCTAAAGCACGTAAAGGTCTAGCACGTGTACCCCAAAGTCGCAGAAAAGGTCTAGCACGTGTACCCTGCGAGTGCGGGCGAGGACGGAAAAGCGTACGGGGGACGGGAGGTGGCCAGTGGGCGCCGCTACCATGGAGGCCGGCGGCGGCTGCCACCTGCCCGCCCCGATTCGCCGTCTTTTGCCTCGTTGCTCGATTCGTGCGTATCTCCTTCGTTATGCGTCCGTTTGCATTGATTCTTTTTGAGTTGGATTCGTTTTTTCAAAAAAAATGATTTTGTTGAAAAGAAATCCCAAAAATATATCTCTAATCTTTGTATGTCTTGTACGAATCGTTTGAATCTTCTGGCGTACAAGGAATCTTCATTCTTCATCCATTTTTGTTGATTCTTCTTCTTTTAGATTCGTATTTTGAAAACGAATATCTTGGATAAGATAAATCTCAGTGATGGGTCTTGATGTCTTGAATCTTTAAACGTGTTTGGGATCTTTGTTTTTAGTCCGTTTTGCTTCATTTTTCTCGTACAACTCTGTTTTGACCTTCTTGGCAAAGTTCATTGATTTGAACATTATCTGAGCTTATTTGCCAAGTATTGTTCCAGAATGAGAGAGATATCGGTAGTAAAAACGTGACTTTTTACGCGATATCAAGTATCCCACACTTAGAGTTTTGCTTGTCCTCAAGCAAATTGTCAGAAAAACTGCTTTGAAATTCTGAAAAGGTGTCTTCGTATCCTCGAGAACTTGATTCCTATAGGATGGGTGAAAAGATTTCAAACGGGGTTTTAAACTTTGATGCTTTCTCAAACTACCGGTTCTAACAAGCTTTCTTTACATGACTGGGGCTCTCACAAGTGGTCACTCAATTCACTCAAGTGTATCGGGTTTCCTAATTTCTAATTCACTCAGGGGCCAGTCATGTAGCTCTTTTGTTGTTATAAGCTTGGCTGAGAATTGAATCTGTATTACTCAAATGGGGACGGTGCTATTTATCCCTAGACGTTTGTAATAGGGTAAAGATGGATATGGAAGAGGGGTTTTGTAGGTGGTTTAGTGGGGTTTTGATATAGCCTAAGAATTTATTTGTGATGAATTATCTTTGACGTTTTAGTGATACCTCTTTTTGGATTTCTCTCTTTGAGAGCCTTCTTTTCATGTTTTCATTTTGAGGAACCTTCCCCTTGGCATTAAATGATCCTTGGGTTTTTTAGTTCTTTGGTTCCTCCTGTCAGCTTTGCTGAATTATGCTTATCTTCGGAGTTCCCCTTCTCTTTTTGGATGGTACTTTTATCATTCGTGGGTTTCAATGTATTTCTTGCAGTACTTCTTTTTGATAGAACGGAAACTTAGGCTATGGCCAAGAGATGTAAAGGAAAGGTTGATTTCTTTAAGTGAGTTTTTGAAACGAAAAGGCTAAGGCTCAATAGGTTTTCAACTTGATCTTCAATGCTGAAAGTGAGCATTGGTTGTGTTAGGCTTGAAAACAGGGGTTTTTATGAGAGGGTTTTATCCTAGGAAATATCGAGATCTTCTAATTGCACCTTCGTCACACATGATGCCCACCTTTGTAGTTTCGAAATGTATTGCTCAAGCAAGTTCTAACTTAAAAGGCATACATCAGCACACTCTCAATCGAAAAGTGAAGCATTAAAGATAAATGCTTTTATATGGCTCAAGATTCCTCATTTGTTTTGGTGGTTTAATGTCTATTCATGCGATTGCTTGTTTTGAAATTTAGTTCAAAAATATTTCAAAGAATTTTATCCATTAATATTGATGCACCCCGAAGCGTCGTATGAAGATGACGTACGGGTCACGATCGGTTTGTTTTAAATTTATATTTGCTGGGGTCTAAGTATGACTTACTAATACTGAACCAAAGGGCTAGTAGATGGTAAGTATGACCTAGAGTCGTTCTTAAAGATAAACTGAATTGAAACGGAGGTGATCCAATCAATCTTTCTTTTCTAGTAAAGGTTTTAAAAGAGTGCGTTGGGGGTTTTTGGTTCAGTTAACTAAGTAAACTAAATAAAGCGAATAAAAATGTAATAATAAATCAGATAATAAAAGCAGTATTTGTTGTGAGTTCGTTAGCTAATAATGTGGGATGATGACTCTTATGGGAAAACGATTAGCTAAATTGGAAATGTTTAGTGGATTCAACACCTAAAGGTATAACCAATAAGTTCCCTATTAGTCGGTTATCAACTAATATGTCATGAGGAACTAAGGTGTCATGATTCTGATCAGACAGACGATGCTCAACTCTCCACACTCTCCTGTGAGGAAGTCAGTGGCCCGTATTATTGAACGTATTCGCTCGTGGGCGAAGGAATAGAGTAGCAGGTCATTACAAATCTGACCGTTCTTAAAACCATAAAGATTTCAAATCCATTAAACTATTAACTTAGAATTTATGTTCGGACTTATTAACCAATTCCTTATTAATGAAACTTAAGGATGATAAACAGGAAAACGTTCCCGGTTCTTGCGTACCTTACTTTTGGTTTCATATTTTAAGGAAAGGATATCAATGTAACTTAGATTCTAAACTTGCCTTTCTCATTACAATTAACAAATCCCTAGGTTTTCGTAAATGGTTATTTAGCCTGTAGCCTACCTACTCTAATCTAATCTAAATTAACTAATCTAATTAAAATGCTGCTGACTTTTTTCCTAAAGTTAAACCCTGACCATGTCAGAAAATGCTATGGTGATTCACGGTGTATTTAATCGTTTACCGATGGTTCCATCATGAATTTAATTGCTTCGCCATATTTACATGATAAGTACATTGTGATCGAAAGTGTACAATACTTATGGCAAGTCCACGTAATCACATTGCATTTTATGATGCTTGCATGATGTTACAATTAAAAATATAGTTTTTCCATAGATAACTATTGACCAAGTATCAAGGTTCGTGACTCCTCTTTACTGGGTTACAATCACGTTTGTTAATCGAAAGGCGAATATAAGTTTTAGGTTTAAAATCATAGTATAAGTCCGTTCATAAAGTTTCCGTTTTATAATGTCGATCTATAATACAACTACCTTCGGTCGTTACCGGCTTCCATACGTATGTACTTTGCTTAAAAGCATTTCCAGCACTATACCGAGTAAACAGTCGAATAGGGGTCGTCATATTATTTCATGACATATTTAAAGTCATCCCACAATTATATATGCTAACTACATCACAACAAATACAATAGTAATCTACTCGCTAATCATGGCACAAACTAATTCTAGCATAATTAAAGCATACATATTTAATTAAGATAGAATAGGATAGAAAGAACCCAGATTATAATGCGAGAAGTAATAGACTTGAATTAATAAGTGTAACTCCAAGCGTACACCAAATGTTCCCTAGCTTTCGTTCTACTTTAAACAAGCTCCTTAACTAGCCTAACACTAATTTTGAAGTAAGAAAATAGAATGAGAAAGTAAAGAGAGAATTATGGAAAATATGGCTCACATTAGCATCCCTAGGCTCACATTAGAAAAAGTAGCGAGAGGTGGTGCACCAGGTATGAAAAAGTAGCGAAAGGTGGTGCCCCAGGTACGGAAAAGTAGCAAAAAGTGGTGCACCGGGTACAAGAAAGGACGAAAAAGTGCAAAAGAAACGGGAGGGTGGAGGTTGGCGCCGCCTGGCTGCTGGCCAGCGGCAGCTAGCTGTTGGCCGGCGGCGGCCGGCTGCCACCCGTCCCGGTCCGTCGTCTTTCGTTATGTTGCTTAATTCGTGCTTATCTTCTTCGTTATGCGTCTGTTTGCGTTGATTCTTTTTGCGTTGGATTCGTAATTCAAAAATGAATACTTTGATGTAAAGATATCCCAAAAATATATCTCCTATCTCCAGATATTGCGTATGAATCATTTGGATCTTCTAGCGGGCGTAGAATCTTCATTTTTTATCCGTTTTTGTTGATTCTTCTTCTGTTGAATTCGTATTTTGAAAATGAACATCTTGGGTGAGATGGATGTTGATGATGGGCACGTTTGTCTTGAAATCTCGTTTTGATGCCTTGAATCTTCAAACTTGTGTGGAATCTTCGTTTTTCATCCGTTTTGCTTGATTTTTATCGTGCAACCTTGTTTTGACCATCTTGGCATAATGTCATTGATTTGTATTGGTTTTGGTTTTAAAATGCCAAGAATCGTTTTAGAATGAGAGAGATATCAGTAGTAAAAACATGACTTTTTACGCGATATCAAGTATCCCACACTTAGAACTTTGCTTGTCCTCAAGCAAACTCGAATTTCAATCATGGTTAAAATAAGCAGAAAATGAAATATTTTAGGGTAGAACTTTTTACTAAGGGGGGTTTTGAAAAATAAAATATTCGGTCTTTGAAAAAGCAGGGTTGTAATCTTTGGGAGCATGCTTTTGATCTTTGATCTTGGATACATGACTAGGCGATCCTCTCCAGGTGGTCACTCAAATCACTCAAAGTGTTTAGGGTTTCCTATTCTAATATTATCAATCACTCAGAATGCCAGTCATGTATCATTTATCGTCATAGGCTTGATCGAGAATCAAATCGTTACCTTTTTGGTGAGTGCGAAGTCGATCTACCCACAATCATTATAGGGGAAGTTATGTAGGGTTTTTAGAAGCGGAGTGTTTGTGGAATGAGAGGGGGTTTTGTTGGGTTTTTTATGGGTTTCTTTTGTTGAAGTTGGATTTTTTTGGGGATTGATGTCTTTTTCTCCTATTGTTTTCCTTTTTCTTCGGATTTTTCTTTCTTGAATTTTCTTTTCTCTTTTTTTTTCGACGTCATCTCCTTGCGATTTCTCTTCGTTCATCTTTGGAACTTTGTTTCAAAGTTTGGGGGATGCTTTTTGAGAAAGTAGGGGTAACGTATCTATTTTTCTTGGGAGTATGGGTGTACGGGTATATGGATGGGTTTAAGAATGATGTGATTCAATCTCCTTTTCACTAACCAATCTGGATTCGAAATGCATAACAGGAGCAAGTTCTGATTCTAAACGCATACATCGGCACACTCAAGAATCGAAGAAGTGAAGCAATAAAAGTGAATGCTTTTTTATATGGCTCAAGATACCTCACGAATCGAAAGTTGGGTTGTTGTGTGCCTAGTCATGCGATGCTCTTTATGGGATTACTAAGCTAATTTTCCAAAGGAATTTGTATTTTATTTATCCTTCTTCCCCAAGGTAAATCATTCTTTGTCTAACAAATTTCATTTTCAACATATTTTTAACTTAATTTTGAAAAATTTTGTGTACTTATTGGAGAAGGATGGTCTAAAGAGCAACAACTTAGAATCAAGCATATACCATTATCCATTTTACAATAGTGTAACTACTGCTATCCCACACTTAAAGGAACATCATCCTCGATGTTTATAATATAAGCTCTAACTGGGGTGAAAATCCCACACTTAGGAATTTAAATATCTAAGACGAATTCTTTTAGTAGTGTGTTTGGGTTTGAATCCCACACTTAGTGATAGCATAATGGATATGGTATATTTAAACAAATGAAAGAGATGGTATAGAAGTACTCCCCAGTGGTTGCAGTTTTCCTTGGGTTGCATGTGCCAGATTCTGTCTTCCTTGGTGCATTCTTGATCAAGTCTTCTTGTGATTGGTATTGTAGGTGTGAACACGTCGGATATACAACTCTTCTGGTGTTGATATTTTCTTGCAGGATGGAGCATGCTTTGTATGATCCGAGTGTGAAAGGTAGTCGGAGATTTCATCACTTCTTGGAAAGTAAAATTGCAGAAATGTGAAAACATGGGTTGTCTCCCGAGGAGCGCTCTTTTAAAGTCGAGAGCTCGACTTAGTCCTTTCTTCTTCAGATGATGCTGGATGTGTTTGTGGTGCTAGAGTGGTCACTGTGGTTCCTAGGTAGGGCGTATCGTGGAGGAAAGTATTGCAGAAACTGTTCTATCATGTCAGTAATGAGAGTTGGAGGAGGGGTGGATTCCATTCTGAAGCTTTTGAAGTGATCAGTGGATAATCTGTCAAGGATTGCCATCCCATAGCTAATGTATCGAACTGCCCTTGTGACTGGTCCATTAGGATCGATTCGAGTGCAGGTGTGAATTTGAAAATTTTCACGCTGTGTATGATCCAAGTGGATTCACTTCTTCAAAATCGTTGGCCAATAGGTCTCCTCCAAAGGATCTAGTTGCTTGGCATACTTTTCTGATGAGTTGATGTTGTTCGCGGTTGAAGGGAAAATCCGAGTCAGTGAAGACGTAGATTAATTTGCTGAATATTTTGCGGTATCCGTTACGGTAAGCATCAATTTCTATGTCTTCTTCCTCATACATTCCACGCAGTCGTGTCGTAACATAAGTTGCTAAGTTGACTTATGACAGGTGTGGAATGAATCTAGGCACTTCACGAATTTCTTCATCATATGCTGCTTGATTTAGTTCATCAATTATTAGTTCAACGTGATGACCAATAGTGGAGTGAATGACGAACCTAAAGTTTTTTGAAGTTGTGAGATGTTCTCCAGTTTTGATGAGATCTAGAAGGGTTCTAAGATCTCCCACCATTCTTATGTCAGCATAATTCTGCGGATTTCTAGTAGCTCTTTCAAGATGAGTTCTCATTGATGCAAGTATAGTCTTTTGACCTGATGAGTAGGGAAAAGCTGATCCGGCTATGGCACATATACTTTTTGGTACATTTGCCTTTGGTTGCTGCAGAATTCGACTTCTCCCATTGGGTAGTCTGGCTTTTCTGGCTGTTGAGCTTCTATGGTAACTTGTTCTTGAAGGGAATCAGAGAACTCTTGGATATGTCTGAGCAAAGTTTGGGGCATTGGTTCTCCATAATTGGCGAGATATGAATCGTGTTCTCGTTCAATCTGCCTGATCAGGTGTCTCTGAGCGGTGTTGTAGTCATTGGTTGACTCTTTGATAGCCTCTACAATGATGCGCACATCGGTGTATTCATCAATTAGTTCAATCATGTCTTGGTGAGTATCTATGAGCGGAATCTCTAATCTTTCAGCTGTGATGATGGGGGAATTTGGTGGAGCAAGAGGGGTTTTTGGAATAGAGCGTTCATTGATAGTGACGTCAATAAAATCGGTGTCAAATTCGACACTCTTGTAGTCGGAATCTTCATCTCGTGAATCTGGGAATTAGTGGAATTCTTCCTCTAAGGGTGCATTGTTGAAAGGTTGAATACTGTCGACTTCGATGGTTCTGACTTCCGTGATAGTGTTTTGAAGGTTCTCTCCAACAAAGCTTTCTGGTTGTCATGCCCTATATGCAGAAATTCTTTGTAGGAGTTTAGCATACAGGTCTGGGTGCTGTGATGTTCGGAGTTCTTCTTCAAAAGTATCTATGTCTCAGAGTCTGGTTCTGGTAAAGGGATTCGATGGATCGAGATAAGAGTCAAGAATGTTTCCCATTCGTTTGAGATGAGTGGATCTGAGCTCTTGTTGGATGGCTCCATAATCGAAGGATTCTTCTGATGAAGTGTAGTCTTTGCAGCTTTGTATTCTTTTGACTTCAGCCATCTGTGGTGAATCAGCTTGATCTTCATCTTCCTCCATTTCTTCTTCTTCTTCTTCTTCTTCGATTTCTTCCTCCTCCTCAGTTTCTTCATCCTCTTCTTCAGTTTCTTCATTTTCAGATTCAATTTCTTCCTCTGCTTCTTCATATTCTTCCTCTTCTTCTGGGTCATACTCAGAATCAGAGATGAAAACTTATGATTGAGTGAAATGTTGCTCTTCCTCTGGTTCTGATTCATCATCAGAACAAATTCTACCTATTGATATAGCATAGCATTCTTCTTCTTCTGGAGTGCATTCCGGTTGGTCGATCTTGTAAGTGATGCTTTCACCATGTGATCGTAATACAATCGTGTGGTTATACACATCAATTACTGCTCTAGCTGTGTTCATGAATGGTCTTCCAAGGATAATCGGGATGTTTATGTCCTCGTGGATATCCATTACCATGAAATCCGTTGGAAAGAAGATTTTGTTAACTTGAACTAGAACGTTCTCAGCTATTCCTTTTGGGTATCTAACAGATTGATCAGCTAGCTGGACGGTCATCTTAGTGGGTTTCAAGTATTCAAGTTCTAACCTCTTAAACAGGGAGTAGAGCATAAGGATAATGCTAGCTCCTAAGTCGGCTAAGGCGCTTATTTCTCCGGATTGGTAAATAGAACAAGGGAGTGTAAATCTACTGGTGTCTCCTAGTTTTTCGTGAAGGCTATTCTTAAGTAGGGCTGAGGTTTCAGAACTAAGGGGAATATTGTTTACTTCGGGCAGTTTATCCTTAGTGGATAGCAATTTCCTAATGTACTTGTTTCGACTGGGAACTCTAGACATGGTATCAAGGAATTTTCCATCTAGCTTAAAGGATGGTAATTTCTTGGGTTGAGCTTTAAGTCTAGCGGGGTAAGGGATCCTAACCTCTTTGTTTATGGTCGGAGTGGTTTCCACAGCTGGTATCTTGATCTTTGGTTCTTCCTCTATTACTGGAACAACAGCTGGTGGTGTAGTAGATGCTTCCTCGGTGGTAGTAAGTTGCTTTGCTTCCTCAACATGTGGGTTGTGAACCATGTTGCTAGGCAAGCTTCCTCTGGGTCTGTTATCAAGACGTTGTGCCAGTTGTCCAATCTGAGCTTCCAAATTCTTTAGCATAACCAATTGATTTATCATAAAGAGGTCGGCTTGATCTTGTCTGGCGGACGTCTTTTGGTTGAGCAGGTGTTGGCCTTGCATGAACTGGGTGAAGGCGTCATCTGAACTTGAAGTTGGGGCATTCGTCTTTGCAGGTTGTTAAGAGGTTTGGTTTGTGTCGTAAGTTGGTGCAGGAAGTGCGAGGGATTGGTTATAAGAGGGTTGTGATTGTTGTGGGTAAGGTGGGTATCTAGGTGGGTATCGGGGTTGGTATGGTGGTTGGTTATTTCTTGGTTGGAATGGAGCTCCTATAGGTTGGTTGTTGTTTTGATTGAAATCGGGTGGAAAATTTTGTTGTCGAGCAGGAAACTGAGTATAGTAGACGGTGTCATCTGCTTCTTCGTATTCAACTTGGTATTCACCAGGTGGTTGCGGGTTGGTGCAGTGTTGACAGACTTGTACTTGGTGTACTTGGTGTTGTTGTTTCTTAAGTTCTCCAAACTGTTTGACAAGTGAGTCCATTTTCTCCGTTAATACCTTAATTGCTTCGATTGGAATTGGATTTGATGTGGCGAGAGGTGCTGAAGATGTTGAGTGATCTCCAGAGTTCCAATCGTGGTGATGCATAGTCATGTTCTCTATAAGGTTCCATCCTTCTTCGTCGTTCTTTTCAATGAAGCTTCCTTGTGCGGCAGCGTCGAGGGTGGTTCGGTGGTTAGGGTCTAAACCATTATAGAAGGTACACAATTGTGCGGATTTGTCAAGTCGGTGATTAGGGCATTTCTTCAAAGCTCCTTTGAATCGTTCCCATGCGGTGTATAATTCATGATGTCATTTCGGAGTTTGGTTTGTTTAGAAGGCGGAAAGTACTTGGTTAGAAACTTTGTCGCCATCACAGTCCATGAAGGGATAGAGCCGGTCTCTAAACCTTCAAACCATGTTTGCGCATGATGTGTGAGCGAATAAGGGAAAAGATACAAACGGATTGTGTCTTGACTAATTCCGTTTTGTTTGTAGGAGTTTGAAAGAGATATGAACTTGTCGAGGTGAGAGTTTGGATCATCATTGGGTAATCCATGGAATTGACAGTGGTTTTGAATTAGTTGGATGATGTGGTGCTTAAGCTCGAAAGATTGACCAGGGGTTTCATGGTAGAGAATTGGTCCTCCTCTTCCTTCGATAGAGGGTTTACTGTTGTCAGCGAGAGTGATGCGTTCAGCCATTGCTTGTTTTAGTGCGGATTGCTTCTTTTCTCGTCGAATGGTACGTACTATAAGTTCTGGATCAGGGAAATTAAACAGTGGTGCAGATCTAGGGGAACAGGTCATACACTAAAAAGCAAAGACAAGAAAGTAAATACTTTTTTTAGAAGGTTTTATCCTAAGGGTTTTGTTGAGTCACTGATCGCTAAACTCAAGATGGTCACTGATTACAAGGATTAAGGGGGAGATCATAAGGATAAATTATGGGAGATTGTTGAAGTCATTAATCGCTGACAAAGTGAAGTCACTGATCATGCCTTATATTCACAGTCTCTGTCCTACTCAATAAAGAACTCTCCCTGAAGAAAATGATTCAAGTCAAGCTCCTGTTGCTGAAGTTTATGATCGCTGATCCTATCTCTTCAACCAGTAGATGAAGAACCTATCAAGATAAAAGACTCAACTTTGTGTGTCGCTGATACTCATCTATTAGCGAGAGTCTTCAAGTCTTTTCAAGTTATTCTTTCTGCTGAATAAAAGAAGTCACTGAAGATTAGCTTTTCAAGTCATTCTTTAGGGCATGTTAGCTCGCATCGAGAATGAGGAGGATTGATGTATCTATCAGTGACTGCAGTATTAAATGTAGCATTTAATGAGAAGTTGACATTCGGCGTTATTACGGCGCAACACGTGTTCCTCGTAACTTGAAAAGAGTAACGTGGAAGCATCTGATTGGTTTAAGGTACAAGGTGATATTTTCCAAGACAGAATGTCGAACCATGATGGATCACATCTCAACTACCTCACCAATCAAGCAGCAACACGTGTCCTTCCAGATCCGGAAATTAGGGATTTCAGCGAGTCTATAAATAGCGTAGTATGTTGTACTTCATTGGTGTTGATTGTTCGTATTGTTACTTGTTTGTCAGTAACTAGTTTGTCTAAAATACGAACAACACCAGCGAGTGAACTAGTAGCGTGTTTGTCCACTATTAGTCCACCTCAGCGAGTGAGCAAGTTATCGTGTTTGTCCACTACTGCTCATCTCCATTTTCAAGAATCTATCAGCGACTTCATTTCTGACACTCCAGTCACTGATGATCTTATCATCAGTGACTTGAAGTCTGTTGGGAAATAAGATTTCTACTGTTACTAATGTTGATTACAGAATGCACAAGGCGTTAACACTGTTAGTGTTAATGTTACTACTGGTATTAACACTGTTAGTGTTAAGGACAATCACTGTCTTCACAAGTTACAACTGTTAGTTCAAGGCTTCAAAGATTATCACTGTTAGTGATGGTTATCACTGTTATCAGAAGATTACAACTGTTATTGAAGATTGAAGTGAAGACAAGAGTTTCAACTGTTAGTAATTATTTCAACTGTTAGAGTGTTATTACTGTTAGCTTGTTTACAACAGTTAACACTGCTTAGGCTATGTAAGTCCCTAGTTCTAGGATCGATAACTTCGTTATCTGTAGTATTAAGGTGCGGAATCCCTCAATACAGTGTTATCTTACTAATAACGAGTAAGTTCGTAATTGCGTTTAATATGACTTAACTTTAAACGATGAATCGTCAAAGCCTAGCCGTAGGTTATGTTTTCTCTGGGTTTTTGAATTCGCAGGAATGATAAAAGTGTAAAAGTGTTAAAGTATTCAAGTGTTAACGATTTTGCCAAACAAAATCGTTTATATATGTTGTCTCGGCTCGGCTCGCATGGGCCTGCGAGTTCAGCCCAACTCGCCTCGCTTAGCCCAAGCCCAGCTTAGCCATAATGAGTTCAGTTCTCATCTCGCAGCTTACCTCGCTGCGACCTGAGATCTCGACTCGCTTCGCAACAAACGTATAATATAAATACGTTATTTCGTCTATCTTTAATATAAAATATTAATAACAAAACGAATATGTATTTACAAATGTAAACCAATATATCAATACAATCACAATTACACTAGTCATATTTCAAGCTAGATCTGTTGTCACAAACTATGTCCCAACAGACTCCCCCTTGACAATAGCTCTAGCGTCTTTATCTTTTAATTGTCTTTGGTCTTTATTTGTAAATCTTGCTTCCTGCATAAATCTTCATCTTGAGACAAGTTTTAACCATCATTTGATAATCTCTACCTAAATCAGCCCATTCAATAGTCGTCAAAATTCTGTTCTCTTTTAACTTTAACAGATCCTTTCTCGACATATTCATCAGGTGTCGATGGTCATAGACTCTGAAGATTTCTCTTTCGCCACCTTCAATCTCATCATCAGCTTCAACCATAACAGCTTCTCCAGTCTTTGAATCCACGTGCCAACTCTTCATATTTCCCAAAATATCCTGTGGCATTGTCTTCAATGGAATCTGCTGCACACATTTAACAGCTGGATAAATCTTTTTCCTTCTTCTTCTTCCAGTCCTTTGACTTCTCTCCTGTAGTTTCACAGTCTTTCCCTTTCTTGGCTTTATCATCTCAAATTTATTTGTACCAACCTCATGTCTAATAATTCGTTCAACACGATTAGCATAATCATCACGACTTGGGTTGTTGATCTCTAATCTAGCCAAGTCACGTATTTCATAACGTGGTAAGGAACTAAAAACTGCAAGCTTTCTTTCAAAGTATTGAACTCCGTCATATCTTTTTATTGCAAAAAGCTTCAGTTCAGAGTCAAAGTACCAGCCTATAATCCCTTTACGCGGTACGCGTTTCTTCGTTATATCAATTTCAGAAATTCCAATCTTCTTCTTCTGTTTTGGAAGTTTCCGATATTGTACTGCAGGATTATTTGTAAAGACTATCTCTTCTGCTTCATCTTCCGAGGTTGAGTCTTCAATATCTTCATCGATATCAACCACTGTTGGACCATCATCATTTTCCATAACAAACTCTGTATGAGATGGGCTCACATGGTGTTCATCAACATTCGGATCTGGATCTACACCAATGTCTTGCACATCTTCAGGTACAGCAATCCAATCAGTAGGTGGTAGAAATTCTCCATCCTCAAGATCAAAATCTATTTCTTCATCTATCTCGTCAAAAATATCTTCTTCCGAATCAGATAGATCAAGCATCTCAAATCCTAGAGAAAAACCACATATACAAATCAATATTAATAATTTAAATTCTTTACTAATTTCCCTGAATTAATCCAAGAATTTCTTTATCAACTCTTTTGTATAATTTAAACCTTCAATTTAAACGCAATATATATATATAACTTATAAAATCCTTTTATTGATTACCCTGAATCAATCTAAGATTCTCTAAAATCTTATACAATACTTAACAAATAATAATTAATTTTAAATTCTAATGTATTGTGAAAAATCACCAAACATTTAAATTTACTATTAATTACCTTATATAATTTCTAAGTTTAATTGATCTTAACTTATTATCAACATAACTTTTAAATTATATATCATTTGTCGAGTTAACCAAATACATTTTTAACTTGTTAGTTATAAATTCTCAAGTCTAAAATGCATATGTTATTATAAAATTTTGACCGCCGAAAAATAATCGGAACACGCCGCTCGACTACTCATTGAGTCAGAAGACTTTCGATCACTATTTTATCTTAACATATTTATTAACTTAAATTATTTAAAACATATTTTACTTAAAATAATAATAAGATTAAGTCGAATATATTAAACATAATATTAAGTTACAATTATTCAGTACAAAATGTTACAGACATTATTCTACACTATGCTATTACTAAGCTATCTTACCAGCTTCTGTATCAACCGGTGCATCTTTATCAGCACTTGTACCAGCTCCTGCATCACCACCATCACCAGACTCCCCCTGAATCATAGCTTGCTGACCAGTCGTTGAAGGACCAGTCTGCTCACCATCTTTCGGTGCATTGGGATCATCGTCTTTATCAGCATCTCTCTTTTTCTTCAGCTCATCTTCTTTACAACCTTCCAAGTATGCCAATATCTCCCCCTGAGTAGACTGTCCTGAAACATGTTTCAAGACCAATCGCTCCAAGCCAGATATCTTCATACTCTGAATGTTGAAGTCAGCAAGCAAAGTCTCATGAATCTTCAGCAGTGTATTGTATGAGATACTCTGATTGAGTAACTGCTGACTCAGTCGAAGATTATTCGACACCAGCATCGGAACCTGAGACGCTGTCTTTTCTAATTCCTTTACCCGCAACTCCAAGGATGTAATCCTTTCAGCATCTGTTGTCGGAGTAACTGGAATAGTAGTCGGTCCAGGTGGTGTGAGAGAATCAATAATCAATTGTCTAGTAAGCAAATCATGAGGTACAGTAAAAGCCTGCTTAAGCAAACCTGCTGCAAATCTAGCTCCCTTCGTTGTCGGAAAACTCGCTCCGCGAACTAGATCTTCAACCTGATGCTGAAGCGGTATGGATATCGGTTCAGTAACCACCGGTGCATCCTTCTCCACCTGTGGTGTATCTTGAGCAACATCTCCAACAGTCGACGTCCTCGAACGTTTACTCAATGGAGTATCAGTCTCATCAGCATCCAAATCATGAATGATAAGATCTGGACCTGGTTCATTGACTTTTCTCTTCAACTTCTTCTGAACCAGACGACCCGTTGCCAAATCAACCAGATCATCATCAGAATCAGTCGACTCATCAGTTGTATGTTCATCGTTAAGACCAGATGAACCAACTGTATCCTAAATATATTTACCATTTTTGATTAACGTATAATTCTATCAAACTAGATAAATATAGAGTAAAGATTATTCAGCTTTTAATACCTTAGCAGGTAAAACTGCAGAACTATCTCTCCGTAACTGCTCACCCTCAGGTATAGGAACCTCTCGGTCGACAGTCTCAGTTCCCTATGTATAATAATATTTATAATTCATAATTAGAAATAATATCCAATTAACTAACTATCTATATCATTATCATAAAATAATAGAATTAGACTATACAATTAATAAAACAAATCGATCAACGAAGTATAAAATATTACCTCAGAAGGTGGAACATAACTATCAATATCCCGTAACAAGGTATCAGTAGCGTCAGCATGCTGTTCTAGCACCTCCTGAACTACCTGTGCAGCAACATCTGGGTTCACCTGTTTCCCAGCATGTCCAGGTTGTTCCAAAACATCCTCGATAAGCTCTTGTGGATCTTCAGCATGAACCACCTGAGCTATCGGAGCTTGATCAACAGCAGCATCAGCAGGAGCTACGTCCAACCACCCATGATTCGGCGGGGTAACGTAGTGTGGATCAACAATGTACCCAAATAGTGGTCGTACCTCAGGCTTAACCACTCCCTCCTTCCTGACGGTCTGCAGAAACATGGCATTATAACCACGTTGATCAATCTTATACACCACCAAAAATGGTTCAGGAATAGCCAAGTTCGGTAAACGCGAACATATGATAAGCATACAGAACCTCGGGTAAATCAAAAATCTGGATCTAACAGAACCCGATATCTGTCTCCTTATCTCTCCAAAAATAAGATCACAAAAACTGTATGGTTTATTGTAAACCAGGGACAGTGCAGCCGATAGTATAGCAGGGCTCAACTCATCAAAACCGCCCTTCTTCGGTGCAAACACGGTGTTCATCACATGCCATAAAAACCTCCACTGACCAATTACCAAAGGCTTCTGAAACTGGTTCCCGCGCCTATCACCAGTATATCCCATACGCCCAATTGCCCCCTCTATAAAATCCGTGGGCAAAACCAAATCCCCATTCTCTTGATCCTCAGTACCAAGCTGCAAAATCTCTCGTAGATTTCCAGCGGTAAATACAACCGGTTGACCACAAACCGTTGCTCGGATCTGTGGCGGATTGACCGATTGGTCATACACAATATCCGTCCAGAAGTCGTTCAATATCTCCTGAGAAATCGGTGGATTGGCCGTAATAGCGTATCTGATACGTGACCGTACAAGAAAACGTAATATATCTGCAACCCTGTCAGCCCGTTTGACTTCAAGAGTTAGATCCACTAGTATGTTGTGACCTTTATCAAATGCTCTTGCCATATCTGTAAAATAAACACAAATGACAAAAACAATTTAATGCACGTTAAAACACTTTAAACTACAATATATTATGAATCAAAATTCATCAAATATTTTAGTTTAACTATATATATATATGTATATAACGTGTTACAAAAAATAGTCTCAAGTCGTATATAAATATTTAACTTATTACTAAAAAGTCGTAAGCCTAATATATATCAAAATGTGAATCCATTATATAAATGTTATTACTAAAATGGCGTAACATTTAAATTACAAAATAAAAAAAAAAAACATTTTTTTTTTTTTTTTTTTTTTTAAAAAAAAATTTGGATTCACAAAATCTGGCGTAGCGAGATGAGTTCATCTCGTCTCGCATGTCAACTCGCCAAACCAGTCAACTCGCATCTGATCTCATTACGCGAATTCAACAGGTCAACAAGTGAACTCGCCAACGTGTCTCAGCTCGTTTCGTTCAGTCTGCGTAGCGAGGTGAAATCTCAACTCGTTTAACGAACAGCCGTCGCGAGTTGATTTTAAAAATCGATTAATCCGTTAATTTCAACATGATCTATCGATTGTTTTACATTTACTGATGTTCGTTTAACATAAACCCTACAGATTCATGTCCAATAACATCCTAAATGTTCGTTAATCGATCGAGTTATTAACCGAAACCCTAAGTTTAGAAAAACTTTGATTTCTCGTTAATTTTATGGTGAAATCCGTTGTCTTATACCTCAATATGATCGTAATACAAAGGTGTATAAATGTCACGGAACAAAAAGCTCGTTTTCTTCCTCGTAAATTCGAAATCAAACGAAAATAGATTCTCGCCTCGTTTCGCCGTATCTGGACTCGCAGAGTTAAAGTGAACTCGCAAGTGAAGTGGATTCGGTGGAGTGTTTGACTCGTTTGACTCCCCTTTATACTTCAAAACTCGATTCGCCAAAGTTGATCTCGATCCGCAAGTTATGTCAACTCGCAAGATTTAAATAAAACGCGAATTTAATTGTAAGTATAAATAAAACCCGTATTTTTACAAGTCTAAATAAAACGTAATTTTCACTTGTAAATTGTTACATTTGTTCAACAATAAATGAGACAATTCAGTATAATTTAATTCCAAAGGGTAATAACTTTTAAATAAACACAAAGTTACAAAAAATTAAAATACAAAACGCATAAACGAACAGTGGTATCAGGTACCATTTTATTAATCACTATTAAATAAAACAAGTACATAATTAAACTGCTTAAGAATTTAACTGCTTAGGGATCATATTAGAAAGAATAAGCACTTAGTTATTTATTGTTAATAAGTCTAAGTAGATTGTTAGTATACATACCTCATGAAATTCAAATAAAATACAATAAAATTACAACTAATTTTATCATTTACACATTTATATTTATAAAATTATATCTTAGATACCTTTATCCACATAGCATAATTAAATGTAACACTGTATTCACTTTTAGTGAATATTCACTTATAGATAGTTCAAGACGATTACCAGTATTATGATCCACATAAACAAATTATACTCGACTTTCTAAGCAAACACTTTATTATTTGTATGAATATTATCAAGTGCTTCCTATGATATGACATACTGAAGAATTTCAAGTAAAACACATATCACTGATTTTTAGACAAGGTAGTGGTTACTTTAGTGTAACTTACACTTGAATTTAGGTTTTGACAAATATCAGACATACCTTGAACATGCTATGTTATCCAGGTCTGTACTTAGTACAACAGAGGATCCCTTTTAGCATAATTCAAAATACATTTGAGAATATTAAATTAATTAAAGGCTTCAGGTCTGTACTCAGTACAACAAAGTCACCAGTAATTAATTTAATACCCATATAACTACTATTTGTCAACTTTACAGTATATAGTAACAGTGTATGGTAGTACTATTATTCAACAATTAAGACATTTGTCATACATCATAACATATTAACACAAAATAATAAACAAGTAATTATTTAATTTCTTAATGCTTTAGAAAGTTTCATATAATTTGCCTACTAGTATATCATTTGATGAAGCCATCTAAGCTTATAAATAAAATATACAAATTATTACTTGTGGATATAGGTGTATAATCAAATAAATATAAACACATACCTGATAGAACTGCTGTAGATCTAAAGTAACTTCACTTGAACCTACCAACACATCATCCTTAGGACTTAAGCTTATTATTGTTAAGCTTATTCACCTAATGTACTATCATTTCCCTTGGTTTTTGCAGACAAAAACTTAAATTTTCTAAAAGAACTTCATTTTGTTCTTTTATTGGAGGCGATTCCCCTTAGGTAACAGGCAAATGAATGCCATACGCCAACCCCCCTTCTTTTTTTTTTTTTTTTTTTTTTTTTTTTGTTAATAACGACAAAATAATTTCTAACTATTACAAAAATACCCTTGGAAGACCAATCACTCTGGATTTCTCATTCCATTTCGTTGAACCAACATTTCAAATCTTGCTCTGTCGAAAGCCTTCGTGTAGAGGTCTGCTAAGTTATCCTCAGTCGGAACCTTAACTAACCTTATCAGTTTCTTCTCAGCACAGTCACTAATAAAATGATGGCGAATATCAATATGTTTAGTCTTACTGTGCTTCACCGGATTATTGGTTATCGACATAGTAGATTCGTTATCAATCATCATAGGAGTATTGGTTAAGTTTAACCCATAATCCCGCAGTTGCTGTTGTATCCAAAGAACTTGTGAGCAACAGCTGCCAGCTGCAACATACTCAGCTTCACATGTAGAAATGGCTACCGAGCTTTGCTTCTTGCACTGCCAGGACACTAATCTACCTCCTAGGAATTGACATCCTCCGGTCGTAGATTTCCTATTCTGATTGCATCCTCCATAATCCGAATCAGTAAATGCTACCAGATCTAAGTCTCCTCCAATAGGATACCAAAGTCCCAGCTTAGGTTCCCCTTTGAGGTAACGGAAGATCCGTTTAACTGCTTGCATATGTGACTCTTTCGGATTAGCCTGATATCTTGCGCAAATACACACAGCAAACATTATGTCAGGCCTAGAGGCAGTCAAATACATTAATGATCCAATCATGGCCCTGTAAAGAGTAGGATCCACATCCTGATCACTCGATGTATCTGGACCTAGTTTGTGATTGACTGGAATCGGAGTATTGTAGACCTTACTTTCATCCATCTTGAAGCGTTCTAATAGCTCATAAACATATTTAGATTGATGAATAAAAAATCCATCCTTCTTTTGATCAACTTGTAATCCTAAGAAGAATTTCAACTCTCCCATTGCAGACATTTCAAACCTTCTTTGCATGACTTTCTCAAATTCTTGACACATCTTTTCATCAGAAGATCCAAAGATGATATCATCAACATAAACTTGCACCAGGAGAAAGTTTTGCTTCTTCCACTTTACAAATAGTGTACTATCAATCGCTCCTCTTGTAAATCCATTATCAAGTAGATACGTTGACAGTGTCGCATACCACATCCTTGGTGCTTGATGTAATCCATATAGAGCCTTATTCAAACGATATACTCTATCCGGATACTCAGGATTGGTAAACCCTGGAGGTTGTGCGACATACACCAGTTCTTCAACTTTGCCATTCAAAAATGCACTCTTAACATCCAACTGATACACTTTAATACCTTTGAATGTTGCAAATGCTAAGAAGATTCTAATAGCTTCTAGCCTAGCGACTGGTGCAAACACCTCATTATAATCAATACCTTCTTCTTGGTTAAAACCTTGAACCACTAGACGAGCTTTATTGCGAGTAATGATTCCCCGATCATCTCTCTTGCACTTAAATACCCATCTAGTTCCAATTGGATAAACACCCTTTGGAAGGTCAACCAAATCCCAGACTTGTAGCTTTTCAAATTGAGACAGTTCTTCTTGCATAGCCTCGACCCACGAACTTTCTTTAAGAGCCATTTGAATGTTCTTAGGCTCAATTTGTGAGATAAAGCCAGCATAAAGACACTCATTAGTAATGCCTGTCTCCTTTAGTGCAGCATACAAGCTTTCTAAGTCATCCGTATTAGCATACGCATTAGGATAACTTGAAGTACTAGCTTTTGTTTGAGTCCTTGTTTGAACCGGAGTATTAATGTCACCAATGATATTATCAATCGGGTGATTCTTACTCGTTCTTGTTGTAACAATAGTCTCAACAGGAATCTCATCTTCTAAGTTAGTACCAATTTCTTGTTGTTCAGACGGTTCTTCCAAATCTGGTACCTCTATACTGAAAAGCCGAGAGTTATCATTATCCGAAGCTATTCTTAACTCTCTTAGTGGTGTAAGTAAATCATCCACTACCTTTTGCATATGCTCTTCCTCAGTTAAAGGTATATCTACTTTGGACGTTTGAAATCCACTAGTAGATGGTTGATTTAGATCAACAATCTGGATTGCAGATGATTGAACATTTGTCATTGGAGTGTAGCCGGTATCCTCATCTCCAGTAAACACATGTTCAGGAATCTCTGAATCACTAACATAGTCACTTAAGGGAACTTTAAAAGATGCAAAAAGATCAGAATAATCAAATTGCCAATCTAAGCCCTTGTGTACATCCGGTGTGTAACTAGTAACCTCAATATTATACACAACTTCCAGATGACCTGTGACTTTATTAAAGACCCTCTTGTTTGGTAAATTAGGCATGTAACCTAAGAAAAAACCTTCGTCGGCCTTTTCACCAAATTTTGCTTGATGCCCAGTCTTTAAAATTGTGCATGATACTCCAAAGGGTTCAAGCCCTTTTAAGTTAGGTTTCTTATTGTTTAAAAGCTCATAACAAGTCTTGTTATGCCGCTTAACAGTAAGAACCCTATTTAGAACATGACAAGCTGTATTCACTGCTTCTGCCCAAAATATGACCGGAAGCTTTGAATCAGCAAGCATTGTTCTCGCAGCTTCAATCAACGTTCGATTCTTCCTTTCAGCAACACCATTCTGTTGAGGTTCATATGGTGCACTGAATTGATGAACAATCCCTTTGCTTAAGCAATATAGATTCAACGTTGAATTCTTAAACTCTGTTCCGTTGTCACTACGAATACGCTTCACTCTCGTCTTGTATACATTCTCTACTAAATCAAAGAATTCAACTAGAATTCCTGGAGTTTCATCCTTTGATCCCAAAAAGAATACCCACGAGAATCTAGAGTAATCATCCGTCACAACCAAACAGTACCATTTGCCACCTAGACTTCTCTTGCTTATTGGGCCAAAGAGATCCATGTGTAGCAAATCAAATGGTAAGGAATTTGAGTTTTTAGTCTTAGGTCTGTGTGTTTTCTTGTGCTGCTTTCCCTTCATGCAAGGGACACACTTATCTTCAGACTCGAAACGTTTTTGTGGTACACCTAGAACCAAACCATTCTTGGTTATATAATTCATTTTACGCCAGTTCAAATGTGCCATTCTCCTATGCCATAGTAATGCATCTGCTTCTGAAGCCTTGGATAACAAACATGTAGAAACCATTGAGGAATTAGAATTACCCATGTTTATTGCATAGATATCCCTCCTCCTTGGTGCCCTCATCAGTATCCAATTGTCAGGTATCGTAAATCCCGGCTTCAGGACTAAGGCTTCCTTTTCATTAAAATAAACAGGATGGCCTTTATCACAGACTTGAGAAACGCTCACTAGGTTGTGAGTTAGTTCTTCAACGTAATTCACATCCTCAAGAGTTAAAGTTCCATTTGAAACTTTTCCTTTCCCAGTTATTACTCCTCCTTTGTCTCCTGCAAAATTGACTTTTTGCTTGAAACCTTCCTGGAAGTCTGTCAGTAGACTTCTCTCACCTGTCATGTGCCGTGAGCATCCACTGTCTACATACCACCAGCTTTCCTTGTTCACAGTCTGCTCCTGCACATAACACATAACACAATCAGTTGTCAAGAGGGACCCAAGCCATTACGGTCTTGGTTTGTCCCTTATCATCTACAAACTTAAGTTCTTTAAAATAACCATCCTTCCCATCAGGAGCTTTGGTTACTTTCGAAGAAACTTGAGCTTGTGGATGATCAGCCTTAAGAGGTGAATTTGAGGAGAACCTCCTAGGCACAATATTCTGAGCTCTATTATTATAGTTATAATTAAACTCATTGGATCGCGAAGTAGTACCACTTTCATTAAGACTATGGCCTCTACTTTGATTTCTAAACCTCGACGGTGTCATATCCCTAGGCTTATAAACAGTATTTTCACTTGGAATATAAGTCCGTTTAGGTTTAGGAGGGGAGACACTATGTTTACCTTCTCTTTTAAGAATGTTAACAGGTTTAATACCTAAGTTAGATTTGGTATCTAACCTATCTACAGTCATACTAGAGTTGGTCGGTGTCCTTTTATCAATCACAAGCTTATGTGATGCTTCTGGCTTTTTGTTAGGACAACACGAAGCCACATGTCCTTTTTGATGACATTTAAAGCATGACATCTGCTTGCGTGATTTACTCACTTTTGCTTTCTCATCTGGAGTCTTAGGCACTAAAGGTTTAGTCATATGTTCCTTATTAACATTATCATCAGTTTTAGCATTGTTAATCACTCCACCCGATACAAAATGTATTTTGGTGAGATGAGGAACCTTACTATCATCTGATGAAGGGTTCTTAACAACATCCTTCTGTGCCTCTGACTGTTCAGGTTTATCAGCTACTGAAATCTCAGGATTAACTTCAGTCATTTCATAATCTTCAGGAATAGGAGTGTAATTGGCATTAAAAGGAGGGGATACATCATTGTAACCTAACCCAGTCTTGTCCTTTACACTACGTTGAGCATCTAACAGTATATCCATTTGAGATGTCCTATAGTTCTCAAGTTTACGGTTTTGCTCAATTAACCTTAAATTAAGATTCACTATTTCCTGATCCTTACTAGCAATTGTCTCATTCAAGTCCTTGATGTTCATATAGAGTCCATCTATGATGACAGATTTTTCACTTATGGTATCTCTAAGTTTGGTCTTATCCGAAACATCAGACTTAATTTTATCTTTTAAGGCCTGTTTATCATCACTTAATCTACGTATATCCATAAGTGCTTGGTCAAGTTCAGATCTAACAGTCCTATAAGATTCTTTATCCAAATTCAATTGAGATGACAAATTGCTATTAGACACAGTTAATACACTATTCTGAGATTGTAGGTCAGTAACTAAGTAACAAACATCAGCAAGATTAAGAATATCTAAACAAACCTTCTTCTTGTCCGTTTGTACTTCAGCCATTCGTGCCACGAATTCTTCAGGACTAATGTCTGGAGTCAAATCCATATGCAGCACATCATCATCACTTGCCTTCACTTCTGACTCAGGCACATCTACCCTCTGTTCAACATCTGTGGGCATGTAGGACAGTGATCCAGCAGTTGTCTCTTCAATTTCAGCCATCAAGGCTTCTTCTTCTGACTCAGTTTTCCAGTCATATGAGCCATCCAACTGCTTCACCACTAAGGCTTTGGAAGCTAAAGTACTTCCCGAACCTTGTGTCCTATTTGCGTCTACCTTAGGTCTTTGGCATTCCCTCGCGAAATGACCAATACCTTGACAGTTAAAGCATTTGACCTTGGTTTTATCAAACCCTGATCTATTGCCCAACACCTTTCTACCAGTTCTCTTGAGGAAATTTTTAACTTTTCTAGAGACTAATGCTAACATCTCTTGAAGTTCCAATTCCTCAACATAATCCGGATCGATCTACTCATAATCCTCATCAAACAATACAGGATCATTAAATTTTCCCTCAATGTAGTTCTCATATGATGCCACAAAGGAAGCAAGAACAGACAGTTGCTGCTCTGCAGATTTCACACTCATAGGCATCTTCTGATGCTCTTGAGATGACTTCTCAGCATTCTTTACCTTTGTCTCATCACCAGAGGAGGAAATAAAGCACAGATCTTCAGATATCATTTCTCCATTTCTACCTGTATCACCAACTAACAGTGCAGTGGTCGAACTAGAAGATGCAGTCGAAAGATTTGTTTTTCCATGATACAACCCAGGGTTCTGAACCTGATCAGAATCAGTATCTTTTGACTTCTTGGAGAACTCATAACCTTTTAGCTTGTCAATGACTTGCTCTAAGGTCATAGTAGCATATCTGGTTTCATTATCCGTTATCATAACTCCATACATTTCCCACTTAGAAGGCAAACCCTCAATAAACTTGTCGGTTTTATCAACTTCTTCTTCAGTGATGTCATTGTATTCCAATTCACTTAACAGATGGTAGAAACGTGTAATATAAGCATCAAGACTTTCCCCTTTTAAAGCTTTAAACATAGTAAACTGCTTTTTAAGGAGCTTCTTCTTGCTAGTTCTCATTTGTGGACTACCTTCACCTCTTTTCTCTAGAGCTTCCCAGAGCGTTCTAGCAGTATGATAAGATTTCAGTTGATGAGCGATATCCTTAGGAAGACACATCTTAATGCACGAATGTGCTTTGTTTTCATTTTTGTATGCTTCCTTCTGTTCATCACTCATGTTCTGATAGGTAAGAGTCACAATGGCATTTTGAACAGTTTGAGTAGGTGCCGTGTATCCAGTCTTGATACACATCCAGATTGACAGATCATGGAATCTACAGTAAGATTCAAATCTGTCCTTCCAGTTGTAGTAATCCTCGATATTTAACAACTTAGGTGGAGAATTTGATTTTCCCACCTCATGTTCCATTTCGATCATTTTACTTAAGTCAGACATCTTAAAAACGTAAGTTCAAACTGTTACGCGAAATCAGAAAATCTCAATTCGCAGAACTCAGTTCAACTCGCAATCTCAGCTCGACTCGCAGAACTCAGTTCAACTCGCAATCTCAGCTCGACTCGCAGAACTCGGTTCGCGAATCTCAGTTCAGATTGCAGGAGATGTCGATTCGCAAGTGATGTGGTTTCGCAAGAAATCTCGATTCGCAAGACAAAGCTCAACTCGCAGGTTCGATAGTTCGACTCGCAAGTTCAACTCGGCTCGCAAGTTCACCTCGGTTCGCAAGCTACGCTGGAACCCTAATCTCGACTCGCGAAACGGCTGTTAAACCCGAAAATGAAAGTTTAAGGTATTTTTACGACTGAAACTAGCGATTTCAACCGTAAACAAACCCTAAAATATCCAGAGAATGATTTTGATCGTTAATATTGCTATAATGCACGTAGAAACAACCCGAATCAAAAACGCAATATCACTAAAACTCACGAACGCACTCGTATTTAGCCCGAAAGCTCTGATACCAGATGTAAGTCCCTAGTTCTAGGATCGATAACTTCGTTATCTGTAGTATTAAGGTGCGGAATCCCTCAATACAGTGTTATCTTACTAATAACGAGTAAGTTCGTAATTGCGTTTAATATGACTTAACTTTAAACGATGAATCGTCAAAGCCTAGCCGTAGGTTATGTTTTCTCTGGGTTTTTGAATTCGCAGGAATGATAAAAGTGTAAAAGTGTTAAAGTATTCAAGTGTTAACGATTTTGCCAAACAAAATCGTTTATATATGTTGTCTCGGCTCGGCTCGCATGGGCCTGCGAGTTCAGCCCAACTCGCCTCGCTTAGCCCAAGCCCAGCTTAGCCATAATGAGTTCAGTTCTCATCTCGCAGCTTACCTCGCTGCGACCTGAGATCTCGACTCGCTTCGCAACAAACGTATAATATAAATATGTTATTTCGTCTATCTTTAATATAAAATATTAATAACAAAACGAATATGTATTTACAAATGTAAACCAATATATCAATACAATCACAATTACACTAGTCATATTTCAAGCTAGATCTGTTGTCACAAACTATGTCCCAACAGGCTAGTTACCACTGTTGGTATATTAGGCTAGTAAATTGTACAAGTGTTAACACTATTATAGGAATTACCACTGTTTGTATAGTTGTGGTAGTTAACACTGTTTATATATAGAATAGGTGGAAAAGTAAAGTTTGAATAATTATGGAATGTAACTGTTTCCATGATTATAGGAGATTGTTTAGCAGGACTCTATAAGATATAAATAGAGATCCTAAACCTAGATTAGGTTAAGTTTTTGCGCAGCTTCAAGGTTCTGTAACCCTAATACCACTCAGTATATTCGTCTTATATCATTAATAAGATTGAAGCTTTTTATTCTTCTGTTTTGATATATTGTTATTGATCTTCATTTTATTACTAAGTGTTATTCCGCAAACTTCTTAGTAATCATTCAAAACTGCGTTTATCTAATAGTTTATTAGATAGATCTTGGTTTATCAAAGTCAAAGAAGCAAAATAAGGTAGAAAATCTGAGAACTTCTAAGTCTTCATCTAATGTGAACAGTAAGTCAAAGAAATCTAAGTCCACAAATAAAAAATGCTACAAATGTGGAAGTAGACAGCATGTGTCATCAGATTGTTCATCATCACAAGTTTCATTAGTATGTCAGCATGTGGTATCTGAATGTTCAGCTACATCATCTTCAAAATCACAAATAATCAGTGAGCATTCAGATACTATTGATGCAAGCCAGTGGAAGCCTGAACCAAAGGCTGACCACCATGAACCCATCTCAGGATGGGTTCATCAATTGAACTAAATGTTTGTGTGTGATGCAGGGCATTCTCAGAGAGACAATTTGGTATCTGGATAGTGGTTGTTCCAGACATATGATCGGATGTAAGTCCTTGCTCAGTGACTACCAGGATGAAAGAGGTCCTGATGTAGTGTTTGGTGATAACAACATTGGTAAGACTAGAGGGTATGGGGTCTTGACCAATGGTAATGTTATGTTTAAGAAGGTGGCATATGTTGAAGGACTGAAGCATAATTTATTAAGCATTAGTCAGTTCTGTGATGCCAAAAATAAAGTGTTGTTTGATCATGAAGCTGGAGTTGTTTACAACAAAAATGGAAGCGCTGTCCTGGCTGCTCAAAGAAAAGGCAATACATATGTAGTCAATATGGATTCAGCACAATAAGGAACATGCTTTTATTCCAGAACCGTTTCAGAAAAAAATGGTTATGGCATAAGCGTCTCTCTCACCTGAACTTCAAGGCCATCAGCAAGCTCAGCAAGAATGACTTAGTCAATGGTCTTCCAAAGCTGGCTTATGACAAAGACAAGCTATGTTCAGCATGTGAGAAGGGAAAGCATCACAGCTCTTCATTCAAAAGCAAACAAACATCTTCAGTGACTGAATGTTTTTAACTGATGCATATGGATCTGTTTGGTCTAGTGAGTTCTCCCAGTCTTGGTGGTAAAAGGTATTGCTTGGTAATTGTGGATGAATACTCCAGATACACTTGGGTATTCTTTCTCAAAGCCAAAAGTGATGCAACACAGGAAATCATATCCTTTATCAAAAAGATGGAAAACCTAAATGATTGTTCAGTTAAACATTTAAAAAGTGATAATGGCACTGAATTTAGAAATATTGACCTTGAAAATTTTTGTGATTCAAAAGGTATTTCTCAAAACTTCTCTGCACCAAGAACACCTCAACAAAATGGTGTTGCAGAGAGGAGAAATAGGACCTTGATTGAATCAGCAAGGTCAATGCTCATAGATGCTGGTCTTAAGACCCATTTCTGGGCTGAAGCAGTCAATACTGCCTGCTACACTCAGAATAGGTCTCTGATTGTCAAGAGACATGATAAGACAGCCTATGAGGTACTAAGGGGGAGAAAACCTGACATAAGTTTTCTCCATGTTTTTGGTAGTACCTGCTATGTCTTAAACAAAAGAGATCACTTAGGAAAGTTTAATCCCAAAGCTGATGAAGGTATATTTGTTGGTTATTCAATCATTTCAAAAGCTTTCAGGGTTTATAATAAAAGAAGGGAATGTATTGAAGAATCAATGGATGTTACCTTTGATGAATCTTATGATAAATCACTCACTGATCCAAAAGACTATGAAAATCTTATTTTTAATACAATCAGTGATGACAAGCATGAGATTCATATATCAGATTCTGAAAGGGAAGATGATGTCCCTGAAGGCACTTCTGGCTCTACTTTAGCTAAGAATGATTCAGGAACTTCATCTTTGTCTATTGACGTCCCATCATCATCATCTCATCATCTGCATCAAAATGATAACACTCACTGTCTAAATCAAAGCTTAAACATTAATCATGCTTCAAATGCTGATGTGTCTGATGAATCATCTCTGAGTAATCAAGTCACTGCTGAACCTCAGCGAATGACTAGATGGACTAAACATATTAATAATCAACTGATTATTGGTGATCCACAATCAAAGGTCCAGACCAGATCAGCAACTGCTAACTTTTGTTTGTTTGTAAGCTTTGTGTCACTGATTGAGCCCAAGAAGATTGATGAGGCACTCACTGATCATCACTGGATAGCTGCCATGCAAGATGAGCTATCTCAGTTTGAAAGAAACAAAGTCTGGAAGTTAGTACCTCAAGTATCTGGGAAATCTGTGATTGGAACAAGATGGGTGTTCAGAAACAAGATGGATGCTGATGGTGTTGTGATAAGGAATAAGGCCAGGCTGGTTGCACAAGGTTACTGTCAGCAAGAAGGAATTGACTATGATCAAACCTTTGCACCAGTTGCTAGACTTGAAGCAATCAGGTTGTTCTTAGCATATGCAGCTCACAAGAAATTCAAGGTATACCAAATGGATGTAAAAAGTGCCTTCTTGAATGGAAAGCTGCAGGAAGAAGTGTATGTTAAGCAACCACCTGGATTCACTAATCCCAAGGATCCAGGTTATGTCTATAAGCTGGAAAAAGCTTTATATGGACTAAAACAAGCTCCTAGAGCTTGGTATGACACTCTCTCTACTTTCTTAACTAAATATGGGTATGTCAGAGGCAAAATTGACAGCACCCTATTTATCAAAAAGGATAAGAGACATGTCATATTGGTCCAAATTTATGTTGATGATATTATATTTGGGTCTACTAATAATGACTTGTGCAAGGAATTCTCTGACCTCATGACTAAAAGTTATGAAATGAGCATGATGGGTGAACTAACATTTTTCCTTGGTCTGCAAATAAAGCAAACCAAGACTGGTATTTTTATAAATCAAGGAAAGTATGTTAAAGATTTATTAAAGAAATTTGAATTCACCAACTGCTCATCCCTTGCTACACCAATGTCATCTGCAGTAAAATTACATGTTGACCCTGATGGTAAATCTGTAAACATCACTGCTTACAGAGGAATGATCGGGTCACTACTGTATTTAACTGCTAGTAGACCAGACATTATGTTTGCTACATGTCTATGTGCTAGGTATCAAGCTGATCCAAAGGAATCTCATTTACTCGCTGTCAAAAGAATATTCAGATATCTGAAGGGTACACCAAATCTTGGTCTCTGGTACCCATTTGGTTCAGATTTCTTGCTGAAAGGATATTCAGATTCTGATCATGCTGGATGCAAAATGGACAGAAAGAGTACCTCTGGTAGCTGTCAGTTTCTTGGAGAAAAGCTTGTAAGCTGGTCAAGCAAGAAACAAAATTCTGTCTCAACTTCTACTACTAAGGCTGAATATGTCGCTGCTAGAGCCTGCACTGCTCAAATTCTGTGGATGAGGAATCAGCTCGCTGACTATGGTTTTGACTTTGGCATTGTCCCAATTTATTGTGACAGTCAAAGTGCTATTGCCATAGCAAATAATCCTGTGATGCACTCGAGGACAAAGCACATTGATGTCAGATATCACTTCATCAGGGACCACATCATGAAAGGTGACATTGAATTGCATTTCATTCCAACCGATTACCAGCTCGCTGACATATTTACAAAACCTTTAGATGAGAAAAGATTCACCTTTCTCATCAGCGAGTTGGGAATGTTGAACTTAAATGATTAAACCTGATTGTTTAATAAAAGGTATTTACAGAATGTATGGTTTGTAGTTTTAACTCGCTGGCCTATTACTCTCACTAACATAATCAGCAAGAACAATAAGTTAGCATGGTTATAATCAATAAATTATATACTTTGTAAATACACATGAAAATTCTTTATATCACATAAATAAAATATGTTTTATGCTTCACAATTTGGCTAGCTGATTAGATTAGTATTCTAAGTTGTAATTTGATCAGCGAAATCAACTATGAGACATAATATTTATTTTATTTTAAGATATAACTTATTTTCATCTCTCTGATATCTTAATTTAATAATTTAATTTGCAATTAAATTATGAAATTAATGTATCAGCGAAGATTCTTCTTATTTAATATGGCATTTATTTCGACATATATTTCTTTACATTTAATACATTTTGTATTAAATTTTAAACGATTTATATTCCTAATAAATGCTTTATTAAATATCTCATGGTACTTCGAAAAGATACACTTTTTCTGACACCTCGTATACCTTTCCGGCGTACCACTCCCATCACCATTTAATGCTACCACTCACCACCATCATCACCCTACTCCCCTACCATCAACCACCACTTTTTGACCACGTACATACGCTTTTTGACCACATGTTTTGTACTGCAGCAACCGTATATAAGCAGTGAGACAGTTTCAATTTCACTTTTACGCCTTCTCTGCAAAAACCCTAAATCTTCTTTCATCTTTTTAAATGGCACGTTCAAAATTTTTCAATAACAGTTACACACCGACCCCAGAGATTCAAGCTCTTAAAGCCTCTGCGGTCAGTGAAACACTGATCATTATAGTTCCCAAATCTAATTATTTGGGAAATGTAACTTGTGCCAAACCAAAGTATGCGGAGGCAATAAACTTTTTGCAAAATCACTTTATCCTCCCTGCTCTTACCTTGTCTCCTGGGGAAATGAACCCAGAATGGCTTAGTGAGTTCTGGTTTACCTGCACTCACCAAGTTGTCGCTGGTGTTTCACAACTCAAGGGTTTTATCGACAATGGTACCCAACCCATTATCATCACTGCCAGCACCATCCGGTCCATTTTACAACTGCCGATCGCAGAATCTTACGAGTCGCTGCCAGAGAGCGACGAAGCCAAATAAGGCCTAGTTGATCTTACTGAGATTGAGTGTAAATACTCAGTCGATGGCAGTGGCAACCGTAAGTACTCTACGGTCCACAAAACAAAGATGGATGGTGTCTGGAATGCAATTTTTACCAATTTTATTCAATCATTGGGTACAAAATCCGGGAGCTATGATCAATTCAGCTCCCTGGAAGCCCAGATTAGCTGGTCACTGATCAACTCTCTAAGAGTTGATTATGCGAGTGTGATCTTTAACGAGCTGATCACCAAAGTCGCTGAGCCTACCAGGGCAAAATACGTGCCCTATCCAAGGTTCCTCTCACTGATCTTTAGAGATCAGTTTGATGCCTATGATAGGATACCATTTCAGGGATTTGAGCCTACTCTGGTAGGATCTCAAATTTTTGCAAAACCAGCGACTGTGGTTTTACCAAATTTTATGAAACATCCGGGGATACTTGCACCCCAGCCTATAACTTCTGTACAAATGTCAGTTGCTGCCCCCTCATCGACCACGTCACTGACCACACCCCCAGTGACTACTGTTGGTCAACCACCAATCAAGAAACCACCAACTGCTCCCAAGAAAAAATCCAAATTAGGGTCCCTGACATTAAAGGTTCAGGGACATAGGTCAAAGAAGACATCTACGGATGCCAGGGGTGAATCAGTGACTATACGTTCAGTTGCTGAGGGTACCACTGCTAAACCCTCCACCTTACCTGCTTTGCTGGACTCCCGAAAGTCCAGTGATTCTACCAAGGGCAACCTACAGACAGCTGCAGTGGATCAAACCACTATTAGCAGTGATTCGGGTAGATCCCACACCCTCAGATCGAGTCAACCCAACCACTTTTCATCCTCACGAAAGGATGACATTTTAGAAAAAGGGCTAGTGACATAAGTGGGTGATAACACACTCATTGCTGATGTCACACCACTGGCTACAGACCCGGGCCATCTCTCATCTATCACTGCACCGGCTGTCAATGTCTCACCACTGACCCATGGTGAGATACAGGTCGCTACTTCTATTTCCAATGAACCATCAGCTAAATCACAAGCTGATGATGAGGAAATCATGCCCATGGACACCTCCGATGATACCCAACCTATTCCTCCACCCACCTCTAACTCTCCTATCAGAGAGCTTTCACCCACCTCCTTCTCCAGTGACAACATACAAATCACTGCTGCTGGTCAGACCACACCCACTGACCATGTAGTCCATTCTACACCTACTCCCACTATTCCTCCCACAACTACTCCACCAAACACCACTACACACTCCACATCAGATCAGCTACTGATGGAGTACATTGCCTCATCCCAAACCCAGATTAAGATGCTCACTGATGACCGTGAGGCACTTATAGGCAATGTCTCTGTTCTTCAAAAAGCCGTTACTGCTCTCACTTATGTGTATAACTCCATTGAACCGTGGAGCACATCTGTCAGCGAGAAGGTGCAAACGGTAGCTGATGCTAGTGCTGCAATAAACCATGCAGTCACTGAGCTAGCCTCCTCCTCCACCACAAATTTCACAAATCATGCCGCAGCCATTGCCCAGCTAACCACCAACCAAACTGACCTAGCTATATCTGTATCCAATTACTTATTTAACACTGATGCTATTGTTAAGGTGCTTCCACAGATTACAAAACAAATGGGAGCAATAAGAGCTGAGGTCACTGTCCTCAGAACAGAAACTGCTGATGGGTTTGATAGGGCAGTTGGCCAGTTTGTGCAGACCAGTCAGGGGGAGGATGAAGAAGAAGATGACATCTCAGTCTCTCATCCTGAGATGCCTCCTGCTATGACTGATCTGCTTACAAACAAAGCTCACAGGGAGATAATGCTCACCACTTATGCACTTCGACCTATTGCTGAACAACCAGAGATGGAAGCCCTTGCAGTTGCTGAACTGTATTGGGTAGATATGGATATAGCTATGGATACAGTGGATGTCGCTGAATGCTTTCCTGAGTTCAGTGTTGAAGAGCTCAGGAACTATAATGGGCTGATAAGGCAATGGGCTGAGGATGAAAATGCTAGGGTTGAGGGTACCTCAGTGAGCTATGAATTGGCTCCCTGGGAATGGATGAACAGGGAGGTTGTAGATGATGTATCTGATGATGAGGAAGATGATACCATCATGCATGATGCTGCTGATGATGATGACAACAATGATGACAATGGTCAGGGAGGTGGTCATGGAAATGGTCAGGGTTCAGAAAGTAAAGATGAAGATGATGTCAATATGGAGGATCAGCAACCCATATCATCTGTCATTAAAAGGAAAAGGACCAGTGACACCTCCTCTGCATCTACTCCTCCATCTAAGAAACAACAGGTCAGTGACCCTCAATCACATACTGTCATATCTGAGGTAACTGTACCTTCATCTACACCATCTACCCAAATCCTACCCTCATCCACAGCAACTACAACTACACTTACCTAAACAACCAAAATAACCACACCAACCCCAGCAACAATAACACCAATCTCCACAGCAACTCTCTCCAACACTACCACATCAGACACTTCCCCTACAACATGCCTTTCCTCTGACTCAGCCTCAGAAAGCCTCTGTCCTGATGAGACTAAAGTTTCCGTTTTATAATGTCGATCCATAATACAACTACCTTCGGTCGTTACCGGCTTCCATACGTATGTACTTTGCTTAAAAGCATTTCCAGCACTATACCGAGTAAACAGTCGAATAGGGACCGTCATATTATTTCACGACATATTTAAAGTCATCCCACAATTATATATGCTAACTACATCACAACAAATACAATAGTAATTTACTCGCTAATCATGACACAAACTAATTCTAGCATAATTAAAGCATACATATTTAATTAAGATAGAATAGGATAGAAAGAACCCGGATTATAATGCGAGAAGGAATAGACTTGAATTAATAAGCATAACTCCAAGCGTACACCAAAGATTACAAAATGTTCCCTAGCTTTCGTTCTACTTTAAACAAGCTCCTTAACTAGCCTAACACTAATTTTGAAGTAAGAAAATAGAATGAGAAAGTAAAGAGAGAATTATGCCTAATGCATATGGGACATCTTCAAATGGAGGCTTAGGGGCTGCTATTTATAGGGAAAATATGGCTCACATTAGCATCCCTAGGCTCACATTAGAAAAAGTAGCGAAAGGTGGTGCACCAGGTACGAAAAAGTAGCGAAAGGTGGTGCACCAGGTACGGAGAAGTAGCGAAAGGTGGTGCACCGGGTACAAGCAAGGACAAAAAAGCACAAAAGAGATGGGAGGGTGGAGGCCGGTGCCGCTTGGCTGTTGGCCGCCGGCGGCTGGCTGTTGGCCGGCGGCGGCCGGCTGCCACCCATCCCGGTCCATCGTCTTTCGTTGCGTTGCTTAATTCATGCGTATCTTCTTCGTTATGCATTCGTTTGCGTTGATTCTTTTTGCGTTGGATTCATAATTCAAAAGAGAACACTTTAATGTATAGATATCCCAAAAATATGTCTCCTATCTCCAGATACTGATTACGAATCATTTGGATCTTTCAGCGAGTGTAGAATCTTCATTTTTTATCCATTTTTGTTGATTCTTCTTCTGTTGGATTCGTAATTTCAAAACAAACATCTTGGGTGAGATGGATGTTGATGATGGGCACTTTTGTCTTGAAATCTCATTTTGATTCCTCGAATCTTCAAACGTGTGTGGAATCTTCGTTTTTCATCCGTTTTGCTTGATTTTTATCGTGCAACCTTGTTTTGACAATCTTGGCATAATATCATTGATTTTATTGGTTTTGAGTTTAAAATGCCAAGAATCGTTCTAGAATGAGAGAGATATCGGTAGTATAAACATGACTTTTTACGCGATATCAATTGTCGATTTCCCAAACCTTTGGATTTTCGTTGACCGGAAATACCCTTTTAGACTTTCAAAATTTTTAAAATTTTGCTGAAAATCTGAGTTTGCTTAAAAGATTGATCAAAACTTTATGTTGCACTTCAGTAGTGAATACTACTGTTATCCCACACTTAAAAGAACATTGTCCCTAATGTTCCATTTCTATGTTAGGTTAATCCCACACTTAGATTTTGAATGAGGGTCAATATTTTCAAAGTCATTCTCAGTTTTGTGAGTTATAATCCCACACTTTAGAGTTTTAGTTTGAGTTTTAGTGTGTTAATCAAGCAAAGTAGGGTTAGAAGAGGTACTTCCTTTTGTTGCGTGCGTTGCCACTGGATTTTATGGATCAGCTTCAAGTGTGTGAAATTACTGGAAATGGACCAGGCTCATTTGAAAATGAACTTGTTCCATAACTTCCACGTCAAGTTCTGCATAATAAATATCCTTTAGGAAACACAAATGTCAATACACGTTAATAATAAATAGAAATAACATAACTAATAATAACTAATCCATGTTAGCCTAGAGCGCCTCCCAATCGGTGAAGTCATCATCCATAAAGATGTGTTTTCCACGAACGATATAGGAGATGCCTAGAGCACACAGGTGTGGATGGAAGTTGAAAACAGTGTGGATGGAAGGCCTAGAGCAGTGTGGATCTTAGTGATGGCAGTGTGCTGGACCTCGAGGGCTCTCAGTATCGACCAAGTGATAGTAGGGTCCGCGGTAGTTACCCCATGATGAAAGGTGGGTACTCTCGAGGTCCCTGCGGTCTGTCCTTCGGATTATAGAGATGATGGTAACCTAGCACGGATGGAACGTAAAAGGAATGTCTCCTGAACGTTCACCTCCACAAAGTCTGCCAAGGTCTCGTCCAATCGAGGGGGCGGTGACTGTGATCCCATGATGGTCCTCATGCTACTACCCGGTGATGAACTCTAGGAGTGATACATGGCACGTGAGCATCTCTGACTGGGGGCTCGTGCTCTAGCTAGCTGCGAACTCATCCTGCAAAATATAAAAGGTTAACGGTCGAATCATCAGCCTTTTATAAGGCGAGGTACTGCATACGAATGGATTAGATCAAAAATAAAAGAAAAATTAATGCGGAAAAGATAAGATAGGCTTGGGATGCCTCCCAAGAGCGCTTTGTTTATTGAGTCTCGTAGCTTGACTCATTCATACCTACTATTCTATTAGGGTGGTTCATAGTTATAGACTTCCTCGGTTGTGGGAAAGTCTTCTACGTAGTGTTTTAAACGGTGACCGTTTCCTTTGAAATTCCCATCTGGGGCCTCGAGTTTGATGGCACCATAAGGAAATACCTTAGAGATTGTGAATGGACCGCTCCACCGTGTTTTGAATTTACTAGAAAACTTCTTAAATCGTGAGTTAAAGAGTAGAACCTTATCACCTGGATTGAAGCGTGTGGGGCAAAGCTTTGAATCGTGGAGCAACTTGGTTCTTTCTTTGAATTTGTAGGAGCTTTCATAAGCTTGATCTCTTAACTCTGCAAGCTCATTCAGTTGCATTTTCTGGTGCGTTCCCGTTATCGTTGGATCTAAGCTGCAGTTTTTCAGCGCCTAGTAAGCTTTGTATTCGAGTTCAATCGGGAGATGACATACTTTTCCATAAACGAGCCTATAGGGGGTTGTTCCTAATGGCGTTTTATAAGCTGTTCGAAATGCCCATAAAGCATCGTCTAGCTTATCTACCCATCTCTCCTTGTACTGACCAACTGTTCGTTCCAAGATCCTTTTCAGTGCCCCGTTTGTAATTTCTGCTTGCCCATTTTTTTGTGGGTGGTAGGCCATAGATGTCTTGTGGGTAACACCGTATTGTTGCAATAGTTTCATAAACTGCATATTACAAAAGTGCGTGCCTTGATCACTGATGATAGCCCGAGGGGTTCCAAACCGGCAGAATAGCTGTTTTAAGAACTTGGTTACGACCCTTGAGTCATTTGTTGGAAAGGCTTGAGCTTCAGCCCATCTAGATACGTAGTCCACAGCTACTAGAATGTATTCTTTTCCGTATGATTTTGGAAATGGTCCCATGAAATCTAATCTCCATATGTCAAATATTTCACATGCTTGGATATTCGTTAACGGCATTTCGTTACGCGTTGTGATATTTCCAAACCTTTGACAAATATCGCAGCATTTCACCAAGTCTTGTGCATCTCTGAAGATAGTAGGACAATAGAATCCTGAGTCGTAAACTTTCTTTGCTGTCAAATTGGCTGCGTGATGTCCTCCGGTAGGTCCATGATGGCTTTGGTGGAGTATATGTTCGGCTTCTTTCCCATCGACACATCTTCTCACATTTTGGTCGGGACAGACTTTGAACACATATGGATCATCCCAAAAATAATGTTTGACGTCGCGGAAGAACTTTTGTCTTCACGATGATATCATCCCCTTTCTTGTGATCCCTCGAACTACGAAATTGGCAATGTCTGCAAACCAAGGATCGTCAGTGAATTGCGAACCTTGCATTTGTTCTCCTAAACTCATTAACCGCTCCTCTGGAAATCCATCTTTAATATCTCTTTCTGCAAGTTGTTCCATTGATGGGTTTTCTAGTTGACTTAAATGATCTGCGGCGACATTTTCTGCTCCTTTCTTATCTTTTATTTCGATGTCGATTTCTTGTAGGAGTAGAATCCATCGTAACAATCTGGGCTTTGCGTCTTGCTTTTTGAAGAGGTATTTTAGAGCTGAGTGATCCATGTATACTATTGTTTTGGACAGTATCAGATAGGATCTGAATTTGTCAAAGGCGAACACTACGGCTAGCAGCTCCTTCTTGGTGGTTGTGTAGTTCTCTTGAGTGTCTGTGTGTGTTTTGATGGCGTAGTAGATTGTTCAAAAGTGATTGTCCTTCCTTTGCCCTAGAACAGCTCCAGCTGCAAAATCACTAGCGTCGCACATGATTCCAAATGGTAGACTCCAATCTGGAGCGACCATGATTGGTGCATTAGTTAGTTCCTTTTTCAGGTAATTAAAAGCTTTCATGCAGTTCTCATCAAATATGAACTTGATGTCTTTTCCTAGTAGGTGGGTGATGGGTCGCGATATCTTGGAGAAATCCTTGATAAGACGGTGGTAGAACCCAGCGTGTCCTAGAAAGCTTCGAATGGCCTTAACGTTGGTGGGTGGTGGTAGTTTGGCAATGGTTTCGACTTTTGCTTTGTCTACTTTGATTCTTGACCTTGATATTCGGTGTCCTAAAACTATTCCTTCAATCACCATAAAGTGACATTTCTCCCAATTCAAGACGAGATTTGATTCTTCACATTTGGCGAGCATTCTATCGAGGTTGGATAGACATGATGTGAAAGAGTCTCCGAAGACCGAAAAATCATCCATAAAGACCTCCATGCATTGTTCAATCATGTCGTGGAAAATTGCATCCATGCATCTCTGAAATGTTGCAGGTGCATTGCATATTCCAAACGGCATTCGTCGGTATGCAAACGTTCCGTATGGGCATGTGAACGTTGTCTTCTCTTGGTCCTTTGGATCGAGTGGGATTTGGAAATATCCAGAGAAACCATCAAGGAAACAGTAGAATTCATTTCCTGATAGTCTTTCGAGCATTTGGTCAATAAATGGAAACGGGAAGTGATCCTTACGAGTTGGTTCATTTAACTTCCGGTAGTCGATGCAAACTCTACAACCGGTAACTGTCCGTGTTGGAATAAGTTCATTTTCTTCATTTGTAATGACCGTTATTCCTCCCTTCTTTGGGACGACTTGAACAGGGCTAACCCAAGGTGAGTAGGATATTAGGTGAATGGATCTAGCATCCAAGAGTTTGATAACCTCTTGTTTTACCACGTCCTGAATCTTAGGATTTACCCTCCTCTGCCTTTGTACGGATGGTTTGAAATCATTTTCCATGAGTATTTTCTGTATGCAATAGTTAGGACTGATTCCTTGTATATCAGAAATTTTCCATGCGATTTCCTTCTTGTGCGATTTCAGAACATCGATGAGTTGAGCTTTTTCCTTGGGTTTTAACTCTTTTGATATTATTACCGGGAGTTGTGATGTTCCGTGGAGGTAAGCGTACTCAAGGTGGGGTGGTAATTCTTTTAATTCGAGGTTTGGCGGTTCTTCAATAGATGGCTTCATTCTAGCTATCTTGTCTCTATTCAGTTTCTCATATTCAACTTGGAATGGCGTATCATCTATCTCGGGTTCATATGTGGAGATTGATGCTATTTCAACCTATTCGGTTTTATTTGAGAAGTCTTCCTTCTTTAGCTCGTGTTTGTTGACTGATTATGAGGAAGCTTCATCATTTCTGGTGAGGATGATCCCTCCGTCATCGGTGAATTGGAATTCTTAAAATTGAGCGGATGAGGATTGGTTTATGGTGATTTCAGGGTTTGGAAATGGTAGTGGTTCGGGTTGGCTGGCTAATTGTGGTTTAAATGGTGGTGGCTCAACACTCACTCCCTAGAATGAATCTAGGATTTCTTCAATTGAAGGAAATGGGTTTGGTTCGTTGAATATGGGTTTATCTCTTTTTAGCCAAGGTATCGGTGTACCACATCCTAATGGAACAACGATTGTTTTGCCATCGGTGCGAGGAGATTTCTTTTCAAACAAGGGAAATAGTAGTTCGTCGAATGTTGTTGGCGAAGTGATTGCGGATTGTAGCCCAGGGTCCTCGTTATATAACTTTTGAATGGAGATTATGGTGTTGGGTATCGGATCCTGGCTAGATACTGCTAGTACTTCGTGGAGATGTTCATCAAAAATATCCTGCATGGTATCACACAAACCAAGGTCGTCTTCCAGAGGTTGCTTCATTAATCGATCGACATTAAAGGTGACCTCCTCTTTCCCAACCCTTAGTTTTAAAGATTTCTCATTAACGTCAATTACAGCTTTGGCAGTATTTAGGAATGGTCTGCCTAGGATGAGCGGGATATGGGTGTCTTCCTCTATGTCCATGACAATAAAGTCTACTGGAAAAATGAACTTATCGACTTTGACCATGACATCTTCAGCAATTCCTCGAGGGAGCTATCAGATTAACACTAGCACCTAGGTCTACTAAGGCGTTACTAATTTGAATTCCTTGGAGAAAACATGGTATAGTAAAGCGTCCAGTGTCGCCTAATTTAGGTGGGAGACCACGTTGAACAATTAAAGAACATTCAGCATTCAAGGGTAAACTAACTATTTGCCTAAGTTTTTCTTTGTTTGAAAGGAGTTCTTTAAAGAATTTAGCACACGAGGGCATTTCTACTAAAGAATCTTATAATCTAACATTTAAGTGCAGGATTTTAGATATTTTTAGATATTTACCGAATTGGGCTTCTTGCTTTTCCTTCTTTAGTCTACCAGGATAAGGTATTCTCGTGTGAGGTACATTATCTGGAGTTTTGGATGGGTCAGAAGTTGTGACAGGAATGTCAATTGACACATTTTCACTAGGTGTAGGTGTGGGCAAAGAAGTGTTTTCGGGGGTGTTATCGGGTGGTGGTGGATCAACTTTGGTTACTTTTGCTCCTCTAGTCTCGATTAACACATCATCACTTGGTGTATGAGCGGTGTCATTAATGATTGCCCATGTACTTTCCTCAATAAAACATAAGTTTTTCGAAATAGATTCCATGTTAGAGATTAATTTTTCTGAAATTTTTATCATAGCGTCGATATTATCTTGAAATCTGGTTACTCTTTTGTTTATAACATTTTGTTCGAACATAAAATCCGATAAAGATTGTTTTGAGGAAGGTAAGTGGTTTGTAGGTGAGGAAACAATCAAAAGTTAGGTTAAAGATTCATTTGGTGTGGGGATAGTTGAGTCAAAATGGGGGTATTGACATGATTGGTTGAAAAGTGGTTAAACTAAATCTAAACTAATTCTAAAGGTAAAAAGGTAACTTTTGATTGATGTTAATCTTTCAAAAGGATCGCTAAACACTAAAGTTGCTAAATTCCTAAAATCGGTTGCTAACGCTCCCCGGCAGTGATGCTGTGTAAACAGAGTTTGGTTTTATAAATAGGAGTACCTGCTTACTATACACAACACAGGCAAGAATACTTGGTCGTAATATAGTATAGCCTGATAAGTCCGAGTCGAAAACGAGGAACGGATGTCAATATTAAATAAATTGGAAATTATTGCAAATAAAATAGTAAATAATGGGGGGCGTTTTAGTTCTGATCGAACAATTGGCGAACATTTATTAAAAGCGAATTATTGAATGAAAATTAAAAGAAACTAATTAAAGAACAAGTACTCAAATAAAATTATTTAATTCAAATGATAGAAGAAATACATTTGTTTAGATTACTTTCCTCAGAATCCGATTATCACTTTATTGAATTGCTAACATATGGATATTATTGTGATATGACAAATACTACCAATTATCCTTACAAGATTAATTGATTAAACACAATTAAGAAAGATATCAAGTTGTTTTCAACACGTTAACAATTCAAATTAACATTATCCACCAAACTGTGTTCTAAGTTGAACCTACACCGTTTATATGATTTACTTTTGCAACTTGAATCAACAAAGTTTATAACTAATTAATAGTTATCACATTCATTACCGATTATCAACCATTATTGATCCTAACCTGTCAAACTCAATATATCTAGTGATAATTCTAAATTAAAATCAACAATCATCAATAATAATCTATCAATAAAGAAATCAATCATAAATCAATAGATCATCACGTTAGGTAATCACCAATAATCAATAATTAAACATGGATCATCAAGTAAATATATAAACATTCATAAAGTCCAATATAAATCCTTAATTCAATAATCAAACCATCATCTGAGTATTATCATCTAAACAAATGTAATAAGAACTTAGCCAATCATATTGTTACAGAAACTCGGATTCATAATCATAACCGAAATCATAATCAAATGAAAAGGATTTAAATATTCGAACTGAGAAACCAAAAGAATGATTGAACAACCGAAAACGTTCGATTCTTCAAGCTCTTAATCCTTCAAAATGCTCTTGGAATGAGGCTAGAATGAGTGCAAAACGGCTGGAGAGAAATGATAAGTGATCACCCTAAAAATGAAGTGAATTAGGATTTTTAAGAATTCTGTCGAAACCATCCATACGCCGTATGGAATTCCATACGCCATATGGATTGAAAAAGCCCAGCAGATCAGGCCCACATACTGGTAGTCCAGCTCACACAATCCATACGCCGTATAGATATCCATACGCCATATGGATTGAAAAATCCAACTTTTCAACAATTCGATTTCTCTTTTTTTCCTTTTTCAACTTTTTAGTTTCTTTTCTTCAATATTTGCTCGATTTCTATTTCTTTTCCGATTCAAGCTCCAATTAACTCCTATATGCACATATGAATGAAATCAGCATCTTATTCACACAAAATGTGTAAGAATTCAATTAAACAAGGGGGTAATTAGTACTATAATCTAGTACATTTTGGCATTCATCAAACATCCCCCACTTGAATCCTACTTTCCCTCAAGTAGACTATCGATTAAGACTTTCAAAAACTTCCAATATGAACGGCAAATAAAAGTGCAAAAGGACTGACATGCTACCTAGCATTTCACAAACCAAATTCTTATCCTAAAATTGCTTCTACTATTCAACTTAGTAATCAAGAAACTCTTCTAGGAAAACAATTTCTCATATATTATTAGGCATACAAGATAACTCACAATGATTATCGATATTATTTTCCACCTAAACAATCTATAATTCAGAAATTGAGCTCAACTTATTATTATTCTAGCAGGCTTTTTCCCTTGAATTTCAATACCAAAATACCCTCATACAACTAACGTGCCACAATTCTCCACATAATGAATATCCAATTAAATCCATCATTTTTCAAACAAAGACATTGGTGACAGGTCTGTACCTTAGTACAACAGAGCAACATAACTTGGCTTTAGTTTTTCAGTTCATGAGTCCTTTGTACTCTTTTCTTTTTATCTATATTTATTTTATATATATCAAATATACTGACGGAAACCAGGTCTGTACTTATATACAACAGAGGAGACAACACCCAATATATTTCCAAATGATGATAATCAGAATCCCAAAATTATGGATTATAACACGCTATCATATAAGGATTAAGACTAAGGTCATACCTTGCTAAAAGATCCTCTTAGGATAAATCCTACTTTATGCATTAAATTTCATAAAAGCTTAATAACCTTCATATAGATTGCCTATCGATACATCATATGATGAACTATCTAATATTTAAAATTAAGTTCATTTATCCTTTGAATTCCCAAAGTGTGTTACAAGATTTGCTAAACTTTACACAGAAAACAATTTTAAAAGAAAAATTTTGGGCATGAAAAATGACTAACATAGAATGCCCTTTAATTCAATATTTATCATTCATATCTTAAGGATAAACAAACATCTTTTCCCCCATCCCCCACTTTAAAAATATGCAATGTCCTCATTGCAAAATAAACAATAATATAGGGAATAGAAAAGAAGTGAACAAAAACGCCCCTGAGCTATCTTCAATATACAAGCTAGACTGAAGCCTTTCAACAACCAGCATCCTCTTCCATAAGTTTTATGAACACAAAAAAAACAAAATAAATAATTAAGAAAAACAACGGGTTGTCTCCCGAAAGAGCTTTTGTTTATCACGTCGGTAAGCTCAACACTTTGCTTCATAACTTAATTGAAATTCATCTCCAAATCACGTTTGGAGTCTCTCACATCACCGTAATACTTCTTCAAACGACTTCCATTTACCTTGAATATCGTACCAGAATGACCTTTCAAATCAACATCACCAAATGGATAAACCTTTTCAACTACAAAAGGTCCTGTCCAACGAGTCTTCAACTTCCCAGGAAACAAATGCAAACGAGAACTGTATAAGAGCACTTTGTCACCTTGCTTAAATGAGTTATTTGATCTAACACGTGCATCGTGCCATTTCTTGGTGCATTCCTTATACAGTCGAGCATTATCATATGCATTTATCCTTAACTCTTCTAGTTCCTGTAACTGAGCCAAACTCTCTTTCCCAGTTGTATCATCATTGAGATTGCATTGCTTCAATGCCCAATACGCTTTGTGTTCCAACTCAAACGATAAGTGACAAGCTTTCCCTTAAATGAGTCGATACTGTGTGGTTCCAATGGACGTTTGAAAAGCAGTCCTTGCGGCCCATAATGCATCATCCAGTTTATTCGACCAATCTTTCGGATTTCCATCAATTGAACATTCTAAAATGCGCTTCAAACCGCGATTGGTCACTTCTACTTGTCCACTAGTTTGTGGGTAATAAGCAGTAGAGGACTTGTGATTGACTCCATATTTCTTCAAAACTTTCTCCAATTGCACATTTGCAAAATGCGTTCCACGATCACTAATCAACGCCTTAGGAGTTCCAAATGGTGAAAACAACTTCTTGAGGAACTTAATCACCACTCGTGCGTCATTAGTCCGTAATGCTTTTGCTTCAGCCTACTTTGAAACATAATCGACAGCCACAACTATATACTTATTTCCGTTGCTCGGTGGAAATGGTCCCATAAAGTCGATTCCCCAGACATCGAAAATTTCACTAACCATAATAGGATTTTGTGGCATCTCATCTCTTTTAGAGATCCTTCCCGTTCGTTGGCAAGCATCGCATTCCTTCACAAACTCATATGCATCCTTGTAGACAGTTGGCCAATAAAATCCTGCCTCAAACACCTTCCTAGCTGTGTATGATGGCCCATGATGTCCTCCTATAGGACCATTGTGACACTTACTTAGAATCTTTATGCATTCTTCTCCATGAACGCACTCCTCACCATACCATCAGCACATTCCCCAAACAAAAATGGGTCTTCCCAAATGTAATATCGCAAAGCCGAAAGAAATCTCTACCTTTCGTTGTACTTCATCTCGGTGGGAAGAGTTTTTGTAACTAGAAAATTTGAGTAATCAGCAAACCATGGCAGTCCATTCATAATAACCTTCAGTAAACTCTCATCAGGAAATGTATCCTTAATTTCCGCTTCATCCAACTTATCTAACTCGGGATTTTCCAACCTTGAAAGGTGATCAGCGGCTAAATTCTCAGCTCCCTTCTTATCATGAATCTCGATATCAAATTCTTGTAGTAGTATAATCCATCTTAGCAATCTTGACTTCGCATCTTGCTTGCTAAATAAATACATCAACGCCGAATGACGGTAAACACTACAGTCTTTGATAGAATCAAATAAGACCGAAACTTATCAAAAGCAAACACAACTGCAAGTAATTCCTTTTCGGTTGTAGTGTAATTCTTTTGCGCATTTGTCAAGGTTTTACTGGCATAAGAAATCGGTTGAAACTTCTTATCAATCCTTTGCCCTAACACTGCTCCTACAGCATAATTACTAGCATCGCACATTAGTTCAAATGGGAGATCCCAAGTTGGACTAATCATGATGGGTGTTGATACTAATTTTTCTCTCAAAAGATTGAATGCATCAAGACATTCTTTGGAAAACTCAAACTTAGCATCTTTCTCCAACAGTTTGTTCATCGGACGAGCTATCTTGGAAAAATCCTTAATGAATCGTCTGTAGAACCCAGCATGTCCTAGCAAACTTCGTATTCCCTTGACATTTGTTGGGGGTGGCAGCTTTGCTATTGCCTCAATTTTGGCTTTGTCTACTTCAATTCTAACACTTGAGATCTTGTGTCCTTATACGATTCCTTCACGTACCATAAAATGGCACTTCTCCTAATTAAGAACAAGATTCGAACTCTCGCACCTTTGCAACATCTTTTTCAGTGCTAAACACTTGTCAAAAGAATCTCCGAAAATGGAGAAATCATCCATGAATATCTCCATGCTATCCTCCACCATGTCATCAAAAATCGCCATCATGCATCGCTGAAATGTTGTGGGTGCATTGCACAAACCGAAAGGCATTCTCCGATAAGCAAAAGTCCCGAATGGGCATGTGAACATGGTTTTGTCTTGATCATGTGCATCTATCGGAATTTGGAAGTAACCAAAAATCCATCTAAAAAGCAATAGTATTCTTTTCTGGCTAAACGCTCGAGCATTTGATCGATGAATGGCAAAGGAAAGTGATCCTTGCGCGTAGCATCATTCAACTTCCTATAACCGATACAGACCCTCTATCCGGTGACAGTTCTCGTGGGGATTAGTTCATTATTCTCATTAGCTACCACTGTCATTCCTCCCTTCTTTGGCACAACATGTATGGGGCTTATCCAAGGGCAATCAGAAATTGGGTAAATTAACCCAGCGTCAAGTAACTTAATAATCTCCTTCCTTACCACATCAGTCACCTTTAGGATTTAAACCCCTCAACGGTTGCACCACAGGTTTGAAGTCAGATTCCATGAGGATCTTGTGCGTGCAGTAGGAGGGGCTTATTCCCTTGATATCACTAATCGTCCAAGCGATAGCATGCTTGTGCTCCTTAAGAACCTTCAATAAACTTTCTTTCTCGTTGGCTGACAGCTGAGATGAAATAATTACTGGTAGGTCCGACTTTCCTTGCAAATATGCATATTCCAAATGGTTCGGTAAATCTTTCAATTCTAACTTCGGTGGTTCTTCGAATGAAGATTTAACCATCAACACTTCTTCCCTCGAACAAGGAATACCATACATAGCAATTCGTGTCTCTGTGATGATCGACACTCCATTTTCCAAAATGGACTTTTTACTCTCCTGCAGTTTGACTCCCTCAGTCTCTAATTCCTCTTCGCATGTTGTCTTACTCTCTTCCTCGAGCAATTTATCGAGCTCCTCAATCTCTCGAATAGCTTCAAGACTTCCTGTCCAACCTTCCAGAATCATTGGATCAATCTCTTCATCTTCCATGAGACCTTCTAGAAATTCCTCATCATCTGTCATTTCTTTGGCACTCACAAAGTAACAGGTATCATCTACTGACGCAGGGTATTGCATTGATTTGTTAATATCAAACACCACTTCTTCATCGCCTATCCTTAATGTGATCCTTCGGTCAAAAACATCAATCAATGCCCTTGCAGTGGCTAGAAAAGGTCTTCCCAAAATGATAGGTACTTTTGAATCTTCTACCATGTCAAGAATCACAAAATCGCACGGGAAGACAAACTTATCTACTTTAATCAAAACATTCTCGATCACACCCTTAGGATATTGAATTGAACGATCTGCTAAGTCAATGCACATTCTAATTGGTTTAGGTTCTTCTAACTTGAGTCTAGCATACATAGTGTAAGGCATTATCGATATGCTTGCTCCCAAGTCAGCCAGCGCATTAGTGATGTCTAAACTTCCAATAAGACAAGGAAGGGTAATACTCCCAGGGTCTTTCATCTTCGGTGGTAGTTTATTTTGCATCACCGCTGAGCATCTCTCATTCATTGTCACCGTGGTTACCTCCATCAGCTTGCTCTTGTTGGTTAACAATTCTTTCAAGTATTTTGCATATTTAGGCATTTGAGCAATGGCCTCCACAAATGGAATGTTGATGTGGAGTTGCTTCAAGTTCTCGAGAAAATGGTGATAATGAGCATCATCCTTTGCTCTTCTCAAAGCCGCTGGATACGGTGGAGGAGGTGCATGATTCTTCGCATATTGCTTATCCCTAGCACTTTGATCATCCTTAGTGTCCACCTTCGGGCTTCCAACAACTTCTACCTCCTTCACTTTTTCAGGGAGAGGTTGAGATACAGGCTTCTTCTTTACAATTGGATCTTCATGAACCTTTCCACTTCTTTTAATCACAGCTTTAGCCTGATCACGTGGATTGGTTTTGGTGAATCCGGGAAGAGTTCCAGCAAATCTCTCTTGGAGAACTTTAGCAATGCTCGAGATACTTCCTTCAATCTGCTTAATAGCAGCACCTTGATTTCTCACTAATATTTCAGTAGTGTCCATACGTTGTCCAGAACTAGCAATAAATTGCTCATTAGTGGTCAAGAACTTTCCCATCATTTCTTCAAGGTTGGTCTTCTTCTCGGGAAAAGGTGTTGCAGGTTGCTCCTTGGTGTAAAGTCCTGGCTGAGCTTGGCGAAACGGGCAATTTCCTTACTGATAAGGTCGTCGGAAAAAGGTCCCTCCGCCTTGGCGGTAGTTTCCCTGAGCTTCGCCAAAACTTGACTTCTTTTTTCGCTTCTCCAGATTCAATCTCAGGGCGATCCTTGACTAGATGCGATCCTCCACAGTTATCACATCCGACTTGGATTGCATGAACAGTTTTGGTTACCTTCTTTAGATCTCTTCCCATGATGTCAAGCTTAGCAGTGATGGTGGCGAGTCCATCCTCATTGCTAACCGACCTTTTTCTCCGACTGGTTTCATCGTCCCAAAGCTGAGAATGTTTTGCTTGGTCACGAATTGCTTCTAACGCGTCTCTTGGAATCTTCTTCGGTAGAGATCCTTGAGCATCCAACTGCTGTCTTGTTGAACGATCCACTCCTTTGTAGAACACCATCACTATTTGTTGATCATTTAGATCATGTTGTGGGCACCTATGCATCAAATCCTTGTATCTTTCCCACGCTTGGTGAAGTGATTCATCGATGTCCTGCTTGAAATTCCTAATCTCATCGATCATCTTCGATGTTTTGGATGGTGGGCAATAAATCTTCAAGAATTTCGTGCGCAGATCTTCCCACGTGGTGATGGATCCAGATGGTTCGTTTGAAATCCACCTCTTAGCGGCTCCCTTTAGTGTTATTGGGAATACTCGGAGCATGACTTGATTGCGCGTAACATTGGGAACGTTGAACATATCGGCGATTTCCAGGATCTTCTCGACGTGCTCGTTAGCATCCTCTCTTTCTTCACCAAGGAAAGGGTTCTCTCTAAGTTCCTTGAGGAACTGTCCCTTGATTTTGAATTTAACTTCTCGCGCTATGGCGGGCCTCACTACTCCGGGCCCAAGATCGGTGCGCATTCGGCTTGAATACTGCTATAGAGTCATGTTGGCAATGTCGTCCGCCATGTCGTGGTCTGGTTCCGAATAATCGCTGGGATACTCGGTTGGTGGTCTTTCACGATACTCTTCGTATTTGTCCTCAAAATCTGACTTGTAGTTGGAGGCCAGTGGTGTGTGAAGATTGCAGTTTGATATCCCGTCCGCTTCGTTCAGGAATGGGTTGACTATTGGTAAATTGGGCGGTGTGGAATGCGCGCGTATTCTTTGATGAAACGTGCGTTCGGGCTCTTTGAATGGAACGGCAGGATTGGGATCCGATGTCCGGGTCATAAATGTCCTGCAATTAAACTTACCAAGTTAGTAGAACAGGTTACTTAGGTAACACAGCGTAATACTAACTATCCCAACTTTAGTTAAAAGAAAAAGTATGAACTGACAGAATTTTAAACAAAAGCACACCTTAAAACCGACAAACTAAAGGTAAATCACAACTATACAACTAAAACAATTTCCGAATTATTGAATTGAATTAAACCGCTCCCCGGCAGCGGCGCCAAAAACTTGATGCTGTGTAAACAGAGTTTGGTTTTATAAATAGGAGTACCTGCTTACTATACACAACACAGGCAAGAATACCTGGTCGTAATATAGTATAGCCTGATAAGTCCGAGTCGAAAACGAGGAACGGATGTCAATATTAAATAAATTGGAAATTATTGCAAATAAAATAGTAAATAATGGGGGGCGTTTTAGTTCCGATCGAACAATTGGCGAATAATAATTAAAAGCGAATTATTGAATGAAAATTAAAAGAAACTAATTAAAGAACAAGTACTCAAATAAAATTATTTAATTCAAATGATAGAAGAAATACATTTGTTTAGATTACTTTCCTAAGAATCCGATTATCACTTTATTGAATTGCTAACATATGGATATTATTGTGATATGAAAAATACTACCAATTATCCTTACAAGATTAATTGATTAAACACAATTAAGAAAGATATCAAGTTGTTTTCAACACATTAACAATTCAAATTAACGTTATCTACCAAACTGTGTTCTAAGTTGAACCTACACCGTTTATATGATTTACTTTTGCAACTTGAATCAACAAAGTTTATAACTAATTAATAGTTATCACATTCATTACCGATTATCAACCATTATTGATCCTAACCTGTCAAACTAAATATATCTAGTGATAATTCTCAATTAAAATCAACAATCATCTATCAATAAAGAAATCGATCATAAATCAATAGATCATCACGTTAGGTAATCACCAATAATCAATAATTAAACATGGATCATCAAGTAAACATATAAACATTCATAAAATCCAATATAAATCCGCAATTCAATAATAAAACCATCATCTGAGTATTATCATCTAAACAAATGTAATAAGAACTTAGCCAAACATATTGTTACAGAAACTCAGATTCATAAAATCATAACCGAAATCATAATCAAATGAAAAGGATTTAAATATTCGAACCGAGAAACTGAAAGAATGATTGAACAACCGAAAACCTTCGATTCTTCAAGCTCTTAATCCTTCAAAATGCTCCTGGAATGAGGCTAGAATGAGTGCAAAACGGCTGGAGAGAAATGATAAGTGATCCCCCTAAAAATGAAGTGAATTAGGGTTTTTAAGAATTCTGTCGAAACCATCCATACGCCGTATGGAATTCCATACGCCGTATGGATTGAAAAAGCCCAGCAGATCAGGCCCGTGTACTGGTAGTCCGGCTCACACAATCCATACACCATATGGATATCCATACGCCGTATGGATTGAAAAATCCAACTTTTCAGCAATTCGATTTCTCTTTTTTTCTTTCTTCAACTTTTTAGCTTCTTTTCTTCAATATTTGCTCGATTTCTGTTTCTTTTCCGATTCAAGCTCCAATTAACTCCTATATGGACATATGAACGAAATCAGTATCTTATTCACACAAAATGTGTAAGAATTCAATTAAAAAAGGGGGTAATTAGTATTATAATCTAGTACATTTTGGCGTTCATCAGGCAGCGGTGCCAAAAACTTGTTATGCTACACACCGGTCGTTGGAATTTCTAATGGAGATCCAGCACAACAGTGGGTTTTAAATTTGTAAGGCTGGGGCCTAGGGTTACAATTATGTTAATCAAAGGGCTAGCAAAGGACAAGTATGACCTAGGATCGTTGTTCAAAGCGCGGCAAATTGAAGCTAGGGGATTTTGAAACTTTAATGTATTTAGCTAAGGAGAAAAGAGTTGGTTTTGGTTTTGGTTTTGAATTTCCTATTCTAAATTAAAATAAATTGAAGGGTGGAGGTTACTTCGGGCGTTCAGCAATTGAAGCGATTGTCTACTATGACGTGGTTTAGGAGTTGTTTAATATGGAGAGTTCTAATGGGTTCAAATTCGTAAGTTAATGTGAGCTATCACTGCACTCCTTCTATCGGGCTAACGCGGAGGTGTCTACAATTAGGCAAATAGTATGTCACGTGGGTTGCAGCATATATTAAAGCATACACCGCAATTTCTCTCAAATGTATACCCATATTATCTGACAGTTAATCTCGAATCCTATTCCCCAATCTCGGTCGTTAGAGATGTCCGAATCATGGCATAGTTTGTTGAATAAACAATCTTATGAATGAGCTTTACCCTCACCAGAATAGGTTGGACTAACTGGTCTAGGCGGACCGATAATATGTCATCACTAATTCGCATGAATTATCAACATTACTCGGGTATGCAAGAATACAGGGATGGTTTGTACTAAAAATGGAAACTTAAGTAACACGTTTGTTATTCGATTCATTATATAACTACCTTTGGTCTTTCTCGACTATTATACATTTGTACTCCGTCGTAGGCGTTTCCAGTACTATATCAGAGAATAGTTGAATAGGGGCCGTCATATTACTTCACGATATTTAATGCCAGTTGTATTTCACTATTATGATGATCATAAGGCAACAATCAAATAAGAATATGCAATAAGACGATCAAAGCAACAGTTCAATATAAGCATACAAAGGTATTATTTAAGTCAAAGATATTCCGAAAGTTGTCTCAAAAATATCGTCTATATGAATTTAATCTTAATCTGCCTCTATTCCCATATTCCGTGTCTCTTGGATCCTATTTTGGTCTAGAGAACACCAGCCATGCCGAGCTCAATGATTCAATCTAACATAGTATAACTAAGTGACCTATATTCTATGAGTTAGCTACGTTAATTTTTGGATAAGGTTTTAGTCACAACATGAGTTGGGCAGATAAACAATAAAGATTTAATTCCTACATCTATTTGTAATATAAACCATCCGCAGTCTCATAACGTACAACACAATTATATATTTAAAACTTTCTAAACGACTATCATAGCAGACAATTGAGTTATCTAGTTAATCATGGCAATTCTAGCATGCATATTTAAATTTATAAAATAAAGAACAAACATATTTAAATATGGAAGATAGATTAAAACCTGGAAAGGTTTACAAATAACTCGTAGCTACAATGCGTCCCGGAGCACCTCCGTATAAATCTTCCTTAGTTAATTAATTAGCTATTCTAATTAATTAAAGTATCCCAAAGGAAGAAATACTAATTTTACAAGAAAGAAAGTGTATGGAGTGTGTTTTTTTCAAGATGTGAAGGTGTATGAAAGGTGTATTTTTCTTGGTGTGTCTTCAAATGAACCATGGGTTCCCTATTTATAGGGGAAAATTGGTGCATTCTAGCAACTTGGGGCACATGTTAGCAAAAGGTGGGAAAGTTGCTAGCACATGTACCCTAAACCGCATAAAGGTCTAGCATGTGCACCCCAAAGTTGCGGAAAAGGTCTAGCACGTGTACCCTGCGAGTACGTGCTATTGCACCCCCAAATTCGGGTTGCGGAAGCGAATCGGGTCGGGGCGCGACTAATCAATAATCACAAGCACAAAGATATAATGAACGACCACTAAATGCGTCGTTTTACATTGTATTGATAAAACCAAAGTTTACATCAAAATGTTGTTTACATTAGCTCAGTTCCTTGAAATTGAGAGATTTACATTACATAATTACTTTATACAAAAATATAATAATGCAACTAAATCTCTGATTGATTGAATGAAGACTCGAGCTAATGAATCTTGATTGGGAAGCCAACCTACTGCTGAGTACCTGTGATACATGCTAAAATGGGTCAGCGAAACACTGGTGATCTCACAAGTTTGTATGTCAACATATAATTGTATGAACCGCAAGATTTAATTGAATTTAAAATGCAATTAAGCAAAATAAAAGTTATACAGCCATGAGCACATAGTATGATCTTAACTTGAGTGTCAGGTCCAATTAAGGAAACCCAACTGGGGTTCCTCCTAAGAGTGCCTAATCTACACTCGTCTTCCGAAATGCTAATACGTCCATTTGACCAGTTAGTGTGTGCTAACCCGGACGAGGATTATCAATCTTATATGATATCATATACTAACATTCACGCTACAGATGTATTACCAAACTATGTTGTGGAGGGCTTTGAAATGATTAGTGAAAACAACTCATGTAGTATTTGATTTGTATTGTACTTTCGTTCATATTGTAAAATAAAACGAGCAATGTAATCACACTCCTGATGAAAACCGTAAAATAGGGGCTATGAGACTCACCTGAGCCTTGAGTGTTTATCGAGATAAACTTGAATTGATTAGCTGTGAATTGATGTCCGGAGACTTGTAACCTGGGGGTGTCCAAGACTCGCGATGGTTATACACATGAGTAGGTATCTCGAATGACTACCTTTGTAGTTGTTCGTCCAACTAAAATGTCCAAATTACTACGATTTGGTTGTTTTAACTTGTCCAAGTTACTACAACTTGGTTGATTTGATTATGTTTTGAAAACGTGTACGACCCGTTGGTGATTGGTTGTAATAATAATCCCATTATTATTATTATTATTATTATTATTATTATTATTATTATTATTATTATTATGATTTCGAGTGTTCATGTTCATAAACGTATTCCGATGTGTTTAAAAAAAGTCATATCGTATAAGTGTTCAAAGTTACATAAGTTTGACACTTAGTAAAAATTCATGTTTTCAAGGTTCTGTCTTATGCGACATAAGTTGTTGTGTCGCAGGTCATGACTGCGACATAGGTCTTTGTGTCGCTAAATCCCATTATTATTATTATTATGATTTCGAGTGTTCATGTTCATAAACGTATTCCGATGTGTTTAAAAAAAGTCATATCGTATAAGTGTTCGAAGTTACATAAGTTTGGCACTTAGTAAAAATCCATGTTTTCAAGGTTCTGTCTTATGTGACACTAGGTGCGACATAATCTGTTGTGTCGCAGGTCATGACTGCGACATAGGTCTTTGTGTCGCTAAATGCAACGGGAATGAGTCCTGCGACATACTGTTTTGTGTCGCTATCTGCGACATCCGACAGTATTGCGACATAAACGTTTGTGTCGCTACATGCGACATCCGTGATGTGGTGCGACATAGAGGCTTGTGTCGCTATATGCAACATAGGCCATGATTTGGTGATATAAGGTCTTGTGTCGCAGGTGGCCTGGAGCCTCTGCGACATAACGAGCTGTTGGCCGGTAATTGAGCCGAAAATATGTTTTTCGGTTTCCGTTTGACTTGAAACTTTTACACAACCCATATTTGGATATTATAAGCTTAGATAATCCACAAACAAGTGAAAATAATGGAAATCGGAGTGTTTTGGGATTTGTCAGAAACTTACAAACTTAACGCCGGAGAAATCCAGAAAGAGGGAAATGTAGATCGTTGCGAGGTGGTTGTTTTTCTTCAAACAAGCGAGGTGATCCGAGGTGTTTTGGTGGTGTTATTTTGTGAGTTGAGGTGGTTGTGGTATGGTGGTGGAGATGGAGAGAAAGAAAGAGAAATGAGAAGAGAGAGAGTGAAGAAAATGAAATGAGGGAAAAGGGGTGGGGTTTCCCCCCTTTTGGTGGCTGATTTTCGGTAGGGGCCCACCAAAGTGTGGGTCTCCATCTTTAATCCCGTCTTTTCACGCTTCGTGTGGTGTTCATTTTCCCGGTCATTTAAACGTTTAAATAATATTTTATTTACGCTTAATTATAGGTTTTGAAATGCAAGTATTTATTCGATATTTTACTTAAAGTATTTCGTCAAATACTTAATAGTTGAATTATAAAATATAACTTATTCTTGTTTCGATCGTTTGCGCGTTAATTAGTTTAATCGCATGAATGTTGTTTGTACGATATGAATTTGAGTTGAAATATTATCTAAATAATATTTTGGATAAGATAGAGTTATTAAATAATGTCATATTATTTAATAAAATTGTTCACCAACATCCGTATTAATTGAATTGAATTGCATTCGATTTGAAACTTGTACGATTTAATCAAATCGCATACTTGTATATATATTCAACAATATATATATATATATATATATATATATATATATATATATATATATATTGATACATTAATTAGCCTAACACAGAATTAATTACAATTATTACACTTGATTAGGCACTAATTACTAGTCCTAATTTAACGGGTGTCACACGGGCGAGGAAGGAAAAGCGCACATGGGACAGAGGTTGCCAGCTGGCGCCGCCACCATGGTGGCCAACAGCGGCAGCCTGGTGGCCGCCGGCGGCTGCCACCTGCCCGCCCCGGTTCGCCGTCTTTCGCCTCGTTAATCGATTCGTGCGTATCTCCTTCATTATGCATCCGTTTGCGTTGATTATTTTTGCGTTGTATTCGTTTTTCAAAAACGAAGATTTTGATGAAAAGAAATCCCAAAAATATGTCTCTGATCTTTGGATGTCTTGTACGAATCGTTTGAATCTTCCGGCGTACGTAGAATCTTCATTCTTCATCCGTTTTTGTTGATTCTTCTTCTGTTAGATTCGTATTTTGAAAATGAATATCTTGGATAAGAGATATCTCAGTGATGGTTATTTTTTCCTTTAAATCTTGTCTTGATGTCTTGAATCTTCAAACGTATGTGGAATCTTCGTTTTTCGTCCGTTTTGCTTGATTTTTCTCGTGCAACTCTGTTTTGACCTTCTTGGCAAAGTTTCATTGATTTGAATATTATCTGAGCTGCCCATTTGATCCATTTTCCTTTAGGAATATTAGGGGAGACCCTAGGGATATGCATTACTTGGAAACAAATAGAATCATGAAAACCAGAAGAATGAGTGGGATAATCAAGCTGCAATAAATCCTTACACCAGCGCTTGACTTTATTGATAATAGATGAAGAAGACATAGCAACTGAATCATGAACAGATGCATTTCTAGCAAGCCAAATCTCCAAGAATTATTCCAGAATGAGAGAGATATCGGTAGTAAAAACGTGATTTTTTACGCGATATCAACCATGATGTACGAGAGTGAGGGCATTTTGATCCTTCTTTCTTAGCTTATGTAGTTCACCCTTTTGGGCATCATTTAACTTATCTTCATCAAGCTCTTTGTAGTCTTTCTCAACAATCTTCCATGCATCATATAAGCCGAGGAACGCCTTCATTCGAATGAACCAACTTCCATAGTTATCTTTGGTAAGACGAGGAAATTGAAACGAGTTCATAATACATGACATCTTGATCGACGTAGCTATGATACCACTTTGTTAGCTTTTGATCCTTTTAGGCTTAATTTGATTGAGAGGTTTTTAGTGAAAGAAGTTGAAAGGATATTTAAAAGAGAGGATTTATTGAATAATGTATTTGATTGCTTATAGCTTGACTTGGTTACAAATGCTTACTTCATCACCTATTTATACTACCCTATGCAAGTTTCCACATATTATATATTTCCATGGGTATCTAGATATTTCTTACTGTATATTTGTGACACCCGCCAAATTAGAGCTAGTACTTAGTGCCTGTGTTAATACATGTAATTATTAATTATGTGTATCATTATGTGTATTGATATATTTTTATATATATATGCACACATATGCGATTTATTTAAATCGTGCATTTCATTATCGGATGGAATCCGACACCACAAAACGGACGTTGGTGAACAATTTATTAAAATATGTGAAACCAATTAATTAACTCATTTTTAATATATATTATTTGGATAATATATACAAACGTATTTCGTATCGTCTAAAAGTAACCGTCACAGCTGAAACGCACGAAACGCGCCCGACAAACGAAATAAATCCAAATTATATTTTTATAATTCATTATTAAGTATTTTGATAAGATACTTTGAGTAAAAATATTACGAACTATACGCGCACGAATAAAACATTTAAAAATGTTACACGAGTAAAATAAACATTCAAATACACAACTAACGCGCAAACCGAGACCCAACAATTAAGCGTATTTAGGATAAAGTATTTAGGATAATACTTTCATAAATATCACGATTTAAATCGTTAATGAAACACACGTATTAAAACGTATAACGATAATTAAGCGTTTAAACGACCGGGAAAACGAACACCGCACGGAGCTCGAATAAGGGAATAAAAATTGAGAGACCCACACCTTGTGGGCCACCCCACTAAACTGGCCAAGGGAAGGGAGGTGAGTCCTCCCATACCCTTGACTTCCTTTCCCCTTTTGCTTCATTTTCACACAACCACCAAACATAAACTTTCTCCACCATCTCTCTAAAACCCCTCTCCCTCTCCCTCTAGAAACCGCCACTTTCAACCCACAAAAAGCACCACCAAACGAACTTAAATCGCAAGACTCATTTGGAGAAAAACGATCACGATAACGAGAAGAACACAACCATCTTTTCAGAATCTTCACGTGACGATTTGTAAGATCCCGACACTTTCAAAAACTCTTGTATTTTACTCTTTTACATGTTATGTTATTTATCTAGCTTGATTATATCCATATAAAGTAATAAAACTCATTTTCGAAACTTTATCGGAAAATATCGGTTTTGACCATTTTACAGATTCGAAACCTCGGGTTACTCCCGATACAAACCAATAATTTATGCAAACTCTATAAACTCATCTAAGACTTGTGTAAAAGTTTCAGGTCAAACCGAGGTCGTTTGACCACAAACCCGACACTTGTTGTCTTGGACAGCCTATTATGTCGCAGAAGGGCTAGACCTTCTGCGACACAAGCCCTTATGTCGCAAAACCATTACCTATGTCGCATATAGTGACACAAGTGACTATGTCACAATACTTTCAGATGTCGCAACACTTTCGGATGTCGCATATAGCGACACAACACCCTATGTCGCATTAAATTGCGGATGTCGCACATAGCGACACAATGACTTATGTCGCAGTCATGACCTGTGACACAACAACCTATGTCGCACTAGATCTACAATGTCGCATATAGCGACACAAATCCTTACGTCGCACCCAGTGTCGCACCAATCAGAACCATCAAAACACAAATTTTTACTAAGTGTCAACACTTGAAATTTTATCACTTACAATACCCAAATTCAGATTTTTGATGCGTTTTTCACTAAAGTAATATAGTAGAAATAAAAATTTTCCAACGTCAGGGATTGCCCCTTAGACCCCGCCAGGGATTGCCACCCCTTGGACCCCGCTACCAGGGGCACTGCCCCCGGACCCCCGTCAGCCAGGACTCTAAAATACTTTTCACACTAAGCGTTGAACACTTACTACCACAAAACCTTATACGATGATACTCGTACCCGCTATACATATACCTTGATAATCATACAATGAACATAATGATAATAATACTTTGAAAATTTTTATTACCACCGTCACCAACGGGCCGTACATGTTTTCAAAACACAAACAAATAATCAAACAAACCAATGTATTTGGACATAACTAGTTGGATGAACAACTAGCATAGGTGATCTTTTGAGATACCTACTCACGTATTAACCAACGCGCGTCTTGGACGCCCTCAGGTTATAGTCTTCGGACATCACTGCTTGGTTTAGCAGCAATGCACGTTTATCGTATAAACGCATCAAACTCAGGTGAGTCTCATAGCCCCGCATTTTTACTGTTTTTACTCCCGGGGTGGGAATACATGCTCAGATTTGTTTTACACGTGAACACAAGTACAAAATTCGATATATTATCTGCATGAGTTGTTTTACTAATCATAAAGCCCTCCACCACATAGTTTGTTAGTATGGATTTAGCGTGAATGTTAGTGTATGGTACCATATGGGATTGACAATCCCTGTTCGGGGTAGTCGTGCTACCATGACTGTGATGTCAAACGGGCACATTATCATTTGTTCACACAAGTGTAGATTAGGCAATCGCTTGGAGGCACCTCGCTCAGGTCCTTAAAGGCGGATCCTGACCCCTCAGTTAAGCTCAAACTATGGATTCATGGCAGTAATATACACATTTATTTGATTAATTTCAAACACATTATTAAATCTTGTGGTTCATACATTATGTTCATCATTTACACCTGTGAGCTCACCAGCTTTGAGCTGACCTTTTAGCATGTATTCTCAGGTACACAGCAGTAGTAGGACTACTCAGGAATTATATAGCTCAAGTCGCATGCAAACACGAACATCAAGAGATTTTTCTGCATTATTATATTTTGTATAAGTAGTAATGCCATAGAATCTTTCAGATCAGGATACCGAGCTTATGTAACCCTTATAACTCTTGTAAACTTTTATTACAATCAATGTATTTTGTTAAAAAGACGCATATAGAGTCGTTCACTTTATCTTATGTTCTTGTGATTATTGATTAGTAGCACCCCAAGTATGCTTCCGCCAAACAATAAATTTGGGGGTGTTACAATATTTCTATTAGATTTTTCACTAGAATTTTCTACATCATCCTTCTACTACATTCTACATATTACATATCCATAGATATTTTATTATTGGACTTGGGCGTAACTATTTTTAGTTAGTCCAATATTAATGTGGATCAAGTAACCTTTATGACCCAACATCCATCAGGCCAACTTAAGTTTATAATCCAACACCCCCTTAAAAGTTAATTTGCCAACTCCAAGCATCATCCTTAGTCTTCAAAAGTCTCTCTCCTTGAGCGTCTTGGTGAAGATGTCTGCTAATTGATCTTCTAACTTTGTATGTATCACTTGCACATCTTTCCTTGCAATACATTCTCGAATAAAGTGGTAATGAGTGTTGATATGCTTACTTCAATCATGGTAAACATGATTTTTTGCTAAGTCAATCGTTGACTTGTTATCCACGAAGATCTTTGTCGCATTCTCTTGCACAATATGTAGCTCATTCAATATACTTCTAAGCCAAATAGTATGGCACACACTTGATGTTGCAGCTACGTACTCTACTTTGCAAGTGTACAGGATAACAATTGGTTGCTTCTTTGAAGACCATGTGAATGCATTGTTGCCAAAGAAGAATAAGAATCCTAATGTGCATTTACTATCATCGGAATTGCCAGCCCAATCACTGTCATTGTAGGCCACAAGCTTGAAGTCGTTAGATGATGAATATAATATACCATAATTAAGCGTACCTTTGAGATAGCGTAGTGTTGGAATATGGATCCGGTTCGACCCGGATCCAACCCGCCTACCAACTAATTCAATAGGTACTAATGAATATAGCCATTAAGGTAGTACTTAATGGAGTCTATTCGTTTGCTTAGTGGTTACATGCTTTGCCTATATATAGTGGGAGTATTATATGTGAAAGGGTTACACATATGACATATCCACACCACAAACACTTGAGAGAAATCGAGAGAGACGAGTTAGTACTCGTATGGTTCGTGTATGAGTAATGCAATCGAGTATATGGGGAATCTAGGTTGTGAACAATGAAAGCTTTCCGTATGTGATTGCTTTCCGACCGGTGATATAAACAATGGTTCGATCGCTTCCGCTACATGTATTTGGGTACGTTTCGAATCCTTTATTTCCAACATTGGTATAAGAGCCGTAAGTTTACTTCCCGGTTAAATTTTTCGTCAATTCATTTGATGAAATTGATGTTCATTTGATTAAACCTGAGTAGTCTCTTTTGCTTAAATTGCATGATAAATTTGATGCTCGATAAATTGTTCAAAACTTGGTGTTTATATTCCTGTCAGATTTCTAGTCGTTCATCTAATGTGTTTATGAACATACTGTTACGTGAGAATACCAAAGATTTTATGCTCATGCATATATGTAACGTCCCACACAAGAACATACAATTAAAAGGAGTCGTATACGTAGACTGTAGTGGTTGTGGGTATCATTTATTATTGGGTATTCAAGTAACAATATATGGATTTTGATAGGAATTGAAATTTCTATTTTGCCTGAGCAGTACCTCATCCATGAGATTATGTGACTTGTGATATTCCCTTCTTCTCGGATGACATATTTGATAAGAATATAAAAAGTTCATGCTCACATTTAAAGTTTTAGATAGCACTCAAGGTTAATTATTGCATGTGAGGTCTACGTATTTTATAACTTGACAAAGTATGAGACGAATTTGCAATTTTTATTTTTTAGTCATGGTTAATTGCAATGAGACCTTGATGACCCTTTGATTTAGTATCTTTGTAGTGCTGATTAAATGTATGTTATTTAATCTAATTGGATCATTGGAACCATACGAACGACGATAGTTGTTATTAGATTGTCTCTCTATGTGTTTTGATGATATGAATGAGAGCTTATATTCTTTATTAAAGGCATTTAATTGAGAATGAATAAGGCGCAAATATATGGTGGTTGAATTGTATCATTCATACACACCTACAACTCGATGGAAGATCAAGAGTCGAAGGAAACATTGGTTTCTAGTGAATTTTTCCCAAAAGGCCATCCTTTTATTATACGTTTCGCAATAACATATTTGTGAAAAAGGCATCTATATTAAATGCAATCTTTCATATGTTGAAAGTACTCGTCACCGATTATTAACAGAATATTTGGTTTGTGTAGATCATCAATTTAGACGAGTATAAACACTTTGACATGAAATACGTTTCATGTGATAAATTGAGTGTAGTAAACTCTATTTAATTGGTTCATATATATGTACTATTTAATTAGTTTCGCAAACAATGTTAAAATTATTAATTGAATAATAATATTGAGCATTCGTATATAGTACTAAAAGATGAATCACATGAATTTTTTGAATAAATTGGTTTTAATTTTACATATTATCTTAGTGATAATTAGAAACATTTAACCAGTTATTATTTTTCGTAATAATTAAACTTTTAATTCACATTTGTTGTGAACCATAGTAAATCATATTTAAGATTTTTGATCCGAAACGAGTTTTGATCTTTATGGCATAAAACTTATCTTTGCGATAATTATTTTCTTATGAGTTTTTCTTTGATAATTATTTTCTTATGAGTTTTTCTTTGAAAAACTGCTAGAAAACCATTTGCAATAGTTAGATATTGCGATCGATCCATTGTATACATGGTCCTTTCAAATTTTCCGAGTAAGCCACAAAGCGTTTAACTATAAATAATTTAATCCTCGATTTGATTACGTCTATTTGATTCTTTACGAATATAAATAGTTTTGATAATTTTCTAAAATTAATATTTTTTCCTTGAAAATATTTTAAAATAAAACAGCAGAAGTTTTGATTAATCGAGAAAATGAATGCCCATATGATTAGTTCAAAGCACTTAGTAATGCTTAAGGTATTCAATTTTTTGTTTTTTTATTCGTAATTAACTGTGTGTCTTCAAAATCAGTATCTTCCACACCATATGAGTTATGGATAGGTCGTAAGAACGACTTATATAACTAGAGATTGTATAAGTATATATTACATTCCTCGTTTTTTAAGTTTTCGCAAACTTTAAACCACAAGGAAAGAAAATGTGTCTTCGTTAGATACTTTGAACGATCCAAAGATTATGAGTTTATAGGTGAACACAAAAGTGGAAGTGTAATCTGATTTGAATCTCGGATGCCATATTATTGGAAAATACATTTCCAAGTGAAAGGATACAAATATATATTAGTCCTTTTTTGTAATCATATAGAATAACTTCATTCGAGTGGGAGAATTTGATGAATTAAGGAAAATAATTTGTTTCTTTATGGCAATTCCTCAACATATTGCGAATGAAAATAATTCTAGTTTGAGTGGAAGAATATTGAGCAATCACGAATTTGTTTCAAGGAAATCTCAACCCGAGTGGGAGCAATCTAAGAAATCAAGAGTCCGTCTCAAGGTTATATTAATTGCTAAAAAGAGAACCCCCCTTGACGATATACGATCGAAAAAGGGATAGTATGTGGTTCATCTGAAACTCCCAAATATCCCACTATGAGAAAATGGAGTTAAGCAATGGACGAGTAAATGATTTTATGTGGGAAAATCATTCTTGGGAATTAGTTGAGCTTCCCAAATGACATAAAGCTCGGTTCGTGGCAAAATGCTATAATAACTTGAAAGGATACTAAGGTATCCAAGTAGTACTTTGATTTGTTATGCAATAAAAATTGATCTGCAGAAAAGGCTGGTTATATATATTCTGACTGAGTAGTTATCTCTTGGAGTAACAAGAAATAGTCACATAAAGCCTTGTATACAATGAAAGCTAAATGTTTTGGATCGTGGTTCGAATAAGCTATGTGGCTTATCCACTTTCCGACTAACTTATGAGTTATTACTAACTTATCAATTAAGTATTGATATGGTCACATGGTGTTTCTTCAATAGCATATATGAAAGACCTTAAGTCTTTATTGTGAGACCAAGCACATTAATATCAAGTACAATTTTGTGAGACATGGTTGCAAGAATACAGGCAAATATGTAATACATATTTACACAAGTAGCAGATCATTTGGAATACCTAAAAAGATGTGTTTATATAACATATCAAGGCTCAAGGTTGTTTAGAGGTTAAAAATGTACTAACTTAATGTTTCTCAAACATATTTAAGTATAAATGTCCATGACAATTTGTTTGTCAAATCCTATATACAAATGAATGTTGTGTTTACATTCTTAATTTGTAAAGTATGTCAGACAGATTGGAGATCAACCCACTCACATGAGTGATCGACTCCATTATTTTAGTAATAAGTGGAGCAGTAGCGTATTTTAAGTATATTGTCTAAGTGACAATTGAGAGCACAAACTTAAAAATCTTTGATGCTACAGTTGTAAAGTTTACAACAATTGGTGAATTACTTAGCTTCACATAATCTATTAATGATATCAGATGCGAGTTCTTACTGGGTTTTATGAGTAGATGAGTGAACTCGGATTCGAACATTGAGTATGTTTGAATTATCATATGTGCAATATTGATTGAAAGACATACTTCCATGGGAAAGAAGAAATGTTGCAGTATGTGATTCATACCACATGTGTATAAGATGACCGATAAGGGAAATAGAAGAAATGATCTCTGCTTCTATGCAATGTGAGTCCCTTGAGGTATGAGTGACCTCAATTTGAGTATCCTTATGACCTTTTCTTGTCTCTCAAGGATTAGCTTGATGTTTGCTATCTTAAGGCGTTGCTTAAGGGTTATGAATGATTCGACCTGGCAGGATGCTCTTAGAAAAGCGAGTTGAGTTAAGCTCGAAAGAATCTAAGAAGAGGGAAGATCATTTGAAGTTCACATTAAGCTGTATTCACCGGTCGACCAATTATCCAGTCTTAGTGACATATCTTTGCGATAAAAGATAATTGTGAATACAAAGAGTTTTATAAGTAAAACTGAGATCATGAGAATTTGTAATGTGATTAATGATCTAGGATTATGCATACTAAATCTACTCTTGCTAAACGTTATTGAGCTGCTATATACTCCTAACAGATGTATAGCAAATGAGCTCACAAAGTATGCCGATCGCACGACCTATTTTTCCAAGTATGAACTGTTTGAAAGATACACGACTATTCTCTCGTAATATAATGAGTATATCAAATTAGTTTGTGTGCGAGTGAGAGATGTTGGAACATGGATCCGGTTCGACCCGGATCCAACCCGCCCACCAACTAATTCAATAGGTACTAATGAATATAGCCATTAAGGTAGTACTTAATGGAGTCTATTCGTTTGCTTAGTGGTTACATGCTTTGCCTATATATAGTGGGAGTATTATATGTGAAAGGGTTACACATATGACATATCCATACCACAAACACTTGAGAGAAATCGAGAGAGACGAGTTAGTACTCGTATGGTTCCTGTATGAGTAATGCAATCGAGTATATGGGGAATCTAGGTTGTGAACAATGAAAGCTTTCCGTTTGTGATTGCTTTCCAACCGGTGATATAAACAATGGTTCGATCGCTTCCGCTACGTGTATTCGGGTACGTTTCGAATCCTTTATTTCCAACACATAGAATCCTTTTAGCGGTCTTCAAGTGGGAAGTAGTAGCTCGAAATAGTTTATTGGAGTTTCGTTCAAGGACAGACGCATATACTGTTAGGATACATAATAATTAATGAGTATACTCGAAATAGTTTATTAGACACTTAATTTGATTGACCCAACTATCTGAAAACAAGCCCTAGGCAAATGCTGAAGTATGAATCACTTCAATAAAGTTTTAAGTATATTTTGAGAACAAGCTAGATACATTCAAGCATCATATCCTGTAAGCAATTTCATTTATAAACATATCAAATATATACATATTACTGAGATGGATTTACATAGAGATGACCCTAGCTAACCCAATTGCTCATAGAGCATATATTATACATAATAATTTACTTTTTAGAGAGTAATTACTAAATGAAGAAAGAAATCAATCTTTACTGACAAAAAATAATTAGCTTGCTCCATCCATGGCCATGACCATTGCCAAATTTCCCATTTTGAAGCCAAAATCCTTTCTAGCAAAATCTTCTTTATATCTACCATAGCAAGCTCCAGGAATCGATATAAACCCAACGGTTTTGTTGTTGTTCGCATTCATATCCAATGATTTGTTAGTTGGAAACTCATTGGTGGTTCGTTTGTAAGACCCAAACCATTTTGATTGAACGTACTCCCGTCGCCTCCAAGGTGGCACTGTCATTTTCATTTGGTTCATTGACTTCTTAATAGCTTTGCTCATTATTTTTACAATATCTTTGAGTTCTTCCACTTTGCAAACCAAAACTTGAGGAAGAATCTTGAGCAATGAAGTATAACTATCAGTTGGCCTAGCTATCTCGAACTCTTCTAAGGGAGATGCAATTATAATGTAACGTATGCCGGCATATATAACGTCTACGTATTCATGATCACCAGAAAGAAGCCTCCCTTTCTTTTCCCACTTGGATTTGCAAAGACCTACACAGTAATTAGTTATGTTATATTTCAGTAACCCAACCAATACAACTCAAAAATTAGGGTGATACGTACTACTAATCAGTGGCGGACTTACTTGAGAGGTAGGGTATGCACATGTATACCGTTGGCGGAATTTTAGTAGTGTTAAAAAATTAAATTTTTATGACATTTCTTAGATATTAATACTAAGTGCATACCATATAGAAAAGGTGTGCATACCTACTACAAAATTTTGACTGGAAGTTCAACAACAAGAGTGAAATTAACACACAATATTAGCTTGTTAATGAGGTCGATCAAATCCATTTCGTGGTATTCTTTTCTCTGCTAGAATTTATCCAAAAGTTAGTAAGTTTGACGTCATCTCTTTCATTTCTCACGAAATCACTACTTCGACTGAAGCGTTCATCGACCATCCCAGCCTGTTGCAACCTTGCTTTGCCTAGTCAATATACGCACTCGATCCCTCTCCATGTTCGTTACTTGTTGCCTTGATGGTCCATTCTCTTGCACTACCGCTTAGCCTTTCTCAAGCCTCAAGTCTAGCTTATTTCTTATAAAGTACATGTAACTTGCCTGCGACTAACTTCGACTCATATTCAAGTAAAAATTGTATTTGTATTTTTATATTCAACCTTTTGGAGGATTTTGATTTAGATATTAATCAAATGGCCTTTAGCTTAGTAGTACTTGATTTTTTTTTAACTGCAAATTGTGAAATTCTCTAGCGAGAAGTTAGGGGGGAAATAGAGGATTACTTACACAAACAGGAGTTGTTTATCCAATCCAACCATCTGATGCTTACATAATTGCTCAGTATTACTTGATGATCCATCAAACAACAAGAAGTTTTGTATTAATACTGATGCACTATATGAGTCGAAAATGGACAATAAAAACATGGCCCATAAAAGATCCAAGAAAAAAAAAGCATCATGATGGACTATAATTTATAAAAGGTTTTGCATACCCACTGACGAATTTCTAAATCCGCCACTGCTACTAATCAAATCGAGTTATTATAATATATAAGACAAAATCTCAGATAAATAATGACATATAGGATGCTAAAAAATGTAACGATAAGATCATACTGCAAAATATTATTGTGTGCAGTATGATGTTTGCTTTCATTATTTTGAGTTATTTATTTTTATCTCTATGTTACCCTTTTAATAATACAAGGCTAGTTAGATAAATGAATATATTGTACCTGCATCGAGACCCTGATCACGCAGACGAGCCATCAGTGGTCGTTTAGATCCAGAAGACGGTGGCTTTCCGATCACGCGCCTCCTTGCTTTCTCGACTTCCGAAAGGACGGTTTTCCTCGAATCGTCATTCTCAAATCGAAATATCATCTTTAGTGACTCCTTCATCTCCTCCATATCATCATCAATTCCCTCAGAACTACATTCATCATTCATTTTACGATCAAATTCCCTATCGACAACACCATCACTGCGCTCGATGAACGAATTAACCAAATCAGATAAATCCAACATCGCTTCAGGCGAGTGTTCACTGCCACTGCTGTCGCAATCCGTCATCTTTGCAGCCATTTGAAAAGCTTCTGCAACTCTTCCAAACCTCCCCATTTTGATAGGACAATAGTTATTCAATGAGTCCTTGATCTATATAAGTATTAAATGTTATGAAAATGTTGACATGAGAGAGAAGGAAAAAATGAGGAAAATAGAAGGTGTGTATAGATGATGACATTATGGTGTTATATATAGGTGATCGAGTGTGTATGTATGTTGCTTACGAATATGCTTTGTGAATGTGCGAATGAATGTGGACATTTTATCAACTGTGTTCATTCAACACTCCCATTATTTTTGAGATAACATTTTTGCAAATCTATTCATTAATTACGGTTTAGGGTTTATGAGTCTAAATTTTTTTAATTCAGTTTGTTTAATTATTTGGTTTGTTTCAATATAGAAATTAAAAAAAATAAAAATAAAAATAATAATAATAATAAACATAAACCAAAGACGGAAATAATTTACAATAAGGATAACAGTATTGGATCGAGTTGTTTACAACTTTACATGATGTAAATTATACTCCCTCCGTCCTATAATAAGTGTCTCACTTACTATTTTGGGACGTTCCAAAATAAGTGTCCAGATTCCCTTTTAGTCAATTAGAAAAGACTTTAATGGGTAAAGATAAGATGTTATTGGTAGATAATGACTTTCCTTAAACTGTGTGCATTTTGACATGAGACACTTATTTTGAGACGAATGAAGTATATAAGAATTACTTTTTCGTCTCAAAATATGTGTGCTTTTTTTTATAAGAATTACTTTTTCAGCTCCTCCATATCACCTACTATTTTAAGTATAAACAACAAAATTAAAACTCATCTTCCAATCCGATCCGTGCAAAATACCAATGCTATCAAAAGCATATTCCTCCATCATCATTCTTCATGTAGAGAAAAGTTCTTAATAAAAAAATATATGGACAGTGATTTGTATATCAACAAAAAATAGTCATACATCATTTTTATGCATTATCGTATTATACTGTACAACACTGTAAAACAACTTTAGCGATGTATGATTAATTTTTGGTGGTGTATAAATCACCAACCAAAATATGTACAATGATGAAGTATTAATTACTCCGTATTAATTAATATTAATTGGATATTGATACCGTCATACAAGTCTTCAGTTGGTATATTCTATTCTAAAACAAAATATTCTTTAAATACTAAATATAACAACCTTTGGTAAGCCTCCAATCACATAACCAAATAATCGCTCATCAGATTAGATAATTATATTGTCGCTACAATCAATTATGTTTTTCAATTTTTACTAGCTTGTTTCTGGTCTATTTTACTTTTCGCATAGTTTTTCTCTTTTAATTTCAGTCATGGCATTTCAAAAATGAAAAAGAAAGGAGAAAATAATAAGGAACTGTTATGTTCAAGTCGATCATTGAGTGATTAATGATAATACTACGTATATTATTAGACTCATAACAATGACTAATAATGACTATTAATCATTGAAAGAGTCAAATATATCCTCCATTAACCACTAAAAAGGTCATTTTATCTCATTTTTTCATGCTTCTTGAAAGTGTAAAACTTACCTACAGGATTTTCCACATTTATATATATAAAAAAGAAAAGCTAACACTTATAAGTGTGAAGAAATTACAATTTGTAATACATGATTTTCTCATACAAGAGGGGTATATGTGGATAAATTGGATGTTACAAATTGAAATTCTTACTTATTAATGTGGATACGTTTATCTTTTTTCACACTTATAAGTGTAAACTATTTTTCTTACATTTATTTGTAGTGAAGATTGTGATAGTTTTAAAAAGTATGAATAAACTATTTTTCTTACATTTATTTGTAGTGAAGATTGTGATAGTTTTAAAAAGTATGAATAAATGATATGTTTGTTCTAGTGAAAGTAATGTGATTCAGCTCAAGAAAAATTGGATTTTGTTGCACCCATATGGTCGGCCACTGACTACAACATGTATCGACGTTCACAAATCTCTCTAAGCTTGGTTGTGTTAGAGAAATTATGATCATTAATTAACGTGTACCTTGCATATAATAACGTGTACCGATTCACAAGTTTAGTTGTTTGATTATTTAATTAACGTGTACCTTGCATATAACGAAGAGAATCATTTCTAAAATGAATTGTGAAATTAGTTTTTGTTGAAATCGAATTCAAGAGTATTGTTAAATTTAGTGAGAGCGCGCGTTAAATAGAAATTTTAAAACCTCACCATAATATTAAATCCTTAATATTATTGTTTGAGAATTGAAATTGTTTTTAGGTTGACATAAAATGTTCGATGTTATAAAGAAATGTTAGTATTTGAAAACATCAAATTCATTGTAATGTAAAGTTCATTAAGTTGAATTAATGATTAGTCAGACGGGTACCAACGGTGGATGTCGGTTTCCGTCGGTTGAAACCGACGGAACCGACACCGATGGCACGGAGCCGTTGGTTCGGTCCGTCGGTTTCTTCCGTCGGAAAACCGACGAGGTAAACGGGTGTGGAAGGTGGGGCTGTGGGTCCGTGAGGATAATTCAAAAAAAAAAAAAATTTAAAATAGCCGTTAGAGGCAAAAAAAAGAAAAATTTAAAAAAAAAATTACATTCAAACGGCTCCTTTCTTTTTAATTTTTTTTTTGATTTTTTTTTTAAATTCTATATAAATACTACACATATCTATCTCATTTTTCACACTCAAACATCACCAATTCTCTCTTATTTTATCACTTTCACTTCCAAAAAATGTCAAACAACAACACCAATTCCAAATCCAAAATCAAATCCAAAACCAAAACCAAATCAAACCAAAATGAGCAAGAACAAGTTGGCTACGATATGTGGCAAAACTTGGTGAACAACCCGCTACCAAATCCAAATAACTATCAACCTCTACCGACGGGTTTTGCTCAATTTGCACCAATTGTAAACCCGTATCAAATGTCACCCGACGACCCACGAAGAAATTACCAACATCCCGGGTGGTATCAAAACCCGCAATTCACACCTTCCATGGATTATTCACCAAACACATACCACGACACCTCCTCATCAAACCCACATGGCTACCAAGCTACACCTACCCGTTACTCACAACCTCCACAAACTCCAAATTTCGTCATACCCGAAACCTAACATCAAAACCTTCTCGACAGCTCTGACGATTCCGATCACGAAAACCAATTCCAACCCGAATAAGAACCCGAGTCCGAAGCCGATACCCAACCCGAGGCCCCTAAGAAAAAGGGTAAAAAACCAAGAAAAAATCCGGACGCACCACTTCGGGTTCAAGTTAGGTGGTCCGACGACGAAGCGAGAATGTTGGCCGAACGGTGGATACATTGTTCCGAAAACGGCGTCATCGGAAACAATCAAACAAATGAAAGTTTTTGGTGAAGTGTCAAATCGGATTACAATTCGATTGTCCCGACGAAACGTAACCTCAACCAACTAACAGGCAAATGGAACAAAATAGCTGGCGACGTGCGAATTTTCGAAGGCCATCACAGAAAGTTCAGGGAGGGTTGCCATCAAAGCGGTGCCGGGGATAAAGACGTAGTGGATGCGGCCAACAAAGCTTTTCTCAACCAAACGAGAAGGAAATTTACTTACGAGAGTTGTTGGGAGGTTCTAAGACATTTCCCAAAGTTCTTCACCGAGCAAGACGTGATGAGCAACAAACGCCCGTTCCAACCCGAACTCGAATTCAAAGCCACTGATCTTGGCTCGAACGACATCCCGTCATCTCTAGAAGCCAACATGAGGACCTTGTTCCGCGATGACCCGATACGTCGTCCACCGGGTCGAAAAGCGTCAAAGACTTCTCAATCTTCGGATGCCGGTTCTTCGTCATGAAGCAGTGTTGTGTCTGAAAAACTCAAAGCCATCGAAGCGGTTAAATCACAAGCCCTAAAAGCCGCGGACACACTTGAAACGATTAAGAAAAACAACATCAAAAAGGAGGCGTTTAAGGCTTTGAGTTTTCTTTGCAAAAGTCTTCCGAAACGGGCCTCCAAAAAGGAATTACAAATTATTAAGTTGGCACGCAAAGAAGTCGTTGAAGAATTTGGAAATGTCTACAAAATGACAAATGAAGATGAAGGTGAAGACGAGAACGAGAATGAGGCCGCGACCAAGACGAATGATCGAGCTCGGATTAGTTTAAATTTAAATAAATGTACTTTTATTTTTAGTGTAACGTTTTTATTTTTAGGAGTTTAATGTTTTTATTTTTTAGGATTGTAATGTTTTTATTTTTTAGGATTGTAATGTTTTTATTTTTTAGGATTGTAATGTTTTTAATTTTAATGAAATGTGTTTTTATTTTAATTATTGTGTATTATTTAATTAAGTTTATTGGTGTGGGTCCATGGAATATGAAACTGACGGGAAAATGACGGATGACTGTTGGGAGGGGCCTGTCAGTTTCTGTCAGTTTCTGTCAGTTGGGTGAAAAAGCTGACGTGGCGCTGATCTGGCGCGTCGGTTTCTGTCACTTTTCGTCACCATTGGGAGAGGTCTCATAGCGCATGCTTTGTATAAATGATATCACGATCTAATATATTTTACTTAGGTATATATATTAAATGGTCATTAAATTACATTAACAAAGATTCAAATTATGATTACAACAAACAAAGCTATAAAGTCCTTAGACTTGAATTAGTGGGTAGATATTTAATGAGATATGTTTGAAAAATATATATTAGTAAATATAGTTGATATATGGATTGATTAGAAATAGTTGGTTCTAATTATATTCATATACGGATCCAATTTCGAAATCGTGAGCTGTAGCATTTCAAGGTTGGATGACTGATATGACAAAGCCTTCATATTGTTCATATTTATGTATATTTTATTATCCATGAATAATGCAAGCTCATTCTAAAGTATGTGAGACACGTGTCCATAATCGCATATTGTCGTGGTAGCAACAGTAGGGTGATCGGTTATTGTGAAAGATGGTATGTTACTTCTTAAAAGCACTTATATACGATAAGGTGCAGTCATTGTTAATTTGTGATGTCTGATCACTAGCATTTAATGCGATTATATGTTGAACTGACCCACATATTGCGTGAATACTTCGTGGACCATAGTCATGAGTATTCACAATCGTAGTGCACTATCCTTTGACCTGAGCATGCTAGATTATCGCATGTGAACCTAGTTGATTTCTAATGAAATCTAACTTAACGGTGTCCGTAAATGAGCACTTATCCTGATTATTCATTGGCTGACGAAGAACGCATGTTGTAACACCCGCCAAATTAGGGCTCATCATTAGGCCCTAATTATTTTGTAATACATGTAATTTGTTATGTGTTAGGCTAATTTGTGTATCAAATAATATATACTGTTGAATATATACAAGTACGTGATTTAGCTAAATCGTGCATGTTTCAATCGAACGTAATTCGAGTCAATTAATACGGACGTTGGTGAACAATTCTATTAAATAATATAATATTATTTAATACAACCATTATATCCAAAATATTATTCTGATAATATTTCGTAAATAATTCGTATCGTACAAACAAACGTCTACGCGATTTAAAATATTAAGCGCGCAAACAAACAAAACAATTTAAGAGATACTTTACAACTCAACTACAAGTATTTAGTAAAATACTTAAGCAAAATATTGAATAAACATTCGTATTTTAAAACGTACATTTAAACGCATATAAAATAATTAAACGTTTAAACGATCAGGAAAACGAACACTGCACGGAGCGCGAACACGGGGATTAAAAATTTGGAGCCAACCACATATGGGTGGGGCCCATGTGGGCTAGGCCCCTCCCCTCCCCCTTTTCCCTCCTTCCTTGACAAAAAACCACATACAACAACATCATCATCTTTCCCTCTCTCTCTCAAAATACTTCCACCACCAACCTTCAAACCACCACTCCATCCACCAAAAACTACCATTAAACAACCTTATGTAACATCCTCTCGTCGGGTCTGGTAATTCTCTATTTAAATTGATTATTTAATTATTTAGAAATTATTTGATATTATTTGTTTGTGGAAAAACTTAAGTAAATAGGTCTTAGAACTTATTGTGAATAGTAAATTGTTGTTTGTTTTAATTTACTATAGTCGACAGTAAAATAAAATGATATTTCTCTCAAGAGATGTTAAGGTTCCAGACAATAGATTTGGAACGGGTATAAAATACCCACTTATTGGGTCGGCTTAAATGAGGAGATCGACCTTGTTTTATTACTTTCCCTAATTTGGAAAGTTACTTCACTGCTCTACACTCCCTTAATGAATCAAACTTAAGAATCTAACATAAAACCTTAGAAATCCAAAGCAAAGTACTGGAAATTGAAGCGGTGATCATCACCATCTAATTTCTATCACCATCTTCTCTATAAGATGTAAGTATGATTATTTTATGAACTTATGTGTTTCTAGGTTTAGTGATGAGAATAGGAAATTGAATGATTCCTTGAATTGTTTGTGATGATCTCTGATGCTAAATGATGCTATGAACTTGAATTCTTAGTTTGAATCTGTGAATTACAGGTAATAAATGGCAATTTTGATTCAAATAAATGAAATACATATGTTGTATGATTTTGGCACCAAACTTGAAATTCTTGAAGATGTTAGATGTTGTTTGAAGTTAGTAGTTGTAATATGACACCCCGTTGATGCTAGAAACATTGTTTGAGTGAGTTAGTAGTTGAAAGTTAGGAATTTGTAAGTTTAGTTCATGCAGAGTTGTTGTTCTGCTGCTGCTGTTGCAGAAATGAAGAACAAGCCGGCGGGTTTGGTACCCTACCCGGCGGGTTCATTTCGAATAAAGGGAAGCCGGCGGCTCGAAGAGTTAAGCCGGCGGGTTATGCCACTAAACAGCGGGTTGTCGGTCCACCCGGCGGCTTCTACAGCCTTTAATACTCGATTAGCTTCTGTTTGCTCAAAATCTAATTCACCCGGCGGCCCAAGGGTGAAGCCGACGGCTAGTAGGGTCGACCCGGCGGGTCATGATTCCCAGCCGGCGGCTTCTCAGCCTCTGTAAACATATCAACTTTATATTTCAGAAGTTGATTTAAATGATTTGTAAAATGCCGTACTGTTGATAAATTAGTGTTATAGCATAATAATGAGTATGTTGACGACTACAAGAACATATTTATGAATCTATACTTATTATGTGAATTATGTTGAGTTTCTTGTGCTGGATATTAGATAAGTTAAGTATTGATGATTCAGATTATTAACTTATATTTGATTGTTGATTCTCAGATCCTCCAAAAGATAAGTGACACTTGGATTCTGAGTTTGTGAAGACAAAGGTATCGGTGAGTGGATTTAGAACTCACCCTTCGATTTAGTTGTAACTATTTGGTTACAACAAGTATACGTAGATTGATTATACGATTGTTAATCTGTATTATTGATTATGAATCTACGTGATATGTGAATCTATGTGTATCAGATTATTGAGGTCAACGTGTAGTTGGACTTTTTGGTTATTATGTGAATTACACAGGTTTTTATTCATTTGTTGTGTTTGAGACCTGTGTATGAGTTTAATAACCAATAGTTATCGGTCTATTCTGTAATGGCCATACAGATTGACGTTAAGTGTTCTTTGGGAATCCCCGGGTATTATGATATCCCAAGAGCCATCGATCCTCATTGAAAAAGAATGTGTTTACTAATATTTGCGGTAAACAGATTGTTATGCTAAGTTGAATTGTGTGTGATAAATCTATTCACTTAGCTTCGTGCTAATCCCTCATATTACTTCCTGCAGATTTTGAATAGATATGTGGGTATTCAGGAAGTGGATGCTTCGGCAGGGAAAGTTTGACGACTTGCGACTCTGATATGGTTTTGTATAAACCTTGTTTTGTAAAGTATAATACCCCTTTTAAGTATTTGTTAAACAGTCTGAATTTGGTATGCTTTGAATATGTAAACTGTTTATGTATAATCTTTAATATATAGTTATGAAATGTATTTTGTAATATACGCTTCCGAGTAAAATAATATTATATTGTTGTATTGAAAGAGGGGTGTTACACCTTAAATCACCAAGCTCATTTGAAGAAAAAGGATCACGACGACTTGAGCTACGCAATCATCTTTTCGGATTTCCCTCGCATTAACTTGTAAGAAACTCGACACTTCCGAAAAACTCTTGCATTTCGATTTTTCTTGCTTGTATGTTGTTCTCCTAACTTTTTAGTGTCTAAATATGTGATTAAAACTTGGTTTCGAACCTTTGCCGGAAAATGTCGGTTTTGGCCAAATTGTGAAAACGACACTCAAAATGACTTTCGACACAAAGTAAGGGTTTTTATAAGCTCAATGAACCAAAATAAGGGTTGGGTAAAAGAATCAGACCAATGGGTGGTCGTTAAACACGTTTTCGACAAACTTCGGGTCTGGCCAGAAGTAAGTGATGCACGGCCAGATCCAGTATAGCGTTGATATCGCGTAAAAAGTCACGTTTTTACCACCGATATCTCTCCCATTCTGGAACAATACTTGGAAAATAAACTCAAATAATGTTCAAATCAATGAAACTTTGTGAAGAAGGTCAAAATAGAGTTGCACGAAAAAAATCAAGCAAAACGGAAAAAAAATGAAGATTCCACACACGTTTGAAGATTCAAGACATCAAGACAAGATTTAAAGGAAAAAGTACCCATCACTGAGATTTCTCTTATCCAAGATATTCATTTTCAAAATACGAATCTAACTGAAGAAGAATCAACAAAAACGGTTGAAGAATAAAGATTCTACGTACGACGGAAGATTCAAACGATTCGTACAAGACATCCAAAAATCAGTGATGAACGCCAAAATGTACTAAATTATAGTTCTAATCACCCCTTTGTTTAATTAAATTATTATGCATTTTGTGTGAATAAGATACTCAATTCGTTCATATTTGCATTTAGGATTTATTTGGACCTAGAATTGGAAAAGAAGCAGAAAACGAGTCATTATTGAAGAAAAGGAGGTGAAAAGTTTAAAGTTTGAAGATTGGAGGTCGTGGAGCTGAAAAGTTACATTTTTCAATCCATACGGCGTATGGATTGAGTGAGCCGGGCCGCCAGAGTACGCCGGTTGGATCCATGGGCTTTTCAATCCATACGGCGTATTGATATCCATACGGCGTATGGATTGCGTCTACAGAAACCCTAAATAACTCATTTTGCGTTCATTTGAGGCATGACCTACACTTTTCTCCAGTCGTTTTTTCTCTCGATAAAAACCCTAATTCCAGAGAGTTTTGAAGAAAGAAAGAAAGAAGGCTTGAAGGCTTTTGTTCATTCAATCATTATTTCGACTTTTCGGTTCGAATACATTACTTCTTTTCATTTGATTATGATTATGACTTTGATTTCGATTCTGATTTTCTGTTATAATATGAGTAGCTAAGTTTTTAATACAATTGTTTAGATGATAATACTCAGATGATGATTTGATTATTGAATTGCGGATTTATATTGAATTTTATGAATGTTTACATGTTTACTTGATGATCCATGTTTAATTATTAATTATTGATGATAACCTAGCGTGATGATCTTTTGATTTATGATTGAGTTCTTTATTGATTGATCATTATTGATGATTGTTAATTTTAATTGATGATTATCACTAAATAGATTGAGTTTGATAGGGTAGGGTTAATTATGATTAATAATTGGTAATGAACATGATAGCTATTGATTAGTTATAAACTTTGTTGATTCAAGTTGCAAAAGTGAATCATATAAACGGTGTAGTTTTAATTCATAATACAATTTGGTGGATAACGTTAAATTGAACTGTTAACGGGTTGAAAACAACTTTATATCTTTCTTGATTGTGTTTAATCAATTAATCTTGTAAGGGTAATTGATACATTTGTTATGTCACAATAAAATCCATATATTAGCGATTCAATAAAATGATAATCAGATTCTGAGGAAAATAATCTAAACAATTGTGCTTCTTTTATCATTTGAATTAAATATTTTATTTAATTAATTATTTTATCATTTCTTTAGTTTCTAATTAAGTTTTATTTAATAAATCAATTCTCATAATTGTTTGCCAATTGTTAACTCAAACGTTCCCCTTTTCTTTTAATTGCTTTAACTAATTGTATAAATTTCCATTTTATTTGAATTGACACCCGTTCTCTGTGTTCGATTCGGACTTATCATACTATACTATTATACGATCAGGTATTCTTGCCTGTGTTGTGTATAGTAAGCAGATACTCCTATTTATAAAACTTAACTCTGTTTACACAGCATCAAGTTTTTGGCGCCGCTGCCGGGGAGCGGTTTGTTTTGATTCAATAAATTGGAGTTTGTTTAGTTGTTACTTGTCTATTTATTTAGTAGCTATTAGCTTTGTTTCAACTTTTATCAATTAGGGTACTATTGTGAATATTAATTTGAGTTGTTCTGTTAGGGTTGTCAGAGTTGCTTGTTCTACTGACTTTATAAGTTATTTGCTGGAAGTTTATGACCCGAACAACGGAACCCGACCCTACCTATCCTTTAGAAGAACCCGAACGCATATTTCATCAAAGAAGACGCACTGCTTCTGCACCTCCTAACTCGCCGTTAATTAACACTTTTCTTGTCAACGATTTCGAGGTTTTTACCAATAACCTTTTCACTCCACGAACCCGTAATTACTATTCGTATTTAGAAAGCGATTTCGGAGAGTATTTACAATTCCTTTTTAGCAATCAATCAGAACCAGATAACATAATGGCAGAAGATATCGCTAACATGACTTTAGAGCAGTACTCTAGCAGAATGCGCACAGATCTTGGGCCAGGAGTTGTGAGGCCTGCCATTGCGCGTGAAGTGGAATTCGAAATCAAGGGACAGTTCCTCAAGAAACTTAGAGAGAACCCTTTTCTTGGCGAAGAAAGAGAGGATGCTAACGAACACGTCGAGAAGATCTTGGAAATCGCCGACATGTTCAACGTTCCCAACGTTACGCACGATCAAGTCATGCTCCGAGTGTTCCCAATAACACTAAAGGGAGCCACTAAGAGATGGATTTCAAACGAACCAGCTGGATCCATCACCACGTGGGAAGATCTGCGCACGAAATTCTTGATGATGTATTGCCCACCATCCAAAACATCGAAGATGATCGATGAAATTATGAATTTCAAGCAGGACGTCGACGAATCACTTCACCAAGCGTGGGAAAGATACATAGATTTAATGCATAGGTGCCCACAGCATGACCTGAACGATCAACAGATTGTGATGGTGTTCTACAAAGGAGTGGATCGTGCAACAAGACAGCAGTTAGATGCTCAAGGAACTCTACCGAAGAAGATTCCAAGAGATGCGTTAGATGCAATTCGTGACCAAGAAAAACACTCTTAGCTTTGGGATGATGGAACCAGTCGGAGAAGAAGGTCAGTTAGCAATGAGGATGGACTTGAAGCCATCACTGCTAAGCTTGACAGCATGGGAAGAGATCTAAAGAAGGTAACCGAAACAGTTCATGCAATCCAAGTCGGATGTGATAACTGCGGAGGATCGCATCTAGTCAAGGATTGTCCCGAGATTGAATCCCGAGAAGCAAAAGAAGAAGTCAATTTTGGCGAAGGTCAGGGAAACTACCACCAAGGCGGAGGGACCTTTTTCCGACGACCTTATCAGGAAGGAAATTGCCCGTTTCACCAAACTCAGCCGGGACTTTACACTAAGGAGCAACCTGCAGCACCTTTTTCCGAGAAGAAGACCAACCTTGAAGAAATGATGGGAAGGTTCTTGACCACTAATGAGCAATTTATTGCTAGTTCTGGACAACGTATGGACACGACTGAAGCATTAGTGAGAAATCAAGGTGCTGCTATAAAGCAGATCGAAGGAAGTATGTCGAACATTTCTAAAGTTCTCCAAGAGAGATTTCCTGGAACTCTTCCAGGATTCACTGAAACCAATCCACGTGATCAGGCTAAAGCAGTAATTACCCGAAGTGGAAAGGTTCATGAAGATCCACTTGGAACAAAGAAGCCTGTATCTCAACATCTACCTGAAAAGGAGAAGGAGGTAGAAGTTGTCGGAAGCCCGAAGGTGAGTACTAAGGATGATCAAAGTGCTAGGGATGAGCAATATGCAAAGAACCATGCACCTCCACCACCTTATCCAGCGGCTTTGAAAAGAGGGAAGGATGAAGCTCATTATCACCAGTTTCTCGAGAACTTGAAGCAAATCCACATCAACATTCCATTTGTGGAGGCCATTGCTCAAATGCCTAAATATGCAAAATACTTGAAAGAATTGTTAACCAACAAGAGCAAACTGATAGAGGCAACCACGGTGACAATGAACGAGAGATGCTCAGCGGTGATACAGAATAAACTACCACCAAAAATGAAAGACCCTGGAAGTATTACTCTTCCTTGTCTTATTGGAAATTTAGACATCACTAATGCACTGGCTGATTTGGGAGCAAGCATATCAATAATGCCTTATACTATGTATGCTAGACTCAAGTTAGGAGAACCTAAACCAATCAGAATGTGCATTGAGTTAGCAGATCGTTCAATTTAATATCTTAAGGGTGTGGTCGAGAATGTGTTGGTCAAGGTTGATAAGTTTGTTTTCCCGTGTGATTTTGTTATTCTCGACATGGTTGAAGATTCAAGGGTACCTATCATCTTGGGAAGACCTTTTCTTGCCACAGCGAGGGCATTAATTGATGTTTCTGATCGAAGGATCACACTAAGGGTAGGAGATGATGAAGTAGTTTTTGATGTTAACAAGTCAATGCAATATCCGGCTGCAGTTGATGATACTTGTTACTTTGTGAGTGCTAGAGAAATGTCTGATGATGATGAATTCCTATAAAGTCTCATGGAAGATGAAGATCTTGATCCAATGATTCTTGAAGGATGGACGGGAAGTCTAGAAGCAATCCGTGATATCGAAGAATTCGATAAGTTGCTTGAGGAACTAGAAATCACGAGTGATGAGGAGTTAGAGAGTGACAAAAATAATCTGATGGAGAGCGAAGAGTCGGTCTTGACTGATGGTAATTTAATTAAGAAAGAGACTCGCATCACTATGCATGGGATCCCTTGCTCAAGAGAAGAGGTGTTGGCAGTAAAATCTTCATTTGAAGAACCACCAAAGTTAGAATTAAATGATTTACCGACCCATTTGGAATATGCATACTTGCAAGGAGAGTCGGATCTGCCGGTTATCATTTCATCTCAGCTATCAACAGATGAGAAAGAAAGTTTGTTAAAGGTTTTGAAGGAGCACAAGCATGCTATCGCTTGGACGATTAGTGATATCAAGGGAATAAGCCCCTCCTACTGCACGCACAAGATTCTCATGGAATCTGATTTCAAACTTGTGGTGCAACCATTGAGGCGCTTAAATCCTAAAGTGACTGATGTGGTAAGGAAGGAGATCATTAAGTTACTTGACGCTGGGTTAATTTACCCAATTTCCGATAGCCCCTGGATAAGCCCCATACATGTTGTGCCCAAGAAGGGAGGAATGACCGTGGTAGCTAACGAGAAGAATGAATTAATCCCCATGAGAATTGTCACCGGATGGAGAGTCTGTATCGATTATAGGAAATTGAATGATGCTACGCGCAAGGATCACTTTCCTTTGCCATTCATCGATCAAATGCTCGGGCGTTTAGCCGAAAAAGAATACTATTGCTTTTTAGATGGATTTTCTGGTTACTTCCAAATTCCGATAGATGCACATGATCAAGATAAGACCACGTTCACATGCCCATTCGGGACTTTTGCTTATCGGAGAATGCCTTTCGGTTTGTGCAATGCGCTCGCTACATTTCAGCGGTGCATGATGGCGATTTTTGATGACATGGTGGAGGATAGCATGGAGATATTCATGGATGATTTCTCTGTTTTCGGAGATTCTTTTGACAAGTTTTTAGAAAATGTGAAAAAGATGTTGCAAATGTGCGAGAGTTCAAATCTTGTTCTCAATTGGGAGAAATGTCATTTTATGGTTCGTGAAGGAATCGTATTAGGACACAAGATTTCAAGTGTTGGGATTGAATTAGACCAAGCCAAAATCGAGGCAATAGCAAAGCTGCCACCCCCAACAAATGTCAAGGGAATACGAAGTTTGCTAGGACATGCTGGGTTCTACAGACGATTCATTAAGGATTTTTCCAAGATAGCTCGTCCGATGAACAAACTGTTGGAAAAAGATGCAAAGTTTGAGTTTTCCATGGTATGTATTGATGCATTCAATCTTTTGAGAGAAAAGTTAGTATCAGCACCCATCATGATTAGTCCAAATTGGGATCTCCCATTTGAACTAATGTGCAATGCTAGTGATTATGCTGTAGGAGCAGTTTTAGGTCAGAGGGTTGACAAGAAGTTTTAACCTATTTATTACGCGAGCAAGACTTTGACAAATGCACAAGAGAATTACACTACGACTGAGAAGGAATTGCTCGCCGTTGTTTTCGCGTTTGATAATTTTCATTCTTACTTTGTCGAAGACGGTAGTGTTTACCGATCATTCAGCGTTGAGATATTTGTTTACTAAGCAAGATGCGAAGCCAAGGTTGTTGCGATGGATTTTGTTACTGCAAGAGTTTGATATAGAGATTCGAGACAAGAAAGGAGCTAAAAATTTGGCTGCTGACCATATTTCACGATTAGAAAATCCAGAGCTGGATAAGTTAGATGAATCGGAAATTCAGGATAAATTTTCTGATGAAGGTTTGTTGAAGGCAATTTTGAATGAATTTCCATGGTTCGCCGATATTGCAAACTTCCTAGTTACAAACATTCTTCCGTCTGGATTGGATTTCAACCAAAGAAAGAGATTTTTCTCATCTTCACGATATTACTTCTGGGAAGACCCGTACTTGTTCAGACAGTGTGCTGATGGAATTGTTCGAAGGTGTGTAGCTTGAGAGGAATGCGACATAATTTTAGAGCACTGTCATGATGGTCCGGCTAGAGGACATCATGGTCCTAATTATACTGCAAGAAAGGTATTTGAGGCAGGTTTTTACTGGCCAATAGTTTATAAGGACGCATTCAAGTATGTGAAGGAGTGTGATGTCTGTCAATGCACTGGGAGAATTTCTAAGAGAGATGAAATGTTGAAGACACGCTGGACAGGACCCTTTGTGGTCGAGAAAGTTTATCCTTTTGGTGCTGTTGATCTGCAAGGACATTCTGGGAAAACCTTCAAGGTAAATGGAAGTCGGTTGAAGAAGTACTATGGTGATGTAAGGGACTCCAAGCGTGATTTGGAGATGAATTTGAGTTAAGATATGGAGCAGAGTGTCGAGCTTACCGACGTGATAAACAAAAGCGCTTTCTGGAGACAACCCGCTACTTTGTTTTTCTTGTTTTTATTTGCAGGCTTGAACTTTGTGGATGTGTTCCCTGGAAACCCTCATGAGACTACAACTCATCCACTCAGGATGCTGAGAGGTTTAAAGGCTTGTTGCATGCGCTAAATGCAACCGTGTTGCCTACGGAAGTGTGCTTTTGTATAGTTTTGAAGTGTATCGGCTAATAAATTTTCTTCTAAGATCAGGGGAGATTCTGTTCACTTCTTTTCTGTTCCCCTTATTTTTTTGTTTTCTTTTGCAATGAGGACATTGCATACTTTTAAGTGGGGGATGGTGTAACACCCCCAAATTAATGGTTTAGCGGAAGCAAGATTTGGGTGTTACTAATTAATAACAAGCACATAAGGTAAAGCGAACGACTCTAAATGCGTCGTTTTAAACATTACATAAATAATATGAAGGTTTTACATCGTTGTTCTTGTTACAAAAGCTCGCAGCTAAATGTAAAAGATTCTAAGGCATATCTAATTGTACAAAATATAGAGATGCATGTGAATCTTCTGTTATCTGGATGTGACTCGAGCTAAAAGTCCTGAGCAGATCTACTACTGCTGGATACCTGAGAATACATGCTAAAAGGTCAGCTAAAAAGCTGGTGAGCTCACAGGTGTAAGTTGATGAAATCCATGTTATGAACCACAAGATTTAGTTCAGTGATTTGCAAACATGCAAATAAAATATAAGTGTATATTATTGCCATGAGCACATAGTTTGAGCTTAACTGAGTGTGCCAGGATCCACATTCAAGGACCTGATCGAGTTTGCCCCCGGCATGTGTCTAATCTACACACGTATGAACAAATGAAAATGCATCCGTTCGACCGCAGTCGTGGTAGCGCGACTACCCCGGACGGGGATTGTCAATCCCATATGGTACCATACACTAACATTCACGCTATCGCAATATAAACAAACTATGTTGTGAGGGACTTCATGATTAGATAAAACAAACTCATGCAATCAATATATCGATGTTTTGTACTTGCGTTCATATGTAAAATAAATCTGAGCATGTAATCCCACCCCTGGGTAAAAACAGTAAAGAGGGGCTATGAGACTCACCTGAGCCTTTGCGTTTATGTCAATAAACGTGAGTCGAGTGCTAAACAGCTGGTAGGTTCTCCGAACCCGTAACCTTCTAATGTCCTAGACATATAAGGCTATATAAGTAGATGTCCCGTAAGACCATCCATGCTAGTGTTCATCCCACTAGTTATGTCCAAATACGTTTGGTTGGTGTTTGAAAGTATATACGGCCCGTTGGTGATACGTTTGGCTTTAATTATAAATCTTCCGTAGGGTTTTCTTATGGTTATTCATAAGTATCGTTTGGAGAATATTATATGTGACAGTAAGATACTTATATATACGTACCTATATATATACCCGTGAATGTCCCATCCGACAATAGTGTTTGCGCCAATGTGTAAGTACTCGGGTCATGGGTTATTCGACAATCATGATTTGGATCCGTGAATATGGATCCGTCAATAAGTAATCACGGATACATTTTATCCGATATTAAGGTTTTCGTGTCATTCTATCCGACAATTAAAGCTTCCGAGAATAAGAGTTTTATTTCCATGATTAGTTCCGACAATGATATACGATAATGATGAGGATTTTATTTAAGTTTTATTCCGACAATGATAATGGTATTTTGCTCCGTGAGTACTGGTCCGACAATGGTATTCACGGACAATACTTGGGCTTTGCGATACTGTTCATGCGACAATAATGAGGATTCACGGGTTTGTGCGATCCGACAATCGACTTTATTCACGGAATGGTTCGACAATGAGGTTATTCACGGACTTTTGGTATTCACGGAATGCCTAATCCGACAATAAGCATTGTCGGATTTTGGCATTCACGGACAGAAGGTTCGTAGTTCAGTAAGGTTTTTCACTCGATTTCATTTAATTATTTGATGAAGTAAATTTAGTTAAAATTCATGGAATTTTTATATGATGTTCCCCTATGTCTTAGCTTTATAAATCATATTTTTACATGTGAAATGGATAAACAGAACTCGAGATAAAAATTTGGAAAGTGTCGGGTATCGAAACAGTGAGTTCGGTGACATGTGTTCATTTGAAAATTCATAACTAAAGTTTTACTAAACTTCACCAGATGAGTAAATAGGGGAATTAAAGCTAACGAAATTATCTAACTTTTCCAACTAGTTTCATCGATTTTTTCTATGTATCTTTCGATATATGTCTCTTTCCATTTGACTGAAATTTTGGTCAGGAAACACAGGCTGTGCATGTACTTTATTTTCTTTTCTTAAAAATATCAAATGGACGAACTAATTTTTGAGGTTTACAGATTATGAAACTAGACTCAATGAACTTCATTTTGGAGCCAAGAAACATGAGATTTCGTTAAGTTATGGGTCAGATATTGCCGATTTAAGTCGATCTATTTCATTGTCCAGTGGGCAAAGCTATTATCCAATGGGTAACCGTATATTCAAACGATTTTTGAGGTGTTCTTGGACATAATCAGTGGTGAGGCCAAGTCTAGCATGTTTATATATGTTATCCGAGTAAACATAGAGAAGGTTTAGAGAGTTATACCAAAGAAATGTAGCTTAAGAGTCGAAAAGGTTGAAGGAGGGCTGCTGCTGTCTTCTTTGGCTTCGTGCTTGTAAAACCGACTGAGATGGTGTTAGATTGTGGTGGTTCTTGGTGGTGGTTCTTGGAAGAGATGAAGGAGGAGAGTGGTGGTTCGTTTTTAGAGAGAGAGGGCAGAGAAATTAGTGGGTGAAAGGAAAGGGAGTGTGTGTGTAGATGAGAAGGAATGGGGGGTTGAGTGTGTAAGTAACAAAGGAAGAAAAAAGTCAAAGGCATGGGGTGGGTTCTTGGGGCAGATTTTCTGCACAAATTTTGTGGGTCCCACCCCCAAGTAGTTGCTTAATTCATTTCCCAAAAGTTACGTTAGGCTCGATGTTCGTCTACCCGATCGTTTTACGTTTTAGTTAATCGTATAACGCTTTATATAATACGTTTTGTTAACGATTTAAAGTACGATATTTTTACTTGAAGTATTTCTTTAAAATACTTATTAGTGAGTTATAAGATATACTTTGACTTTATCTCATCCGTCGGGTGCGTTTTGCACGTTTTCGTTGCTTACAGTTACATTTTAATAAAACATGTAATCGTGTAATATATTAAAGTAATATATTAAAGTAGATAATGTTTGTTTGGATAAATCCACATTATTTTTGATTGTTTGTCACCAACGTCTGAAGTATTGTGTCGGGATCCGCCCGATATGAAAACGCACGATTTAATCAAATCGCGTACGTGTGTATATATATTAGAATATATCAATACACAAAATGATACATATAATTAATCCTAATTACATGTATTTGCACATATGATTAGGCACTAAGTATAGTCCTAATTTGACGGGTGTTACATATGGGGGAAAAGAAGTCTTTTTGTCCTTAAGATATGAATGGTAGATATTGGCAAAATTTATAAGCTAAAGGGCATTCTACGTGTTAGTCATTTTTCAGCTCAAATTTTTCTTTTAAAATTGTATTCTGCGTAAAGTTTAGCGAATCTTGTAACATATTTTGGGAATTCAATGGATGAAATGAATCTAATTTTTAAATATTAGATAGTTCATTATGTGATGTATCGATAGGCAATCTATTTGAAGGTTATTGAGCTATTAAGAAATTTAATACTTAAAGTAGGGATTTATCTTAAGAGGATCTTTAGCAAGGTATGACTTTAGTCCTAATTCTTATATGATAGCGTGTTATAATCCATAATTTTGGGATCCTAATTATCTTCATTTGGGAATATACTAGGTGTTGACTCCTCTGTTGTACGTATGTATAGACCTGAGTCGTGGTATGAGGGGAGTCCGTGAACAAGTGTGGATATTTGAGTCGCATTTGATCTTCCCGTTCCCAATTGAATTCTGGACCACGCCGCGAATTCCACCGGACTCTGACGATGGGAATACGACTTTGTTTAAGTTGTTTGACCTCACGGTCCATGATTTCAACAGGTTCTTCAACAAAGTGAAGCTTTTCGTTGACGCGAATCTCGTCAAGGGGGATAATAAGTGTCTCATCAGACAGACATTTCTTTAAATTTGAAATGTGAAAGGTAGGGTGCACACTACTGAGTTCGGACGGCAGTTGCAATCGATAAGCCACTGGGCCGATCCTTTCAAGGATCTCGATGGGTTCAATGTACCTGGGGTTTAGCTTTCCGCGTTTTCCAAAACGAATCACGCCTTTCCAAGGCGATACTTTCAAGAGTACTCGATCCCCAACTTGGAACTCGAGTGGTTTGCGTCTCATGTCAGCATAACTTTTCTGACGATCACGGGCAGCTTTGAGTCGGTTCTGAATCTCAGATATTTTCTCTGTGGTTTCGTGTATGAGCTCGGGACCAGTGAGTTGGCTGTCTCCCACTTCGGTCCAACAAATCGGTGATCGGCACTTACGACCGTAAAGTGCCTCGAATGGTGCAGCTTTTATGCTGGCATGATAGCTGTTGTTGTAGGAAAACTCGCACAATGGTAGATGTCTTTCCCAGTTGGCACCGAAATCAACTACGCAAGCTCGTAGCATATCTTCCAGTGTTTGGATGGTTCGTTCACTTTGGCCATCAGTTTGAGGATGGTACGCGGTACTCATATCGAGACGAGTACCCAATGATTTCTGAAGTGATTGCCAAAAGTGAGATGTGAAACGAGCGTCTCTGTCGGAGATAATTGAGATTGGGACACCGTGTTGAGTAACGATCTCCTTGACATAGATTTGTGAAAGGCGCTCCATTTTATCGGTTTCCTTGATTGCAAGGAAGTGAGCAGATTTAGTGAGACGGTCGACGATCACCCAAATGGTATCACAACCGCTCGGTGACTTGGGCAATTTGGTTATGAAGTCCATAGTGATTTGCTCCCATTTCCACTCGGGAATACTGGGTTGTTGGAGCAATCCGGACGGTTTTTGATGTTCAACCTTGACCTTGGAACAGGTAAGGCATTTGCTGACATAGCCGGCAATTTCGGCTTTCATGTTCGGCCACCAATAGAATTCCTTGATGCCGTGATACATTTTATCGGATCCAGGATGGATAGAATATTTGGACTTGTGAGCTTCATCCATCACTAAGTCTCGCAGGTTTCCAAAGGCAGGCAACCAGATTCGGTTCATGAAGTACCTAACTCCATTAGGTTTGATTTCAAATTGCTTATCCATGCCTCGCAAGGCTTCATTCTTAACATTCTCGGGTTTCAAAGCTTCGAGTTGGGCAGCATGAATCTGAATGGTGAGGTCATTATGAATAGTCATAATGAGAGCTCGGACTCGTAGCGGTTTTACACGCTCCTTGCGGCTGAGGGCATCGGCAACAACATTTGCCTTGCCAGGATGATAACGGATCTCGCAGTCATAATCGGTGAGTAATTCGACCCACCGACGTTGTCTCATGTTGAGATCCTTTTGGTCAAAGATGTGCTGGAGGCTTTTGTGGTCGGTAAAGATGGTGCACTTAGTGCCGTAGAGGTAATGCCTCCAGATTTTGAGAGCAAAGACAACAGCTCCCAGTTCGAGATCATGGGTGGTGTAGTTCTTTTCATGAATTTTGAGTTGTCGTGAAGCGTAAGCAATCACTTTGTCTCGTTGCATCAGCATGCAACCGAGACCTTGATGAGAAGCATCGCAGTATACCACGAAGTCATCAGTGCCTTCGGGTAAAGATAGAATCGGAGCACTGCAAAGCTTGAATTTCAATAGCTGGAATGCTGACTCCTGTTTATCAGTCCAATTGAACTTCTTGTCCTTCTGAGTCAGTGTCGTGAGAGGTTGAGCTATTTTGGAGAAATTCTCAATGAATCGCCGATAGTATCCGGCCAATCCCAAGAATTGGCGTACCTCGGTGGGAGTGGTTGGCGCTTGCCAGTTTTTGATGGCTTCTATTTTTGATGGATCAACATGGATTCCTTGACTATTGACAACATGTCCAAGGAATTGAACGGATTCTATCCAGAATTCACACTTGGAGAATTTAGCATATAACTCCTCGTGTCTGAGTAATTCTAGAATGGTTTTGAGATGTTGCGCATGTTCTTGCTCGTTTCGCGAGTATATGAGGATGTCATCGATAAAGACAATGACGAATTTGTCAAGATAAGGTTTGCACACCCGATTCATCAGATCCATGAATACCGCCGGTGCGTTGGTTAAGCCGAATGGCATCACTTGGAATTCGTAATGCCCGTAGCGAGTTCGAAAAGCTGTTTTTGGAATGTCGGTGTTGCGAACTCGGAGTTGATGATAACCTGACCGAAGGTCAATCTTTGAATAAATACTCGACCCTTGAAGTTGGTCAAACAGGTCATCGATACGAGGGAGTGGATATCTGTTTTTGATGGTTAATTTGTTCAACTCCCGGTAGTCGATACACATTCGGAAGGAACCGTCTTTCTTTTTCACAAATAAGACCGGAGCTCCCCAAGGTGAAGAACTCGGCCTAATGAATCCTCGATCCAGGAGCTCCTGTAGCTGGGTAGAAAGCTCCTGAAGTTCAGATGGGGCTAAGCGGTAAGGTGCTCGGGCTACTGGCGCGGCACCCGGCACAAGCTCGATTGAGAACTCAACCTTTCTAGTCGGAGGTAGACCAGGTAGTTCTTCCGGAAAGACTTCTGGAAAGTCTCTAACAATTGGCACATCCTCAAGTCGTTTCTCTTCTGACTTTTTCCCGGTGATGTGCGCGAGGATGGCAGGATACCCCTTTCTGAGAAACTTCCGGGTTTTCAGACAAGAGATGATGTTCAGCCCCGTTCTGCCGGTCTCCCCTTGTATGACTAAGGTTCTACCAGCAGCGAGGGCAATACGGACGACTTTTTCGAAACAAACGATCTCAGCTCGGTGTTTGGACAACCAGTCCATTCCGACAATGATGTCAAAGCTTCCGATCTCGACAGGTATAAGGTCAATAGAGAAAAGTTCATCGGCGAGATTTAGAGTGCAATTAGGTATTACACTGTCGGTCTGAATGAGTTTACCATTAGCTAATTCAACAATATACTTATCGTCTAATGCAACAGGAATGATGTCAAGTAGTGGGCAAAATTCATGGGAAATAAAACTTCTATCAGCACCGGTATCAAAAAGAACAGAGGCAGTAAGATTGTTGAGGAGGAACATACCCGTGACCACGTTCGGGTCTTGACGGGCATCTCCTGAATTCAGAACAAAGGCTCTTCCCCTTGCATTGTTGTTGTTATTGTTTCCATTCTTCAATTTCGGGCAGTCATTTCTGAAGTGCCCGGTGAGACCGCATTCAAAGCAGGCTCTGGGTTGGTTGGGGTTGTTACTGGTGTTGCGGTTGTTGTTGTGGTTGTTATTGTTGTTGCTTGTGTTGTTGTTGGTTCTAGGGGCTCGGCAGTCCGTGCTAGAATGCCCGTACCTCTTGCAGTTGTTGCAAGGAGTACTGCAAGGACCTTCATGATGACGGTCACACTTTGAGCAATGAGGTTTACTCCCAGTGTAACCTTTCTTTTCCCCAGTTGCAGAGGAGTAAGCCCTGACAGTCTCGGGCTTCTTGGAGGTTGGTGGGTTGTTAGGGTTTCCAGAAAATTTCCTCTTGTTGTTAGAGGGAGTAGTTGATGTTTCACGACTGACAATCATCGCCATGAGTTCATGTGCCAGCCGAATGGCACTGTGGATGGTGGTTGGTCGTGATGAGGTGACATTTCCCTGAATGCTCTTGGGAAGGCCGCGGATGTACTTCTTGATGCGTTTTTCGTCCGTGTCAAACAAACCTGGACAGAGAAGAGCAAGTTGCTGGAATTTCGTGGTGTATCCAGCAATATCGTTACCTTGCACAGTTAAGTGCCAGAATTCTTCCTCCAACCTCTGGAGTTCTTCAGTGGGACAGTATTCATCTCTTAGCATTTTCTTCAGCTCTGCCCAGGGAAGTTGGTTAGCTACCTCGATCCCCACAGAACTGGCATGAGTATTCCACCAGGTTAGAGCACCTTCTTGAAAGGTGTAAGCAGCAAATTTGACCTTGTTGTCCTCCGTGCAGTTGCACAAGCCAAAGACAGACTCGGTCCTTTCGATCCATTTGATTAGACCGATGGCACCTTCTGTGCCCTTGAAGTTCAGCGGTTTGCAGCTGAGGAAGTCTTTGTAGGAACAAGGTTTGACAACAGGTGTGACTTCGGGAGTCTCAGTATTCCTGCTTGAGTTTTGAGGGGAGTCTCGAGTGGCTAGGGCTTCGGCCACAGCTCGGGAAACTATGGCAGCAAGCTCAGCATCACTGTAACTCTTCTTCTTTGGCGGCATAGTTCTTCAAAAGATAAATGAAAGGTACATAAGAAATAGTACCAAAATAATAAGCTCGATGGGTGTACAGATATTTAAGCGGTAATATGCGACATTATAAGAAATAATCATAAAGTAGAAACAGTGGAAGAAACTGTCAATACATAGCATGAAGCTGATTGATCATAGAAAATCTCTAGTTAGAGTCTCGAGAGTCATGACTTAAAAGTCTTACAAAAGCATCAGAAATTGTTACATCCTGTTCGAATGATAAGAGTTTCTCAAAAGACTACATAATATGGGGAGTACAAAAGGTACCAGGAATTGTTACATCCGGTTTGAATGATAAGAGTTTTACATAGATAGATATAGATCACAAGATGATGGTCACCCTAGTTCTAACGCAAGTCTATCCTTTCCATTAGGGTGAAAAGTCGGTCCACAGTGGTGGCAAGTCTGCTGGTTTGTCGGGCCTTGTCTTCTGCTAGGGTCAAACGTTGTACCAGCATCCTTGAGTACTCTTCGGCTTCTTGAAAGCGTTGTTCACATTGCTCTACTCTATGCCGTAAGAGTCCGTTTTCCACCCTTGATTCCACCACTTGGTTGTAGAGTACGTTCATGTTGTTAACAGTGTTTTCATGATCTTCGGCGACTTGGTTGATACGTTCGAGTGCTGTGAGTCTTCAGTTTTCGTTAGTTTCCTGCAAGGTGACATCCATGGTGCGGAGTTGTTGTTCCTGACGGTCTAGTCTAGCGGCCAAGGCTGACAGAGTGAGGTTGTTTGGATATGGGCCAGCTCGAGGCAACCTGTTGTTCCTCCTAGCTACCCTCGGGTTCTGCGACCCAGATTGAGTGTGTGATGAATTGTGTGATGAGTTTGCCATTCTGAGACAAGTCATAGAAAGAGTGAGGCCTATATTCATATAATACATATATAATATAGCCTAAGACGTAGAGTGAGAACGAGGCCTATCTATGTATATATATTTATATCACATAATAGCCTAGGGTGTCTAACACAGACAAGTTTGAGTCCCGGTTTCTCTCGTGGTCAGAGTCAACTAGTGTATCCTGTTCAGTCATGATTCCTTTCAGATTTCACATCATACTCTTTTAATTGTACATAGTTGATCAGGCTATGTTAAATTAAACTAATACAATGCAGTCCCTGCACCTAATCATACCTAATGAGGAATACTGCCTAACGGTCATAGTCTAGGCTCACTAAATGCAACCTAGTTCACTATAACCTTAGGCTCTGATACCAATCTGTAACACCCCCAAATTTATTGTTTAGCGGAAGCAAGATTTGGGTGTTACTAATTAATAACAAGCACATAAGGTAAAGCGAACGACTCTAAATGCATCGTTTTAAAGATTACATAAATAATATGAAGGTTTTACATCGTTGTTCTTGTTACAAAAGCTCGCAGCTAAATGTAAAAGATTCTAAGGCATATCTAATTGTACAAAATATAGAGATGCATGTGAATCTTCTGTTATCTGGATGTGACTCGAGCTAAAAGTCCTGAGCAGATCTACTACTGCTGGGTACCTGAGAATACATGCTAAAAGGTCAGCTAAAAAGCTGGTGAGCTCACAGGTGTAAGTTGATGAAATCCATGTTATGAACCACAAGATTTAGTTCAGTGATTTGCAAACATGCAAATAAAATATAAGTGTATATTATTGCCATGAGCACATAGTTTGAGCTTAACTGAGTGTGCCAGGATCCACATTCAAGGACCTGATCGAGTTTGCCCCCGGCATGTGTCTAATCTACACACGTATGAACAAATGAAAATGCATCCGTTCGACCGCAGTCGTGGTAGCGCGACTACCCCGGACGGGGATTGTCAATCCCATATGGTACCATACACTAACATTCACGCTATCGCAATATAAACAAACTATGTTGTGAGGGACTTCATGATTAGATAAAACAAACTCATGCAATCAATATATCGATGTTTTGTACTTGCGTTCATATGTAAAATAAATCTGAGCATGTAATCCCACCCCTGGGTAAAAACAGTAAAGAGGGGCTATGAGACTCACCTGAGCCTTTGCGTGTATGTCAATAAACGTGAGTCGAGTGCTAAACAGCTGGTAGGTTCTCCGAACCCGTAACCTTCTAATGTCCTAGACATATAAGGCTATATAAGTAGATGTCCCGTAAGACCATCCATGCTAGTGTTCATCCCACTAGTTATGTCCAAATACGTTTGGTTGGTGTTTGAAAGTATATACGGCCCGTTGGTGATACGTTTGGCTTTATTATAAATCTTCCGTAGGGTTTTCTTATGGTTATTCATAAGTATCGTTTGGAGAATATTATATGTGACAGTAAGATACTTATATATACGTACCTATATATATACCCGTGAATGTCCCATCCGACAATAGTGTTTGCGCCAATGTGTAAGTACTCGGGTCATGGGTTATTCGACAATCATGATTTGGATCCGTGAATATGGATCCGTCAATAAGTAATCACGGATACATTTTATCCGATATTAAGGTTTTCGTGTCATTCTATCCGACAATTAAAGCTTCCGAGAATAAGAGTTTTATTTCCGTGATTAGTTCCGACAATGATATACGATAATGATGAGGATTTTATTTAAGTTTTATTCCGACAATGATAATGGTATTTTGCTCCGTGAGTACTGGTCCGACAATGGTATTCACGGACAATACTTGGGCTTTGCGATACTGTTCATGCGACAATAATGAGGATTCACGGGTTTTTGCGATCCGACAATCGACTTTATTCACGGAATGGTTCAACAATGAGGTTATTCACGGACTTTTGGTATTCACGGAATGCCTAATCCGACAATAGGCATTGTCGGATTTTGGCATTCACGGACAGAAGGTTCGTAGTTCAGTAAGGTTTTTCACTCGATTTCATTTAATTATTTGATGAAGTAAAATTTAGTTAAAATTCATGGAATTTTTATATGATGTTCCCCTATGTCTTAGCTTTATAAATCATATTTTTACATGTGAAATGGATAAACAGAACTCGAGATAAAAATTTGGAAAGTGTCGGGTGTCGAAACAGTGAGTTCGGTGACATGTGTTCATTTGAAAATTCATAACTAAAGTTTTAATAAACTTCACCAGATGAGTAAATAGGGGAATTAAAGCTAACAAAATTATCTAACTTTTCCAACTAGTTTCATCGATTTTTTCTATGTATCTTTCGATATATGTCTCTTTCCATTTGACTGAAATTTTGGTCAGGAAACACAGGCTGTGCATGTACTTTATTTTCTTTTCTTAAAAATATCAAATGGACGAACTAATTTTTGAGGTTTACAGATTATGAAACTAGACTCAATGAAATTCATTTTGGAGCCAAGAAACATGAGATTTCGTTAAGTTATGGGTCAGATATTGCCGATCTAAGTCGATCTATTTCATTGTCCAGTGGGCAAAGCTATTATCCAATGGGTAACCGTATATTCAAACGATTTTTGAGGTGTTCTTGGACATAATCAGTGGTGAGGCCAAGTCTAGCATGTTTATATATGTTATCCGAGTAAACATAGAGAAGGTTTAGAGAGTTATACCAAAGAAATGCAGCTTAAGAGTCGAAAAGGTTGAAGGAGGGCTGCTGCTGTCTTCTTTGGCTTCGTGCTTGTAAAACCGACTGAGATGGTGTTAGATTGTGGTGGTTCTTGGTGGTGGTTCTTGGAAGAGATGAAGGAGGAGAGTGGTGGTTCGTTTTTAGAGAGAGAGGGCAGAGAAATTAGTGGGTGAAAGGAAAGGGAGTGTGTGTGTAGATGAGAAGGAATGGGGGGTTGAGTGTGTAAGTAACAAAGGAAGAAAAAAGTCAAAGGCATGGGGTGGGTTCTTGGGGCAGATTTTCTGCACAAATTTTATGGGTCCCACCCCCAAGTAGTTGCTTAATTCATTTCCCAAAAGTTACGTTAGGCTCGATGTTCGTCTACCCGATCGTTTTACGTTTTAGTTAATCGTATAACGCTTTATATAATACGTTTTGTTAACGATTTAAAGTACGATATTTTTACTTGAAGTATTTCTTTAAAATACTTATTAGTGAGTTATAAGATATACTTTGACTTTATCTCATCCTTCGGGTGCGTTTCGCACGTTTTCGTTGCTTACAGTTACATTTTAATAAAACATGTAATCGTGTAATATATTAAAATAGATAATGTTTGTTTGGATAAATCCACATTATTTTTGATTGTTTGTCACCAACGTCTGAAGTATTGTATCGGGATCCGCCCGATATGAAAACGCACGATTTAATCAAATTGCGTATGTGTGTACATATATTAGAATATATCAATACACAAAATGATACATATAATTAATCCTAATTACATGTATTTGCACATATGATTAGGCACTAAATATAGTCCTAATTTGACGGGTGTTACAGATGGGGGAAAAGAAGTCTTTTTGTCCTTAAGATATGAATGGTAGATATTGGCAAAAATTTATAAGCTAAAGGGCATTCTACGTGTTAGTCATTTTTCAGCCCAAATTTTTCTTTTAAAATTGTATTCTGCGTAAAGTTTAGCAAATCTTGTAACATATTTTGGGAATTCAATGGATGAAATGAATCTAATTTTTATATATTAGATAGTTCATTATGTGATGTATCGATAGGCAATCTATTTGAAGGTTATTGAGCTATTAAGAAATTTAATACTTAAAGTAGGGATTTATCTTAACAGGATCTTTAGCAAGGTATGACTTTAGTCCTAATTCTTATATGATAGCGTGTTATAATCCATAATTTTGGGATCCTAATTATCTTCATTTGGGAATATACTGGGTGTTGACTCCTCTGTTGTACATAAGTATAGACCTGGTTTCCGTCAGTATATTTGATAAAAAAATAAGAAAGAAAAGAGTACAAAGGACTCATGAATTGAAAAACCAAGACCAAGTTATGTCGCTCTGTTGTACTAAGGTACAGACCTATCACCAATGTCTTGGTTTGAAAAATGATTGATTTATTTGGATGTTCATTATTTGGAAAATTGTGACACGTTATTTATGTGAGGGTATTTTGCTATTGAGAATCAAGGGTAAAGCCTGCTAGAATAATAAAAGTTGAGCTCAATTTCTGAAATTTAGAGTGTTTAAGTGGTCAACAATATCGGTAATCTGAGTGAATTGTCTTTTATGTCTAATAATAATGTATTAGTGTTGTCCCTTTACCTAGAATCTAGAACAGAATTGATCAATCAATTGAGTGGCGGAATCACTCAATCACACTAACTTGTAGAAGATACAAACCAAAACAATAAAGAATTGAATAACGAGAAGTTATATTTCACTATAAACAATTACTAGCAGTTGTACAGATGTTTAGTCGACGAATTTATCTCAGGTTTTTGTCCAACCCTTGCAATGAGCCGTGAAGGCTCTATTTATACAAACAGATCGATCCTGCGACACTTGCTAAGTGTCGCAGATCATAACCCTAGTGCGACACTAACTGAGTGTCGCCTGAATGCGACACTAGTTAAGTGTCGCCCAAAACAGAAAATAATCTATTTTCTAAACTAAACTTTTACAGACTCAAGACCAACTGATAGACACTATAATTTGACTCAACAAACTCCCCCGTGTCTTCAGCTTGGTCTCTAAAATATTTTCAGTATCAGATCCATTCTGCCGGGAGATTCCCACCTGCATGAATTCCCTTAGCTATGCAGAGATCCACAACTTTCTGAAACTTCACAGCCTCTTCTTGATCAATCATTTCATATTGCAATCTATTTTCATGAAGAGCTTGAAGATCATCTTTTGACATATTAATAAGGCTAAGAGGATCAAAAACTCTAAGTGTATAGCCCTTAACATGTTTCCATTCTCTAGCTTCACGTCCTGGTCCTTTGTCAGAAAAATATTCAATAACAGCTTCTCCAGAAACCGAGTCATACCACCAGAATCTAAAATTTCCCAGCACATCCAATGGTAGCTTTTCAAATGGGACTTGGGTAAGGTTCTTGGTTGGAGGATAATGATAACCATATATGGGTTGACGCGTCCTCGGATCCAGCTTCTTTTTATTAGAGAATCGAATCCCCATCACTGGTCGAATCCACTTAAATTTCTTTGAGTTGATTTCTCGACGCAGGATGTTCTGAAAGAATTCAGCTTCACGATTATCAGTGGGATTAATCATGTTCAACTGAGCTAGCCTATTCAAATCAACCTTCGGCAGTGTGGTTAGATGGTCTAGCCTAGCCTTGAAGTACTGAATGCCGTCCTTCCTTTTGATAACAAACAGTCTGAAGTCAGCATCAAATTTCCATGATTTTATTAGCCCAGATAGATCACCATGAACAGAATATGCTCGGCATCTTTTTAGCTCGGGCGTTGGAGGCAATATCCATTCTGGATACCTTTTAGGTTGAGCAGTAGACGTTGAGGTACCAGCAGAAGAAGGTTCGGCAGAGGCTTGAGGAGAAACAGCAGGAACAGTATCATCATCTGATTCTACCTCCTCATATGGATTTTCTTCGAACACATCTTCATCAGAGACTACATCAGGTTCAAATTCCACTTCTTCATCAAATATGCTCGGACCCCTATCCTCAGCAGATGTCCCAAATACTAAATTTTGTAGATATTCTAGATTTGCATGTGAGTAATCAACATTTAGTGGCATTGGTTGACCAGGAACATGAGAAGAAGACGCGAAGTAATCCAAACTAATATTTTCATTTACATCAGAATCATTAATTACATTTACATTTTCTTGGCCTGTGGTTTCTGGTTCTAACTCCCCCGGAACCACAACCATAGTTTCTAATTCTAATACACGACGCTCAAGTTCCGGTACACGAGCAGCCGTGGTCTCTAGCTCCAAAAGTCTTGACGCTTGAACCTGTATAAGAGCTTGTTGATCGTGAAGCATCTGGTTCATTTGCGCCATATCTTCCATTAACTTCTTCAAAAATTCCGGCTGGGGCTGAATATCATCAGTAGCAGGAGTCGAGGTTCGCTGACGACGTTGTAGAGGAATTTCATCAGATTCTGTGTCAGAGGAATCTCGAACCCGCTTGCCCTTATCAGCAACGGAAGTTGTAGCAGCAGCAGCAGGTGTAGAAGTTGGAAAGTTTTCAATATCCACCAAGACTTCTTCCAACACCGCCTCATCGACCTACGGTGGTGGAGCTGCAACATCCAAAAACCCATCGTTTGGTGGAGCAACGTAATCTTCAGCAATCACATGCCCAAACAATGGCACATCAGGCAAAGCCTGTTGACCCTTGGGGGGCGTAGCACAATCCCCAAACACCCGAACCAGCATGGGTGTCAAGCTCAAAACAGATCTCGGGTCAGGCTGAATCCCTAGATTCAGGGAATTCAGGATAAGCTGCAAGAAACGGGGATACATAAACCAAGTGTTATCCCCAGCCCGAAGATTCTCCAGAAGATGCTCAAAAATGTAACCAGAATAGTTGAATGGTTTGTTATAAACCAATCCCAGCATCAAAGAAAGAGTACTATAACTCATCCCGTCGAATCCAGCTTTCCGAGGTGAGAGACACACAATTATAATGTGTGCTAGATACCTCCAGACCCTGCTAAGATGCTGCTTGCGATACTGATCTGGAGGAATCGATGGATATCCCATTCGTTGAAGACCCCCAGCTATAAAAGTATTGTCAAACTGCTTAGGGAAGTCCTCCTCATCACCAAACTGTAACACCTCACGAATAGTGTCTTCGGTAATCTGAATCTGATGGCCAAACACCGAAGAAGTGATCCACCTATCCTCACCCTCAGTATTGATCACTGCGTGTGTATAGAACTCCTCGATCTGATTCAGATAGATCGGACACGACGCAGTAATGGCGTGATGAATCCTCGATCGACGCAAAAATTGAATCATTGGGTGAAAAGGAATTGAATTAGCGTGCGTGTCGTCAAGAAAAGCTACCACATTATGTCGTGGCTGTGTGCGACGAGCGTAGATAGCCAGATTTGCCATCTGTACGAACATAAGACGTAGATAATAAACAAGGAAATGTTATACCGTTAGAACAAATAAAATATAAAATGATATTTTAAAATTACCTACAGGCGACACTTAAGTAGTGTCGCTAAATGAGGTAGCGACACTTGAGTAAGTGTCGCTCAGTAGACAAAAATTCACTATGCGACACTTAAGGTAAGTGTCGCAAAATTGCAAATCAAGAGGCGACACTTAAGGAATACTGTAGGCGACATTCAAGCTGAGTGTCGCAAAAGACAAGGCGGCACTTAAGTAGTACTGTAGGCGACACTCAAGCTGAGTGTCGCAATAGGCAGAGCGGCACTTAAGTAAGTGACGCATCAACGTGTTGTTTATGCAAACGCGACATTTAAGGTAAGTGTCGCAAAAGACAGAGCGACACTTGATCAAGTGACGCATAGCCAGAGGCGACACTCAAGTTGAGTGTCGCAGTTAGAGTTCAAAATTACCATGATGCGACACTCAAGGCGAGTGTCGCTTCGAGTGTCGCAAAGATGAACTCGAACCCAGAAACTATAAACCCAGAATTCAAAATTTACACAAACTTCTAATCTAGGTCAAATTAGATGAAAAGCTTGACATATATATGCATATCGACTAGAAGGAGCTTAATAAAAACATCTAATTAACATGTATATAGCCTCAATCACAGTTTCTTCATAAAACCTAAACTACACATACGAACCCTAGATTAAAACGTACTAAAAAATGCAATGATGAAAGCAAAAAGTTGTACCTTTTGATGCGTACAGTTTAGTAGAACAGGGATCTAAGAAAGAAATCAAGGAGGAATCGAAAACAGAAAGCAATCGTTGAGCAGAGCGAGTGTCGCTAGATCGAGAGCAAGTGTCGCAGGTTTGGAGTGAGTGTCGCTAAGTAAGTGTGAGAATAAATGTCGCTGGGAGATGTTTATATACTCCATACCATAGGCGACACTTGATGCGACACTTGATGCGACACTCAGTGAGTGTCGCAGACATAGAAATTTTGAAAATTTCTAACACTTTCAAATTCTTTCGCGAGTCAGTTGTGGCTATTCAGTGACATTTGACTTTAATTAAAACAAAAATATTTGAATAATTTTAAAAAATTTACTAAGAATTCAAAACAAGAACACTATTTTTGGTGACGGAATTGTTTTGGGTCTGGTTAGGGATCATATTAAGTCATCATACATTACTTTACATAAGTTTGCTGTTATTCCAATTATCAGTATACTTGTCCTCTTTAAATTTACATAAGATATTTAAAATAAATTTAATGACACACAGTTCAAGACAATTGTTCATATCATTATCCACTTAAACAACTAACCGTCATTCATCAGAGATAACCATTTATTGTTAATATGTTCAATCTTTTGCAGTTCACACATATGACATACCCCTAACATCTACATATGGTTAATCTTTATATTAAGAGAAATTATATGAAACTTATTTTTAAGAATCAAGACATTGGTGACAGGTCTGTACTTACGTACAACAGAGCGACTTATCTTGATTCAGGTTTAAACAAAAACAATTTTTCGTCAAGTCATTGGTGACAGGTCTGTACTTCCGTACAACAGAGCGACTTAACTTGACTTAAGTATGTATTTTTATTTGAAACTCTAAGATTTTGCAAGTCTGATTAACTCACATCTGTTTAATATTTAAGATATAGTATCAGAGACCAGGTCTGTACCGACGTACAACAGAGGAAACCAATACTATATCCCCCAAATAAGTTGATATAAAATTTCAGAATATAAAAATTGTCCATATTAAATATAGGAATTAAGACACATCGTCGTACGTCATATGATGCTTACTACATAAAATGAACAAGTAGTTGGAATTACTTTTTAATATCTCGGAGAACAAATAGAGAGTTGCCTATGAACATATCATATGATGAAGCTGTATGTTAAGAAATTTATGATAAATACATTACTAAACCTACTGATACATCAGAGATAACAGTGAACATTTGCATTTAGTGAATGACGCTTAATGTACTATCATATCCCAAGTTGTTTACAGACACAACCCAACGTCTTTTTATAAATGTAGCAATAATGCATTACTTTAATACTAAGAAGTATAAAGTATGGCTCTTGCAAATTTTTTTTTTTTTTTTTAAATAAAAATCGATGTCACTGTAACGATTTAAAAAATCGTAAGCCAAGCATAGAAACTAATTCATCAAAACGAGAGCGGGAAAAGGCCTTAGTGAACAAATCAGCCTTTTGCTTAAGTGTTTCTATTTGGATAAGGTCAATAAGGTGTTTCTCATAGCAATCCCGTATAAAGTGAAATCTAATCTCTATGTGTTTTGTTTTAGAGTGCTGTACGGGATTGCGTGTGATAGATATGGCTGCAGTGTTATCAATATGTATTGGAGTAAGAGTTAGGATGAAACCGTAATCGCGAAGTTGATGCTGAATCCACAGAACTTGTGAACAACAGCTGGCAGCAGCGATATATTCAGCCTCGGCTGTAGAAGTTGAAACAGTTGTCTGCTTTTTACACTGCCATGACACTAAGCGCGGTCCAAGAAACTGACATCCACCAGATGTGGACTTCTTATCCTTGTTGCATCCGCCATAATCTGAATCTGAATAAGCAGTCAGAGTGAAGTCGTCTTCATTTGAGTACCATAGACCTAGAGTGGGTCTATATTTGAGATACCCAAATATCCGCTGAACTGCCTTCATATGAGAAACTTTCGGGTGAGCTTGGTACCTGGAACACAAAGAAACAGCAAAAACAATGTCTGGTCGTGAAGCAGTAAGGTACATAAGAGAACCTATCATAGAACGATAGTCCTTCTCGTTACAATCATCATCCTCCTCATCTGGTCCAAGTTTGTGAGATGTCTCAATGGGGGTGCCATACGTTTTACAATCATGCAAATTATACCTAGTCAACATGTCATTGACATATTTTGACTGATGGATATAAATGCCTTTGTCAGATTGTTCAACTTGAACACCTAGAAAGAATGTGAGTTCTCCCATTGCACTCATCTCAAACTCAGATTTCATAAGTTGCTCAAATTCCTTGCAGAGAGCATTACTTGTAGATCCAAAGATGATGTCGTCCACGTATACCTGTACAAGTAATAAATCATTTCCAGACTTTTTCGTAAAAAGTGTGCTATCAATTTGTCCTCTTGAGAATCCATGCTTGAGTAGATGTGTGGACAGTCTCTCGTACCATGCTCTTGGTGCTTGATGAAGACCATACAGAGCTTTGTCTAACTTGCAGACAAAGTCCGGATGTACTGAGTCTTCAAAACCAGGAGGTTGCCTAACATAGACTTCCTCCACAACTTGTCCATAAAGAAATGCACTCTTTACGTCTAGTTGATAAACCCAAAAACCTTTAAATGAAGCATAAGCCAAAAATATGCGAATCGATTCCAGTCTAGCAACAGGGGCGAATACTTCATCGTAGTCCAATCCCTCAATTTGAGTAAAGCCTTGAACTACTAATCGAGCCTTATTCCTAACCACTACACCGCGATCATCCTTTTTCACACGATATACCCAACGAGTTCCAATTGCATGGACACCCTTGGGTAGAGGGACTAATTCCCAAACTTTCAGCTTCTCAAATTGATGCAGTTCTTCTTGCATCGCTTCGACCCAATGTGGGTCCTTTAATGCATCAGCTGTTTTCTTTGGTTCAACTTGAGATAGAAAACATTCTTCTATCTCAGTGACAAGACATTCCAAAGAGGCTGTGGGAGGTACTTCAGAGGTTGAAGTAGACGTTTCAGTTACAGCCAATTGATGTCTAGTTTGAACACCTTTACTTAACTCACCAATGATATTATCAGTGGGGTGAGTTTTATGAATCCGAGTCTGTGGAATTGGGTTGGGCACAATAACTAATTCCAAATTATTGAGATCTCCTTCAGTAGCATCTGACTCAGATGGAGGATCATTGGCTTCATCATTGTTTTCTGAGGGGCTAGCCATATTTAACGGTTGAGGAGATGGAGGATCAGTTGTTGGAACTGATGCATCAACTGATGGTGTTGATGCTGAGGTGGAAGATGTATTAGATTTGACAGTTGGTGTGTGATCTGCATTAATATCCAAACCATGTAGAAGAGTAACAATAGTTTCTTCATCATCAACATTCTCATGTGTTGGAATATTGAATGAATCAAAAAAGCTATTGTATTGAAACAGATTTTCTGGTCCTTTGCCTTCGGGAGGAGCCGTATGACGTAAACACTTGACTTCATAATGCTCCTCCATACGCTTTGTAGATAAATTATAAACTCTCCTATTAGGAGAATTTACAGAATATCCCAAGAATATTCCGTCCATTGATTTTTCACCAAACTTGTCCTTTTGAGTTCGTAACAGAATGGTGCAAGGACAACCAAAGGGTTCCAGAAATTGTAAATTTGGTTTACGGTTGTTAAACAGCTCATAGCATGTCTTGTTTTCCTTTTTAACCGTCAAAACCCTGTTCAAAACAAAACATGCGGTATTTACCGCCTCTGCCCAAAACGTGATTGGAAGCTTAGAGTCGGATAACATAGTACGCGCAGTTTCAATGAGAGTCCTGTTTTTGCGTTCAGCGACACCATTTTGTTGAGGTGTATAAGCAGAGCTGAACTGATGATGAATACCTTTCCGTAAACAGTACATCTCAATTGTTTTGTTTTTGAATTCCGTTCCATTGTCACTTCTAATCTTCTTGATTCTCTTTCCACACAAGTTTTCCAATTTGTCAAACAAATATATTAATATCTCGGGGACTTCATCCTTTGTAGAAAGAAAGTACACCCAAGAAAAGCGAGAGTAGTCATCAGTGACTACTAGGCAATAAGTACTGCCTCCCATACTCCTTTTATTAACCGGCCCAAATAGATCCATGTGTAATAGATCTAGGGGCAATGAATTGGAGTTCACCTTTTTCGACTTATGGGACTGCTTGTGTTGTTTTCCTTTAAGACAGGAGACGCAATTATCATCCAAACTGAATGTGAGTTTGGGCACACCAGTAACAAGCTCATTTTTTACAAGATAGTTCATCTTACGAAAATTTATATGTCCCATTCGCCTGTGCCATAAAAGAGAATCCTTTGGAGTAGCCCTGGACACTAGACATGTATGCTCTGATGTAGTAGTTGATACAGTACTCATGTCTAGTATATACGTGTCCTTTTTTCTTGGTGCTCGAATAAGCACCCATTCCTCAGGCACTTTGTAGCCTGGTTTGAGTATTAGGCATTCTGTATCTGTGAACATGGTTGTGAACTTTTTATCACACACTTGTGATACGCTGAGAAGATTGTAGTTTAGTTGTTCCACGTAGTTCACATTATCAAAACTCACTGATCCATTAGTGTGTGTTCCCCGACCTGTAATTTCTCCTCCTTTATTGCCAGCGAATGCAACATATCCCCCTTTTACAGGTTGAACATCAGATAGAAGAGATATGTTGCCAGTCATATGCCTTGAACAACCACTGTCTACATACCATTGACTCTTGATAACTTCTTCAGATAGCTGTAGGCACATGAAAACAAGGAGATCAGTTTGAGTGTGAGACCCAAGCCTTGATGGACTTGGGTCTACCATAATCATCCATAATAACCACATCAGTAAGTACATAATTTTTCAAAATTTCAGGTTTTTGAACTGATGTGGCATTATTTGATGAAGAGTCTTCTTTGGACTCTTTGACTTTCCAAACTTGAAGAGGTTTGGATGGTTGCTTTTTGACAAGAATTTTCTGATTACAGGTAGGTGTAACCGGCTTTTTCTTGTCAGTTTTCTTGACAGGTCCTAGGGATGAGGAATTGTGCCTAGGTTGAGGTTTTGAAAAAATTTTATAAACTGAAGATCTAGGCACTGTCTTTCCAAACCTTTGTCTAGAAAGCAACGGACAAACACTTATCAAATGACCCTGTTTTTTGCAATAGAAACAGGATCTTCTCTCAATGACCGATTGAAATTGAGGTTGCCAATCTGATGAGGATTTGATAATTTTATTTACTGAACAGGCACATTGAAATGTGCAAGATGAATTGGAACGTGAAAAAGATGTTGATTTGCTTTTGGAACTATTTTTGATTTGTTCAGAAGAAGCAAAATTTTGTTCCTTCTTAACCTTAGGAATAGCCTTAGATTTAACCTTTAGTGAAGGGATTTCACTACACGGTTCATTTGTAATTACAAAATTTTCAGGCTTTACATCCAATTTACAAACCTTTGTATCAATCTCATCAGTTACATCCTCAATTTCAACTACTTCCTCTTTAATTGTAGGAAGTATGGGAACTTTCTTTTCTTTCTTTTGGGAGATGGATTTATCTCCTTTCACAGATGGTACCAAAACCACTGGCTCATTAACAGATGTTTTGCCTTCATTAACAGTTGAAGGAACAAAGTTTTTGATATCATCCTTCGAGGGCATAGGTTCATAGTTAGCTGGGGGAGGTACCGCCTGGTATCCTATCCCTGACTTACTTTTTGTATTGATCCTTTGCGATTGAAGGATTTCATCAAAAACTACTGAGGAAGTACTGAAGTTGGAAACTTTACGTTTTAGATCAAGAACTTCAGTTTTAGATTCATCAAGAGCTTTTTGTAAATCAACAATTTTCTTAAGATAACTGTCAATAGCATCTTGTTGACAATAGATTTTAGCCTTTAAATCTTTTCTTTCAGTTAAGGTGGCATTCATCTTTTTGTCAAAAATCTTTTCATTTTCTTTTAATAATTGATTTGCCTGTTTAAGTTTATCTAAATCAGAATACAGGCGATCATTATCCTCAATATATCTGTTAATTTTACCAGTTAGTTTGATACAATTAACACAAGAAAGGGGTTCCTCAATAGATACCTCATCAGTAATCTCTGCCATAAGAGCTGTGTTATGAATGTTCTCCTCTGTATCACTCCAGTTATAATATTCATTATTAGTAAGGAGAAGAGCTTCATTGATGTTTTCCTCAAGATTATCAGCATCTTTAGAAGTAGAACTCTTTAACACAGAAGGCTTTGAGAAACCAGAAGGAGGTTGTTTGGACTTCTCACATTCTCTGGCAAAGTGTCCAAGATTGTGACACTTATAGCATTTAACCTTGCTTTTGTCAAAGCCCAAACCCGAATCACTTTCGTCTTCAAGATTCTTTTTCCCAGTCTTTCTCAAATAGCGCTTTGCCCTCCTAGTTAACATAGCAAAGTTCCATCTGATATCCATTCGTTCAAGGTCATCAGGATTTATTTGATCAAAATCCTCATCTGTCAAATCAATGAAACTAGTTTTCTTTGATAGAAAACTATCGTAAGCACTCAAAAATGCTTGGAACACAGCAGCATTCTCCTCAGTAGCTGGAGAAGCTAGATTACTTTTGGATCCCCCGGAAGATGAAGGCGATCTACCAGAAAAAGAATATGATCCACTGGAGACACCACCACCATTTGCAGTTGACATTTTGGTTGCAGATGACATACCTCCTCCAGATAGCAAAGCAACTCCGGAAGCAGAAAATTTACTTCCATAGATACTTGGATCTTGAACATGAGCACTAGATTTAGTTTCTTTACGTTGCATATCTAGTGCATATGCTTGTAGTTGACCAATGAAATCATCTAGAGACAAAGACATTAAGCCTTCGTCTTCTTCCATCATCATCACTCTATGATCCCATTTCTTAGGTAGAGCACTTAACAATTTCTTGTTGATGTCTACAGCATGCATAATTACTCCACCATCAGAAAGCTCACTCACAAGATGTGAGTAACGAACAAATAAACCATTTAGAGACTCATTCTCTAGCATATCAAACAACTCATATTGTCGTTTGATCAGTTCAAGCCTACTCTTCTTATACTTATCACTTCCACCACATCTTCTCTCAAGGGCCTTCCACATGTCAAATGCGATTTCATGATGTTTAAACATCTTAAGCACCTCAGAAGATAAGCTCATAACAAGCGCTGAATGAACTTTTCTTTCCATGTCCCATGCTTTCTTTTCATCTGCATTTAATGCCCGAATGGATTTAGGAGGTGCCATTCCCTCAAATACCCCATCTTGCTTTGGATGTTCATACCTTTCAAGCAAGGGAATCATCATATCCGGTTCGTTAAATGAAATAAAAGCTTCAAATTTCTGTCTCCATTCAACATAATTTGAACTAGAGGTAAAAATTGGAGCCTTATTAGTACTACCAGCTTCATTACTATTCTTAAACATTTGAGCAAAAGCTTGCATCGACATGATGAATTAAAGTTTAAAATATAACTGCTTAAAGTATTCAGGCGACACTAGGAAAGTGTCGCAGACTGACAGGCGACACTAATACAAGTGTCGCAAATGGTAAAATTTAAGCAAAGGCGACACTAAGAACAAGTGTCGCAGGGAAGTGTCGCTAGAACCTAAGGCGACTCTGAGATGAGTGTCGCTTAAAGTGTCGCAAGTTAGTGTTGCAGAACCCTAAAGGCGACACAGAGTTAAGTGTCGCTTGAAGTGTCGCAAGCGAGTGTCGCAGAAACGAACAGCAGCAGACCAGAAACCCTAAAATCGTATTTTTTCGAAAACCTAATCAAAAATTCTCCTTCCTAGTCGAACAATACCTGCAAAAACAAGTTAGAAGCAATAATTTGAAGACCAAACAATCTTTAATCCTCGAAACCTCACTAGTAATTTCCCGAATTCAATCGAAACGAGACCCAAACTTGATCAAAACTGAAACAAAAAGCCCAACGGCTCTGATACCACTTTGTTGTCCCTTTACCTAGAATCTAGAACAGAATTGATCAATCAATTGAGTGGCGGAATCACTCAATCACACTAACTTGTAGAAGATACAAACCAAAACAATAAAGAATTGAATAACGAGAAGTTATATTTCACTATAAACAATTACTAGCAGTTGTACAGATGTTTAGGCGACGAATTTATCTCAGGTTTTTGTCCAACCCTTGCAATGAGCCGTGAAGGCTCTATTTATACAAACAGATCGATCCTGCGACACTTGCTAAGTGTCTCAGATCATAACCCTAGTGCGACACTAACTGAGTGTCGCCTGAATGCGACACTAGTTAAGTGTCGCCCAAAACAGAAAATAATCTATTTTCTAAACTAAACTTTTACAGACTCAAGACCAACTGATAGACACTATAATTTGACTCAACAATTAGAAGTTGTTTCCTTTAGAGAGTTTCTTGATTGCTAAGCTTTAAGGTGGAATCGATTTTAAGATAGGAATTTGGTTTGTCGAGTGCTGTGTAGTATGCAAGTCCTTTTGCACTTTTGTTTGTCATTCATATTTAAAGTTTTGAGTTTAAGAATCGATAGTCTACTTGAGGACAAGTAGGATTCAAGTGGGGGATGTTTGATGAACGCCAAAATGTACTAAATTATAGTACTAATTACCACTTTGTTTAATTAAATTCTTATGCATTTTGTGTGAATAAGATACTCAATTCGTTCATATTTGCATTTAGGATTTATTTGGACCTAGAATTGGAAAAGAAGCAGAAAACGAGTCATTATTGAAGAAAAGGAGGTGAAAAGTTTAAAGTTTGAAGATTGGAGGTCGTGGAGCTGAAAAGTTACATTTTTCAATTCATACAGCGTATGGATGTCCATACGGCGTATGGATTGAGTGAGCCGGGCCGCCAGAGTACGCGGGTTGGATCTAAAGGGCTTTTCAATCCATACGGCGTATGGATGTCCATACGGTGTATGGATTGCGTCGACAGAAACCCTAAATTACTCATTTTGCTTTCATTTGAGGCATGACCTACACTTTTCTCCAGTCGTTTTTTCACTCAATAAAAACCCTAATTCCAGAGAGTTTTGAAGAAAGAAAGAAAGATGACTTGAAGGCTTTTGTTCATTCAATCATTATTTTAACTTTTCGGTTCGAATACATTACTTCTTTTCATTTGATTATGATTATGACTTTGATTTCGATTCTGATCTTCTGTTATAATATGAGTGGCTAAGTTTTTAATACAATTGTTTAGATGATAATACTCAGATGATGATTTGATTATTGAATTGCGGATTTATATTGGACTTTATGAATGTTTACTTGTTTACTTGATGATCCATGTTTAATTATTGATTATTGATGATAACCTAGCGTGATGATCTATTGATTTATGATTGAGTTCTTTATTGATTGATCATTATTGATGATTGTTAATTTTAATTGATGATTATCACTAAATAGATTGAGTTTGATAGGGTAGGGTTAATTATGATTAATAATTGGTAATGAATGTGATAGCTATTGATTAGTTATAAACTTTGTTGATTCAAGTTGCAAAAGTGAATCATATAAATGGTGTAGTTTTAATTCATAATACAATTTGGTGAATAACGTTAAATTGAACTGTTAACGGGTTGAAAACAACTTTATATCTTTCTTGATTGTGTTTAATCAATTAATCTTGTAAGGGTAATTGATACATTTGTTATGTCTCAATAAAATCCATATATTAGCGATTCAATAAAATGATAATAAGATTATGAGGAAAATAATCTAAACAATTGTGCTTCTTTTATCATTTGAATTAAATATTTTATGTAATTAATTATTTTATCATTTCTTTAGTTTCTAATTAAGTTTTATTTAATAAATCAATTCTCATAATTGTTTGCCAATTGTTCAAACGGAACTCAAACGTTTCCCTTTTCTTTTAATTGCTTTAAATAATTATATAAATTTCTATTTTATTTGAATTGACATCCGTTCCCTGTGTTCGATTCGGACTTATCATACTATACTATTATACGATTAGGTATTCTTTCCTGTGTTGTGTATAGTAAGCAGGTACTCCTATTTATAAAACTTAACTTTGTTTACACAACATCAATCCGATACATATTTTTGGGATTTATTTTCATCAAAGTCTTCGTCTTTGAAAAACGAATTCAACGCAAAAAGAATCAATGCAAACGGAATCATAACGAAGGAGATACGCACGAATCAAATAACGAGGCGAAAGACGGCGAACCGGGGCGGGCAGGTGGAAGCCGCCGCCGGCGGCTAACATGGTGGCGGCGCCGGATGGCCAACCCCCGTCCCACATGCTCTTTTCCGTCCTCGCCCGTACTCGCAGGGTACACGTGCTAGGCCTTTTCCGTGACTTCGAGGTACACGTGCTAGACTTTTACGCGCTTTAGGGTAAATGTGTTAGCAACTTTCCCACCTTTTGCTAACATGTGCCCCAAGTTGCTAGAATGCACCAATTTTCCCCTATAAATAGGGAGCCCATGGTTCATTTGAAGACACACCTCTCATACACCTTCACATCTTGAAAAAACAAACTCCATACACATTCTTTCTTGTAAAATTAGTATTTCTTCCTTTAGGATAGTTTAATTAATTAGAATAGCTAATTAATTAACTAAGGAAGATTTGTACGGAGGTGCTCCGGGATGCACTGTAGCTACGAGTTATTTGTATACTTTTTCAGGTTTTAATCTATCTTTCATATTTAAATATGTTTGTTCTTTATTTTATAAATTTAAATATGCATGCTAGAATTGCCATGATTAACTAGATAACTCAATTGTCTGCTATGATAGTCGTTTAGAAAGTTTTAAATATGTAATTGTGTTGTATGTTATGAGATTGCGGATGGTTTATATTGCAAATAGATGTAGGAATTAAATCTTTATCGTTTATCTGCCCAACTCATGTTGTGACTAAAACCTTATCCAAAAATGAACGTAGCTAACTCATAGGATATAGGTCACTTAGTTATACTATGTTAGATTGAATCATTGAGCTCGACATGGCCGGTGTTCTCTAGACCAAAATAGGATCCAAGAGACATGGAATATGGGAATAGAGGTAGATTAAGAGTAAATTCATATAGACGATATTCTTGAGACAACTTTGGGAATATCCTCGACTTAAATAATACCTTTGTATACTTATATTGAACTGTTGCTTTGATCTTCTTATTGCATGTTCTTGTTTGATTGTTGCCTTAGGATCATCATAATAGTGAAATACAATTGGCATTAAATATCGTGAAGTAATATGACGGCCCCTATTCGACTGTTCTCTGATATAGTACTGGAAATGCCTACGGTGAAGTACAAATGTATGGAAGTCGAGAACAACCGAAGGTAGTTATATTATGAATCGAATAACAAATGTGTTACTTAAGTTTCCATTTGTAGTACAAACCATCCCTGTATTCTTGCATACATGAGAAATGTTGATAATTTGTACGAATAAGTGATGACATATCTTCCGGCCGCCTTGACCAGTTAGTCCAACCTATTCCGGTGAGGGTAAACCTCGTTCATAAGATTGTTTATTCAACAAACTATGCCATGATTCGGACATCTCTGACGACCGAGATTGGGGAATAGGATTCAAGATTAATTGTAAGATAATATGGGTATACATTTGAGAGAACTTTCGGTGTATGCTTTAATATATGCTGCAACCCACGTGACATTCTATTTTCCTGATTGTGGACACCTCCGCGTTAGCCCGATAGAAGGATTGTAGTGATAGCTCACATTAACTTACGAACTTATCCTCATTAGAATTCTCCATATCAAACAACTCCTAAACCACTTCATAGTAGACAATCGCTTCAATTGCTGAACGCCCGAAGTAACCTCCACCTTTCTTTAATTTAATTTAGAGAAGAAAATCCAAATCCAAAACCAAAACCAACTCTTTTCTCCCTAGTTAAATACATAAAAGTTTCTAAATCCCCTAGCTTCAATTTGCCGCGCTTTGAAGAACGATCCTAGGTCATACTTTTCCTTTGCTAGCCCTTTGATTAGCATAATAGTAACCCTAGGCCCCAGCCTTACAAATTTAAAAACCCTCTGTTGTGCTATATCACCATTAGAAATTCCAATGACCGGTGTGCAACAATAACAAGTTTTTGACACCGCTGCCGGGGAGCGTCAGCAACCGATTTTAGGAATTTAGCAACTTTAGTGTTTAGCGATCCTTTTGAAAGATCAACATCAATCAAAAGCTTTTTTTTTACCTTTAGAATTAGTTTGGATTTAGTTTAACCACTTTTCAACCAATCATGTCAACACCCCATTTTAACTCAACCATCCCCACACCAAATGAATCTTTAACCCAACTTTTGGTTGTTTCCTCACCTACAAACCACTTACCTTCCTCAAAACAATCTTTATCAGATTTTATGTTCGAACAAAATGTTATAAACAAAAGAGTAACCGGATTTCAAGATAATATTGACGCTATGATAAAAATTTCAGAAAAATTAATGTCTAACATGGAATCTATTTTGAAAAACTTAAGTTTTATTGAGGAAAGTACGTGGGTAATCACTAATGACACCACCCATCCACCAAGTGATTATGTGTTAATCGTGATTAGAGGAGGAAAAGTAACCAAAGTTGATCCACCACCACCCGATAACACCCCCAAAAACACTTCTTTGCCCACACCTACACCTAGTGAAAATGTGTCAATTGACATTCCTGTAACAACATCTGACCCATCAAAAACTCCAGATAATGTACCTCACACGAGAATACCTTATCCTGGTAGACTAAAGAAGGAAAAGCAAGAAGCCCAATTCGGTAAATATCTGAATATATTTAAAAGCCTGCACTTAAACGTTAGATTATTAGATGCTTTAGTAGAAATGCCCTCTTGTGCCAATATCTTTAAAGAACTCCTTTCAAACAAAGAAAAACTTAGGCAAATAGTTAGTTTACCCTTGAATGCTGAATGTTCTTTAATTGTTCAACGTGGTCTCCCACCTAAATTAGGCAACACTGGACGCTTTAATATACCCTATTTTCTCCAAGGAATTCAAATTAGTAACGCCTTAGCAGACCTAGGTGCAAGTGTTAATCTGATGCCTTATTCCCTCTATAAGAAATTAGGACTAAATGACCTACTGCCTACTCGCATGACCATACAATTAGCCGACAGATCAGTTAAGCTCCCTCGAGGGATTGCTGAAGATGTCATGGTCAAAGTCGATAAGTTCATTTTTCCAGTAGACTTTATTGTCATGGACATAGAGGAAGATACCCATATCCCGCTCATCCTAGGCAGACCATTCCTAAATATTGCCAAAGCTGTGATTGACGTTAATGAAAAATCTTTAAAACTAAGAGTTAGGAAAGAGGAGGTCACCTTTAATGTCAATCGATTAATGAAGCAACCTCTGGAAGAGGACCTTGGTTCGTGTGATACCATGCAGGATATTTTTAATGAATATCTCCATGAAGTACTAGCACTATCTAGCCAGGATCCGATACCCAACACCATAATCTCCGTTCGAAAGTTATATAACGAGGACCCTGGGCTACAATCCGCAATCACTTCGCCAACAACATCCGACGAACTACTATTTCCCCTGTTTGAAAAGAAATCTCCTTGAACCGATGGCAAAACAATCGCTGTTCCATTAGGATGTGGTACACCGATACCTTGGCTAAAAAGAGATAAACCCATATTCAACGGACCAAACCCATTTCCTTCAATCGAAGAAATCCTAGATTCATTCAAAGGAATGAGTGTTGAACCAACGCCAACTAAGCCTCAATTAACCAACCAACCCGAACCACTACCATTTCCAAACCCTGAAATCACCATAAACCAATCCTCATCCGCTCAATTTCAAGAATTCCAATTCACCGATGACGGAGGGATCATCCTCACCAGAAATGATGAAGTTTCCTCATCATCAGTCAACAAATACGAGCTAAAGATGGAAGAATTCTCAAATAAAACCGAATGGGTTGAAATAGCATCAATCTCCACATCTGAACCCGAGATAGACGATACGCCATTCAAAGCTGAATATGAGAAACTGAATAGAGACGAGCTAGCTAGAATGAAGCCGTCTATTGAAGAACCGCCAAACCTCGAATTAAAAGAATTACCACCCCACCTTGAGTACGCTTACCTCCACGGAACATCACAACTCTCGTTTGTAACACCCATTTTGTGACTTGAGGGTAACTAGGTAATTTTCTTTACTTACATATATTATTTGTTATATTTATATATTGTGTTTTATATGTTTTGAATTATAACTTAGAAAGTTTGGTTGAAAGATTTATTGTGACTAGTAAAATATTAACTGTTTTAAATAGTTATAGGTCACAGTAAAATAAAATACTTTTTCTCGCAATTGGTATTTAGGTTCCAGATAATAGAGATAGAACGGGTATAATAATTATACTGTGATATAGAAATGAAAATGGGCATAACCCGACTTCATCTTCTTCCCTGTAATCTTCATTTCCTTCACAAACCTTGAAGTATTATGTGAAATTATTATTCAAATCAAGTTAGAATTCTTAACAATCTTAAGCTGTGATTTTGGAACCTACAATCAGATCATATCATCATCTTCTTCCTTCAAATTGTAAGTGTTTGAATGCTTTATTTACATATATAAACTTGATTTAAGATAGGTTAGGTTAATGGGTAAATTACTATAAGTCTAGTATTTGAAGTTGTTGTTGATGATGGGTTGATGTTATATGACTTAATTATAGCTTTAGAATGATTAAAATATGAGTTTGTAGCTGTGTTAATGTAAATTTCGAGTTAGGGTTCGTGCAGGAAATAGAAACCAGTTGTGCAAGTTTTGTGTTTGAGCTTCATAGCCGATCGGCTATACTTGGTGAGCCGATCGGGTATGACCAATGAGCCGAACGGGTAAAATTAGATGAACGGTTAGTTTAGTGCAAAATGGTAACAGAACTTGGTGTTTGAACGAAGGTCTCAAATTTAATTGTGCTAGCCGATCGGGTCAAGGTGAGCCGATCGGGTAAAGCATTATAGCCGAACGGCTAAGGTATATGAGCCGATCGGGTAGGGAACTAAAACAGTGGTAAAACCAATGTGAATATTGTTGTGCTTTTGTATGTATGCATAAATATATATGTACTTGTATTAAGTGAGCAGATAAGTTGAATTGAGTTATTAACTTAAGTGCTTTATTGTATTGATAGATAACTCGAAGACTTAGTGATTTAGTCAGCTGAGTGGTTGGAGCAAAGTTAACAGGTGAATTAACTTGGGACTTCAGTGTGATTTGGTTGTGACGTATTAGTTACAACAGATTAAGCATAGTAGTGTTATATGTTGATTGTTGCTGTGATATATGTATAAATTACTTTATGCATTTTGGGTATCGGAGGTCAACTATGGTTGGACTGGGTTGCTACAGGTTAACCAATATAGGAATTATGAACATGTGTTGTGAATGGAACTTATGTTGGTTAAAGGTAGCAAACAGTTATCGGTAAATTACTGTAATGGCCTGCAGTGATTATAAGTGTTGCTTGGTGGGCCACCGCGGTCTGAGGGCGCCACAAGGACCACCGATCCTCTTGGTGATGTTGAGTCTATGTGTTAATTGTTAATAATTAATTATGTTGAGCTAAGTCAAACCGTTTGTAACAGGTTTATTCACTTAGCTTCGTGCTAATCCCGTTGTTTACTCCTTACAGGTTTTGATTTAAATGGGACTGGGCGAGGAGTGCTTGGAAGTGGTTGACCATGGCTACTCTGATATTATTTTGATACTTATATTGCCCAGATACAGTTTACTAGTTTGTGAATTATCATCTAATACTTAGGAATTGTATAATGATTTTGGTAGATGACTTCATGTCATCTATTGTATATTATAAATAGATTTGCGTTTCCGTTGTTTTAAAAAAATAAAATAAAAATGTGGTGTGTTTTAAATTGGTATCAGAGCATAGGTTTGGGTGAATTGAGCAATAGTAATGTGTTCAATCCCAAACCCAGTGGTATTGGTCAACATTTCAAGTTATGGGGATTAGTTATGAAATTGTGAGTGGTTAGTATATTAGTATATTAGTACTAACAATTAACAAATTGTGAGATGTGTTGTGATTACAGGAATGGCTGAGAATGAGCAACCAGACCCTACCCATAACCATGCTTCAGAGACAGATGCGCATCCAGAAAATCAGGGTATTTCTCATTCGGTTGGTGGGGAAACAGATCAGGAGTATATTATGCGATTAGAGGCTCAGGTATTAGAGCAGCAAAGGCAGTTGACTGATTATTCTCAACGTCAGACTTCAGGTTATCAGCATATTGAGAGTACTGCTCCACCTATTACATCTACTTTTTGAATTCCTACATCTGTTCCATATATTCCTCAGCAGCAATCTCAGAGCTATGGATTTCAGACTTCTGTTCCATTTTCTGCTTTTGGATCTTCTGGTTTCCAGATACCTGCATTTTCACAGTTGCAGCAGCAAAAGAAAGGTTGTTCTTTGAAGACATTTATGTCCAGTAATCCTTCTCATTACTCTGGGAGTTCTGATCCCACTATTACCTTAGATTGGTTAAGGGATGTTGAGAGAAAGCTTGATGCTTGTCATTGCGAGGAAGAAGATAAGGTACAGTATGCAGTACAGTTGCTAAAGGGTCAGGCTATGTCATGGTGGGATTCTATCACTGCACCGTTGACCCCACAGCAGCTTAGTACTATTAGATGGTTGGACTTTCATACCGAGGTTTGTAAGCAATATTGCTCAGAATTTAACCTTGAACATGTCAGACAGGAATTTCTTGATTTACAGAAGACTGACCAGATGTCCATTGATGAGCTTATTAGACAATTTTCTGAGAAGTTGAGATTTGTGCAGCAGTGGGTCCCGACTGATAGAAACAATATTGACCGTTTTGTGAAAACTTTACCCCCTGAGTACCGTACCACAGTGAGACTAGCAGGTACACTTCCTCAGGCTTTTGATTTAGCACGTTCTGTAGATAGTGATATTCAGGCTAAAAGACAACAGAATAAAGAAAAGTTTCAACAGAGGCCACGGAGTGATTCTTCGAACCGAGGGAAGCAGAAGTGGCAGGGTACACAGTCTAGTAGGAGGATTGGTGTTGGTAGTGTTACTTCTGATAGTTCTTATTGTACTAGATGCAAGTCTAGACATACAGGGCCTTTTACTATTCAAACATCGAGATGCATTAAATGTGGGATATTAGGACACTCAGCTAAAGATTGTACTTAACCTAATCAAGTTTGTTGGAACTGTCATAAAGAGGGTCACAGAGCTGGTGATTGTCCTGAGGTCAAGAGACAGGGATTGGGTATGGATGGTGGTTCCTCTTCTTTGAGCCAGAAGCGGAAAAATCCGCCACCAGCTACTAGCCGTGCATTTCAGATGACAGTTGATGAAGCTGTCATCACTGATGATGTCATTACGGGTACTTTTCTTGTTAATTCTGTACCAGCACGTGTTCTTTTTGATTCTGGAGCAAACTGTTCATTTATATCTGTGAATTTTTGTGAAAAATTAAAGTTGACTCCCTCGTTGATTATGAACCCTATTGAAGTAGAAATAACAAACGGCAAAATGGTTCCTATTACCACTTCGGTAACCGGTGCTAATATTACAATAGAAGGTCATGACTTTCCTGTTTCATTTCTTCTATTACCTATTCCCAGTTTTGATGTGGTGTTAGGTATGAATTGGCTAAGTCAAAACAAAGCCAATATTGAGTGTCACAAAAAGTTGATAAAAATCCCAATTTTCGATAAGTCATATGTATTGGCTCGCGGAGAACGGGAAAAAGGCAGCATTCCTTTAATTTCAGTGATGAAAGCTAGAAAATCTTTAGCTAAAGGTTGTGAGTTTTATTTGGCCTATGTTGTGAATACCTAGTTAGAAAAGAAAATAGTGTCTAATGTCCGGGTGGTTTCTGAATACCCGGAGGTTTTCCCTGATGAGTTGCCTGGTTTGCCTCCTGTTAGGGAAGTTGAGTATAAAATTGATTTGATTCCTGGTTCCTCCCTTGTAGCTAAGTCTCCTTACAGATTAGCACCTTTGGAAATTCGTGAAATGATGACTCAGATTCAGGAACTGTTAGATAAAGGTTTTATCAGGCCTAGTTCTTCTCCCTGGGGTGCTCCTGTTTTATTTGTGAAAAAGAAAGACAGTACTCTTCGAATGTGTATTGATTACAGAGAATTGAATAAGAGAACTGTGAAGAATAAGTATCCTTTACCCAGGATTGATGAGTTATTTGATCAGCTGCAGGGATCTTCTTATTTTTCTAAAATTGATTTGAGATCAGGTTATCACCAGGTGCGAGTTTGTGAAGAAGATATTCCCAAGACTGCTTTTCGTACTAGGTATGGCCATTATGAGTTCTTAGTTATGCCATTTGGCTTGACTAATGCTCCTGCTGTGTTTATGGATTTAATGAATCGGGTATGTCGTCCTTTTCTTGATAAGTTTGTGATTGTGTTTATTGATGATATTCTGATTTATTCAAAGTCTGAGTCTGAACATGAACATCATTTGAGACTTGTTCTGGAAACTCTAAAAAGGGAACATTTGTATGCTAAATTTTCAAAATGTGAGTTCTGGTTGCGGGTGGTTCAGTTTTTGGGGCGTATTATTTGTAATGACGGGATAAAAGTTGATCCGTCTAAGGTTGAGGCAGTAATGAATTGGAATACACCTAAATCTCCTTCTGAAATTAAGATTTTTCTGGGATTGGCGGGTTATTACAGAAAGTTCATTAAAGACTTTTCTAGGATTGCTAGCCCGTTGACCAAATTAACACGTAAGAATGTTAGATTTCAGTGGGATAATCAACAGGAAATAGCCTTTCAGACTCTGAGACAGTTATTATGTCAGGCCCTAGTTTTAGCTCTGCCAGATGGTTCTGATGATTTTATTGTTTATTGTGATGCCTCTCATGCTGGATTGGGATGTGTTTTGATGCAAAGGGATCGGGTAATTGCTTATGCTTCTCGCCAGTTGAAAACTCATGAAAAGAATTACCCTACGCATGATTTAGAACTTGCAGCTGTGGTATTTGCATTAAAGATTTGGAGGCACTATCTATACGGCACTAAATGCGTAATTTGTACTGATCATAAGAGTTTGCAGTATATGTTTACACAGAAAGATTTAAATATGCGACAAAGGCGTTGGTTGGAACTAATTAAGGATTATGACTGTGAAATCCGATATCACCCGGGTAAAGCTAATGTGGTAGCAGACGCGCTGAGCCGAAAGTCATCTTCTAATCGGGTATGTTTTATGCGTTTAGAGATTTCTTCTGATTTGATTTCCCAATTAAAAGCTGCCCAATTAGAAGCCTTATTGGATATTAATTTGAATTCTGAAATTGTGTTGAAACGAAAGGAATTGTTAGTTGATGATTCTCGGGGTTTGAAAACCTTTCAGTCTCGAGTTTGGGTTCCATTGATTGGAGGACTTCGGGATTTGATATTATTAGAAGCTCATAAATCTAGATTGTCTATTCATCCCGGAAGTACGAAAATGTATAACGACCTGAAACCTTTATATTGGTGGCCTACAATGAAAACCGATGTTGCACGTGTTGTAGAAACTTGTCATATATGTTCTCAGGTTAAAGCAGAGCATCAGAAACCATATGGTTCGTTGAGACAACTGGATATTCCCGAGTGGAAATGGGAGCATATTACCATGGATTTTGTCACTAAACTTCCTCGAACGCAGAAAGGTAATGATATGATTTGGGTAATTGTCGACAGATTGACCAAGAGTGCTCATTTTATGGCTACCAGTGAGACTGCTTCTTTGACTCGGTTGGCCCAGTTGTATATTCATGAGATAGTTTCGAGGCATGGGATTCCGTTATCTATTGTGTCCGACAGGGATTCCAGGTTTATTTCTGGGTTTTGGCAGAGTTTACAGCGGGAATTGTGTACCAGAGTTAATCTCAGTACAGCTTATCATCCCCAGACAGATGGTCAGACAGAGCGTACCATTCAGACTCTGGAAGATATGTTGAGAGCTTGTGTGTTAGAGTATGGTGGTTTTTGGGATTCTCATTTGCCTTTGATAGAATTTTCTTATAATAACTCATATCATTCTAGTATCGGCATGCCACCGTATGAGATGTTATATGGGCGTCGCTGCAGAACGCCTACTTGTTGGTTAGAGGATGGAGAAAAGCAATTTGCTGGTCCTGATATTGTACAGATTACTGCTGATAAGGTTGCTATAGCTCGCGAGAAACTGAAAGCCGCCAGAGATAGACAGAAACAGTATGCTGATCCACGCCGTCGACCTGTTACTTTTGTTGAAGGCAAGTTAGTTTATCTGAAAGTTTCCCCGTGGAAAGGTGTAATTAGATTTGGAAAACGTGGAAAATTGGCCCCAAGGTATATTGGTCCATTTAGAATCAGACAGGTAGTTAATGATCAGACAGTCACCTTAGATCTCCCTTCTGAGTTATCGGGTATTCATGACACTTTTAATGTTTGTTATTTGAGGAAATGTAATGTGGAGGATCAATCCCAAATTCTTCCATTACAGGACCTTAAAGTGGATTTTAGTCAGAAATTAGTCGAGGAGCCTATTGAGTTAGTTGATAGAAAGGTGACTAAGTTACGTAAGAAAGAGATACCGATGGTTTTGGTTAAATGGAAAGATAGTATGGGGGAGAACCTTACTTGGGAGACTGAGTCGAGCATGCGCTCACAATACCCTCATTTATTTGTGTCTAGCGAGATTTCGGGGACGAAATCTTTCTGAGGGAAGATTTGTAACACCCATTTTGTGACTTGAGGGTAACTAGGTAATTTTCTTTACTTACATATATTATTTGTTATATTTATATATTGTGTTTTATATGTTTTGAATTATAACTTAGAAAGTTTGGTTGAAAGATTTATTGTGACTAGTAAAATATTAACTGTTTTAAATAGTTATAGGTCACAGTAAAATAAAATACTTTTTCTCGCAATTGGTATTTAGGTTCCAGATAATAGAGATAGAACGGGTATAATAATTATACTGTGATATAGAAATGAAAATGGGCATAACCCGACTTCATCTTCTTCCCTGTAATCTTCATTTCCTTCACAAACCTTGAAGTATTATGTGAAATTATTATTCAAATCAAGTTAGAATTCTTAACAATCTTAAGCTGTGATTTTGGAACCTACAATCAGATCATATCATCATCTTCTTCCTTCAAATTGTAAGTGTTTGAATGCTTTATTTACATATATAAACTTGATTTAAGATAGGTTAGGTTAATGGGTAAATTACTATAAGTCTAGTATTTGAAGTTGTTGTTGATGATGGGTTGATGTTATATGACTTAATTATAGCTTTAGAATGATTAAAATATGAGTTTGTAGCTGTGTTAATGTAAATTTCGAGTTAGGGTTCGTGCAGGAAATAGAAACCAGTTGTGCAAGTTTTGTGTTTGAGCTTCATAGCCGATCAGCTATACTTGGTGAGCCGATCGGGTATGACCAATGAGCCGAACGGGTAAAATTAGATGAACGGTTAGTTTAGTGCAAAATGGTAACAGAACTTGGTGTTTGAACGAAGGTCTCAAATTTAATTGTGCTAGCCGATCGGGTCAAGGTGAGCCGATCGGGTAAAGCATTATAGCCGAACGGCTAAGGTATATGAGCCGATCGGGTAGGGAACTAAAACAGTGGTAAAACCAATGTGAATATTGTTGTGCTTTTGTATGTATGCATAAATATATATGTACTTGTATTAAGTAAGTAGATAAGTTGAATTGAGTTATTAACTTAAGTGCTTTATTGTATTAACAGATAACTCGAAGACTCAGTGATTTAGTTAGCTGAGTGGTTGGAGCAAAGTTAACAGGTGAATTAACTTGGGACTTCAGTGTGATTTGGTTGTGACGTATTAGTTACAACAGATTAAGCATAGTAGTGTTATATGTTGATTGTTGCTATGATATATGTATAAATTACTTTATGCATTTTGGGTATCGGAGGTCAACTATGGTTGGACTGGGTTGCTACAGGTTAACCAATATAGGAATTATGAACATGTGTTGTGAATGGAACTTATGTTGGTTAAAGGTAGCAAACAGTTATCGGTAAATTACTGTAATGGCCTGCAGTGATTATAAGTGTTGCTTGGTGGGCCACCGCGGTCTGAGGGCGCCACAAGGACCACCGATCCTCTTGGTGATGTTGAGTCTATGTGTTAATTGTTGATAATTAATTATGTTGAGCTAAGTCAAACCGTTTGTAACAGGTTTATTCACTTAGCTTCGTGCTAATCCCGTTGTTTACTCCTTACAGGTTTTGATTTAAATGGGACTGGGCAAGGAGTGCTTGGAAGTGGTTGACCATGGCTACTCTGATATTATTTTGATACTTATATTGCCCAGATACAGTTTACTAGTTTGTGAATTATCATCTAATACTTAGGAATTGTATAATGATTTTGGTAGATGACTTCATGTCATCTATTGTATATTATAAATAGATTTGCGTTTCCGTTGTTTTAAAAAAAATGTGGTGTGTTTCACCGGTAATAATATCAAAAGAGTTAAAACCCAAGGAGAAAGCTCAACTCATCGAAGTTCTGAAATCGCACAAGAAGGCAATCGCATGGAAAATTTCTGATATACAAGGAATAAGTCCCAACTATTTCACACACAAGATACTCATGGAAAACAATTTCAAACCATCTGTACAAAGGCAGAGGAGGGTAAATCCTAAGATTCAGGACGTGGTTAAGCAAGAGGTTATTAAACTCTTGGATGCTTGATTGATTTATCCAATATCTGACTCACCTTGGGTTAGCCCTGTTCAAGTCGTCCTAAAGAAGGGAGGAATGACCGTCATTACCAACGAAGAAAATGAACTTATCCCAACACGGATAGTTACCGGTTGGAGGGTTTGCATCAACTACCGAAAGTTAAACGAAGCAACTCGTAAGGATCACTTCCCACTTTCATTTATTGACCAAATGCTCGAAAGACTATCAGGGAACGAATTCTATTGTTTCCTTGACGGTTTCTCCGGGTATTTCCAAATCACACTCGATCCGAAGGACCAAGAGAAGACAACGTTCACATGCCCATACAGAACATTTGCAAACCGACGAATGCCGTTTGGATTATGCAATGCACCTGCAACATTTTAGAGATGCATGGATGCAATTTTCCACGACATGATTGAACAATGCATGGAGGTCTTTATGGATGATTTTTCGGTCTTCGAAGACTCTTTCGCATCATGTCTATCCAACCTCGATAGAATGCTCGCCAAATGTGAAGAATCAAATCTCGTATTGAATTGGGAGAAATGTCACTTTATGGTGAAGGAAGGTATAGTTTTAGGACATCGAATATCAAGGTCAGGAATCAAAGTAGACAAAACAAAAGTCGAAACCATTGCCAAACTACCACCACCAACCAACGTTAAGGCCATTCGAAGCTTTCTAGGACACGCTGGGTTCTACCGCCATTTTATCAAGGATTTCTCCAAGATATCACGACCCATTACCCACCTACTAGGAAAAGACATCAAGTTCATATCTGATGAGAACTGCATGAAAGCTTTCAATTACCTGAAAAAGGAGCTAACTAATGCACTAATAATGGTCTCTCCAGATTGGAGTCTACCATTTGAAATCATGTGCGACGCTAATGAGTTCGCAGTTGGAGCTGTTCTAGGGCAAAGGAAGGACAATCACTTTCGGCCAATCTACTACGCCAGCAAAACACTCACAGACGCTCAAGAGAACTACACAACCACCGAAAAGGAGCTGCTAGTCGTAGTTTTCGCCTTTGACAAATTCAGATCCTACCTGATACTGTCCAAAACGATAGTATACACGGATCACTCAGCTCTAAAATACCTCTTCAAAAAGCAAGACGCAAAGCCCAGATTGTTACGATGGATTCTACTCCTACAAGAATTCAACATCGAAATAAAAGATAAGAAATGAGTAGAAAATGTCGTCGCAGATCATTTAAGTCGACTAGAAAACCCATCAATGGAACAACTTGCAGAAAGAGATATTAAAGATCAATTTCCAGAGGAGCAGTTAATGAGTTTAGGAGAACAAATGCAAGGTTCGCAATTCACTAACGATCCTTGGTTTGCAGACATTACCAATTTCGTAGTTGGAGGGATCACAAGAAAGGGGATGATATCATCGCGAAGACAAAAGTTCTTCTGCGACGTCAAACATTATTTTTAGGATGATCCATATTTGTTCAAAGTCTGTCCCGACCAAATTGTGAGAAGATGTGTCGATGGGAAAGAAGCCAAACGTATACTCCACCAAAGCCATCACGAACCTACCGGAGGGCATCACGCAGCCAATTTGATAGCAAAGAAAGTTTACGACTCAGGATTTTATTGGCCTACTATCTTCAGAGATGCACAAGACTTGGTGAAACGCTGCGATATTTTCCAAAGGTTTCAAAATATTACAACGCGTAACGAAATGCCGTTAACAAATATCCAAGCATGTGAAATATTTGACATATGGGGATTAGATTTCATGAGAGCATTTCCAAAATCATAAGGAAAAGAATACATTCTAGTAGCTATCGACTATGTATCAAGATGGTCCGAAGCTCAAGCCTTTCCAACAAATGACTCAAGGGTCGTAACCAAGTTCTTAAATCAGCTATTCTGCCGGTTTGGAACCCCTCGGGCGATCATCAGTGATCGAGGCACGCACTTTTGCAATACGTAGTTTATGAAACTATTGCAACAATACGGTGTTACCCACAAGACGTCTACGGCCTACCACACACAGACAAATGGGCAAGCAGAAATTACAAACAGGGCACTGAAAAGGATCTTGGAATGAGCAGTTGGTCAGCACAAGGAGAGATGGGTAGATAAGCTAGACGATGCTTTATGGGCATTCCGAACAGCTTATAAAACGCCATTAGGAACAACCCTCTATAGGCTCGTTTATGGAAAAGCATGTAATCTCTCGATTGAACTCGAATACAAACCTTATTAGGCGCTGAAAAACTGCAGCTTAGATCCGACAATAACAGGAACGCACCGGAAAATGTAACTGAACGAGCTAGCAGAGTTAAGAGATCAAGCTTATGAAAGCTCCTACAAATTCAAAGAAAGAACCAAGTTGCTCCACGATTCAAAGCTTCGCCCCACACGCTTCAACCCAGGTGATAAAGTTCTACTTTTTAACTCACGGTTTAAGAAGTTTTCTGGCAAATTCAAAACACGGTGGAGAAGTCCATTCACAATCTCTAAGGTATTTCCTTATGGTGCCATCGAACTCGAGCCCCCAGATGGGAAATTCAAAGTAAATGGTTGTCATTTAAAACACTACGTAGAAGACTTTCCCACAACCGAGGAAGTCTACAACTGTGAACCACCCTAGTATAATAGTAGGTATGAATGAGTCAAGCTACGAGACTCAATAAACAAAGCTCTCTTGGGAGGCACCCCAAGCCTATCTTATCTTTTTCGCATTAATTTTTCTTTTATTTCTGATCTAATCCATTCTTATGCAGCACCTCTCCCTACAAGAGGCTGATGATTATGTTTCGACCATTAACCTTTGGTATTTTGTAGGATGAGTTCGTAGCTAGCTAGAGCATGAGCCCCCAGTCAGAGATGCTCACGTGCCATGTATCACTCCCGGAGTTCATCACCGGGTAGTAGCATGAGGACCATCAGGGGATCACAGTCACCGCCCCCTCGATTGAACGAGACCTTGGCAGACTTGGTGGAGGTGAACGTTCAGGAGACATTCCTTTTACGTTCCATCCATGCTAGGTTACCTTCATCTCACCAATCCGAGGGACAGATTGCAGGGACCTCCAGAGTACCCACCTTTCATCATGGGGTAACTGCCGCGGACCCTGCTGTCACTTGGTCGATACTGAGAGCCCTCGAGGTCCAGCACACTGCCATCACTGAGATCCACACTGCTCTGGGCCTTCCTTCCACACCTGTATGCCCTTTTCAGATGGGACCTGATCCCGCTTCGCACATTCCACCGTGGGACCTATTCCCACCTTGAATTCTAACTGTGTAGGACCACCCCACTATTATGGACCCACTAGAGGAGGAGATCGCTGTAGTAGATGCTTGGATTCAGGACCCAGAGGATGGCACTGCATCTCCAGTCTATACCATCATGGAGTCAGCATCCCCTACATCGGTCGTGGAAAACACGATTTTTATAGATGATGACTTCACCGACTGGGAGGCGCTCTATGCTGACATGGATTAGTCATTATTAGTTACGTTATTTGTATTCAGTATTAACTTATATTGACATTTGTGTTTTCTAAAGGATATATATTATGCAGAACTTGACGTGGAAATTATGGAACAAGTTCATTTCCAAATGAGCCTAGTCCATTTCCTGCAATTTCACACACTTGAACCTGGTCCATAAAATCTAGTGGCAATGCACGCAACAAAAGGAAGTACCTCTTCTAACCCTACCTTGCTTGATTAACACACTAAAACTCTTAAGTAAAATTCTGAAGTGTAGGATTAACCTAACTTAGAAATGGAACATTAGGGACAATGTTCTTTTAAGTGTGGGATAACAGTAATATTCACTACTGAAGTGCAACATAAAATTTTGATCAATCTTTGAAGCAAACTCAGATTTTCAGCAAAATTTTGAAAGTCTAAAAAGGGTATCTCCGCTCAACGAAAATCCAAAGGTTTGGGAAATCGATAATAATGGGTAAAACTCTTTGAAAAATTTTCAAACTAAGTTTCAAAACAAGCAATCGCATGACTAGGCATTAAACCACCAAAATAAGTGAGGAATCTATGCTTCACTTTTCGATCAAGAGTGTGCCGATGTATGCCTTTTAAGTTAGAACTTGCTTGAGCAATACATTTCGAAACTACAAAGATGGGCGTCATACGTGACGAAGGTGAAATTAGAAGATCTCGACATTTCCTAGGATAAAACCCTCTCATAAAACCCCCTATTTTCAAGCCTAACCAAACCAATGCTCACTTTCAGCATTGAAGATCAAGTAGAAAACCTGTTAAGCCTTAGCCTTTTCGTTTCAAAAACTCACTTACAGAAACCAACCCTTCCTTTACATCTCTTGGCCATAGCCTTAGTTTCTTTTCTGTCAAAAAGAAGTACTGCAAGAAATACATTGAAACCCCCGAAGGATAATGTAACACCCCCAAAATCACTGTTTAGCGGAAACAAGCTTTAGGGTGCTACTAATCTAATATCATAGCACAAAAGAAAGGCAAACGACATCTATATGCAACGTTTGTAAAATAGTTACATTTACATACATAAAATGTTTGAAACATAGAGTTTCGGGTTACAAAATGAAGTTCCCTAGAGTCCGCGCGTAAAGCGGGAGATTCTATTACATAACCATAATAAATACAAAAGATAATGCTAAGAATCTCCGTTAAATGCAGTTGTAGAAATCATGCGACTCTAGGTAGTATCCTGAGGGAATCCTACTCCGTATGTGTACCTGAGATACAAAGCTAAAAAGGTCAACACTAATGTTGGTGAATCTCACATGTTTGTAAATAGTACTAGTATTTGAACACAAGATTTCATCAGTAATGCTCGCAGGCGTAAATCAAGTATTTGCACTCCAGCAAATGTAAAGTAAGTAAGTTATACCGTTGCCATGAGGCTCATAATCGAAGCTTAACCCGTAAGTAGTAAGTTGCCCCCGAGACATGCTCGAACCTGAGCAAGCTAAGTAACGAATAATAGTCGCCCGTTTATACAGAATGGTTCGTGGTAGCGCTACTACCCCGGGCGGGGAGGGTCATTTCCCTAATGGATCCATTAACTAGTGTTCGCGCTTAAGTACCATAACTAACGATATATGATGGAGGGACTTCCCCAAATAAATGGTGAGAAAACTCATGCAATTCCGTTTGGTAAACATGTAATTCAGTACTTGTGTTCATAAAAGTAAGCAATGTATCTCACCCCGTAAGTAAAACAGTAAAAGTGGGGCTGTAAGACTCACCTGAGTCTAGCAAGTATGAAGGTGTAATCAAATAAGGCGGATGTAAGTCCGTACGTGGTTCTCCGAACCCTGCAACCTTCTGGCGTCCGAAACGCACAAGGTTGTAAGTAAACAAGTAAACGAGTTGGTGTCTTAAAAGATCACCCATGCTAGTTGTCCACTCAACTAGGAAATGTCCAAATGTTCGTTTAGTAATCCGTTTGTAGTTTTGAAAAACATGTATGGCCCGTTGCTGACGGTTTGTAATAATAAGCCAAAAGTGTTATTATTATATGTATCGTTGTATCAGACTTCATTATCTGTAAGTGTTTGACACTTAGTGTGAAAAGTATTTATAAGTTCTCGGATGAAGGGGGTCCGGGGGCAGCGCCCCTGGTAGCGGGGTCCAAGAGGCGGCAGCCCCTGGCGGGGTCCAACAGAACCCCTGGACTTGAATTTGGGTGAAATCGAGTGATAAAATTTTAGGTCTCGACACTTAGTAAAATCTGTGTTTTCTTGGTTCTGTTTCATGCGACACAAAGGCAAGGTATGCGACACAAGAGCTTAGCGACACAAGGGTTGTGTCGCATAAGCTTTCGGTGCTAAATCAATAGCGACATAAGGGTTGTGTCATATAGGGTATACGACACAAGGTGCAACATAATCGTTGTGTCGCAAAATCTACGACACAAGGGTTGATGCGACATAAAATGCGACGTCAATGGGTTTATGCGACACAACCTTGCGACACAAGGCTTGTGTCGCAAAGATGAACACCAGCCCAGAAACAGCACCTGTCCGCGCTTTTCCGACCCAAATCACAAATCTAACTCATTTCTAGGCTGCAAAATCGTGTTTACTTCATACATTTGGACATTTTAAGCTTAAAGAAACAACTAGAACTTAAAAACACTTGAAATCAAAAGGTTTCGAGTTTTGTCGGAAACTTACAAAGTGATAAATCGAAATTCCGAAAAGGTAGGAGTGTAGATCATTGCGTGGTGATCGTTTTTCTCTAAATGGGTGTGATGATTTATGGTGGTTTGTTGGTGTTATTTGGTGGTTTTAGATGATGGTGGTGGTCGTGAAAGTTGAGAGAAAATGGAAGGAAGAAAGAGAAAGTAAATGGTGGAAATGAGGGGTAAGAAAGGAGGGAGGTGGTGTTTTGGTGAAAGCCTAACCTTTCCAGCCCCAGTAATTGTGCTCCGTGCGGTGTTCGTCTTCCCCAGTCGTTAAACATTAAATCATTATTTTGACTGTTTACAATGTAAGTTTTAAAATACGGGGGTTCATTAAATTCATTTATTGAAGTATTTTACTAATACTTACTAATTCAATTGGTTTCGTTTGTTTGTGTTTTTAAATGTTTGAGTCGCGTAGATGTTTATTATGCGATACAAAATGCAATTGAAATATTATCAAAATAATATTTGTGACATAAAAGTATCCTTAATTAACATTACATTGCTTGATATAAATGTTCACCAACGTCCGTATGATTTGAATCGAATTACATTCGATTTGAAATTCGTACGATTTAAACCAAATCGCATATTAATATACATTTTGATACATTAATTAGCCTAGTACCACACTAATTACATGTATTAACAGTTAAGTATGAACTAATTACTAGTCCTAGTTTGGCAGGTGTCACAGATAAAAATACCATCCAAAAATAAAGAAGGGGAACTCCAAAGAAAAGCATAATTCAACAAAAACAAAGCTGCCAGGAGGAACCAAAGAACTAAAAGACCCAAGGATCATTTAATGCCAAGGGGAAGGTTCCTCAAAATGAAAAGAAGGCTCTCAAAGAGAGAAATCCAAAAAGAGGTATCACTAAAACGTCAAAGATAAGTCATCACAGACAAATTCTTAGGCTATATCAAAACCGCACTAAACCACCTACAAAACCCCTCTTCCATATCCATCTTTACCCTCTTACAAATGACTAGGGATAATTAGCATCATCCCCATTTGAGTATTACAGATTCAATTCTCAGCCAAGCTTATAACAACAAAAAAGCTACATGACTGGCCCCTGAGTGAATTAGAAATTAGGAAACCCGATACACTTGAGTGAATTGAGTGACCACCAGTGAGGGCCCCAGTCATGTAAAGAAAGCTTGTTAGAACCGGTAGTTTGAGAAAGCATCAAAGGTTAAAACCCCATTTGAAATCTTTTCACCCAGCCTATAGGAATCAAGTTCTCCAGGACACGAAGACACCCTTCCAGAATTTCAAAGCAGTTTTTCTGACAATTTGCTTGAGGACAAGCAAAACTCTAAGTGTGAGATACTTGATATCGCGTAAAAAGTCACATTTTTACTACCGATATCTCTCCCATTCGGGAACAATACTTGGCAAATAAACTCAAATAATGTTCAAATCAATGAAACTTTGTCTAGAAGGTCAAAACAGAGTTGCACGAGAAAAATCAAGCAAAACGGACGAAAAACGAAGATTCCACACATGTTTGAAGATTCAAGACATCAAGACAAGATTTAAAGGAAAAAGTACCCATCACTGAGATTTCTCTCATCCAAGATATTCGTTTTCAAAATACGAATCTAACTGAAGAAGAATCAACAAAAACGGATGAAGAATGAAGATTCTACGTATGACGGAAGATTCAAATGATTCGTACAAGATATCCAAAGATCAGAGACATATTTTTGGGATTTCTTTTCATCAAAGTTTTTGTTTTTGAAAAACGAATCCAACGCAAAAAGAATCAATGCAAACGGACGCATATGAAGGAGATACGCACGAATCAAGTAATGAGGTGAAAGACGGCGAACCGGGGTGGGCAGGTGGTAGCCGCCGCCGACCACCAGGCTGCCGCCGCTGGCCACCATGGTGGCAGCGCCGGCTGGCCACCCCCATCCCCCGTGCGCTTTTCCTTCCTCGCCCGTACTCGCAGGGTACACGTGCTAGGCCTTTTCCGTGACTTTGGGGTACACGTGCTAGACCTTTACGCGCTTTAGGGTACATGTGCTAGCAACTTTCACACCTTTTGCTAACATGTGCCCCAAGTTGCTAGAATGCACCAATTTTCCCTATAAATAGGGAGCCCATGGTTCATTTGAAGACACACCTTTCATACATCTTCACATCTTGAAAAAACACACTCCATACTCTTTCTTTCTTGTAAAATTAGTATTTCTTCCTTTAGGATAGTTTAATTAATTATAATAGCTAATTAATTATCTAAGGAAGATTTGTACGGAGGTGCTCCGGGATGCACTGTAGCTACGAGTTATTTGTATACCTCTCAAGGTTTTAATCTATCTTCCATATTTAAATATGTTTGTTCCTTATTTTATAAATATAAATATGCATGCTAGAATTGCCATGATTAACTAGATAACTCAATTGTCTGCTATGATAGTCGTTTAGAAAGTTTTAAATATGTAATTGTGTTGTATGTTATGAGATTGCGGATGGTTTATATTACAAATAGATGTAGGAATTAAATCTTTATCGTTTATCTACCCAACTCATGTTGTGACTAAAGCCTTATCAAAAAATGAACGTAGCTAACTCATAGGATATAGGTCACTTAGTTATACTATGTTAGATTGAATCATTGAGCTCGGCATGGCCGGTGTTCTCTAGACCAAAATAGGATCCAAGAAACACGGAATATGGAATAGAGGTAGATTAAGATTAAATTCATATAGACGATATTCTTGAGACAACTTTCGGAATATCCTCAACTTAAATAATACCTTTGTATGCTTATATTGAACTGTTTGCTTTGATCGTCTTATTGCATGTTCTTGTTTGATTGTTGCCTTAGGATCATCGTAATAGTGAAATATAATTGGCATTAAATATCGTGAAGTAATATGACGGCCCCTATTCGACTGTTCTCTGATATAGTACTGGAAACGCCTACGGTGAAGTACAAATGTATGGAAGTCGAGAACGACCGAAGGTAGTTATATTATGAATCGAATAACAAATGTGTTACTTAAGTTTCCATTTGTAGTACAAACCATCCCTGTATTCTTGCATACATAAAAAATGTTGATAATTTGTACGAATAAGTGATGACATATCTTCCGGCCGCCTAGACTAGTTAGTCCAACCTATTCCGGTGAGGGTAAACCTCGTTCATAAGATTGTTTATTCAACAAACTATGCCATGATTCGGACATCTCTGATGACCGAGATTGAGGAATAGGATTCGAGATTAACTATCAGATAATATGGGTATACATTTGAGAGAATAATATCGCGTAAAAAGTCACTTTTTTACTACCGATATCTCTCTCATTCTGGAAAAATACTTGGCAAATAAACTCGGATAATGTTCAAATCAATGAAACTTTGCCAAGAAGGTCAAAATAGAATTTTACGAGAAAAATCAAGCAAAACGGACGAAACACGAAGATTCCACACACGTTTGAAGATTCAAGACATCAAGATAAGATTTAGAGGCAAAGTACCAATCACTGAGATCCATCTTATCCAAGATGTTCGTTTTCAAAATACGAACCTAACAGAAGAAGAATCAACAAAAACGGATGAAGAATGAAGATTTTATACATACGCCAGAAGATTCAAAAAATTCGTATGAGACATCCAAAAATAATAGACACTTTTTAGGGATTTCTTTTATCCAAGTCTTCGTTTTTGAAAAACGAACCCAACGCAAAAAGAATCGACGAAAACGGACGCATAACAAAGAAGATACGCGCGATTTAAGAAACGAAGCGAAAGATGGCCAATCGGGACGGCAGCATGGCAGCCGCCGCCGGCCACCATGCCACCGCCGCCAGCTGCATGGGTGGTGGCGCTGGCCACCATGCCCCCGTCCACTTTTTCGTCCTCGCCCATACTCGCAGGGTACATTTGCTAGGCCTTTTTCGCAACTCTAGGGTACACGTGCTAGACATTTACGCGCTTTAGGGTACATGTGCTAGTAACTTTTCCACCTTTTGCTAATATTGATGCAAAATCAACATGGTTTGTCAACAACTTGTATTAAATATTTAGCTTGAAACAACAAATGAAATTGCATGTATTTGGGCCTGCGACATCAGGTCTATGTCGCATGGGTCTGGGCCTGCGACACAAGGGCTTGTGTCGCAGGGTCCAAGGGTCCAACGTATAAATAGTCATTTAGGGTTTCATTTGTAGGTGATCGATCATTTTGTGTGTGAGAAACCTTTCCAGAGAGATCAGAGAGTCCGAGTATTTGTATTTGGAGCTTAAACCGCTTGTTTTTGTTAATCCATAAACAGAAACATTATTTATATCGTTGTGTTCGATTTATATTCACGTTCATTATAATTGATTGTTGTTTCCGCTTTATTCAATTGATTGTGATTCACATCTCCAAGATCGCCACAGGGACTTTCAGCGTGCTGCATGAGTTGAACTAGATTCTCCATCAGAAGTTTTAGCAGGCCCCTCATCATCACTCGAATCTGTCTCAATAACAGGTGCATCATCGTAATGCTCATCTGAACCCAAATGTTCGTCGTCAACCGACACATCATCATCCATGTCGAATACATACCCTTGTTCAATCTCCGAACCAATGTCATTGACCATCCTCTGAATATATGATAAATCAACAAACGAATAGTCAACAGCTATCGGTCTCGGCTGGCTCGGAATGTCATCAACAGAGAAATAATCCAAACAGACATTTTCATTGATTGTCGAATCAAGATTTACATTTTCAGGTTCTAGGGGAGGCGTTACATTTGTTTCCAAGGTACGCCGACCTTCCTCCCCCGAAATAACCGTAACAGACTCCAACTCTAGTAATCTAGACCCTAAATCAGACACCCGTAGCTTCAATTCATCCACCTGTGCAACTTTAAGCTCTAAATCCTTGATCTGAGAAGCCTGAGCTGCAATAATCGCAGTTTGATCATCAAAACGTTTGCTTAATTG